>CAWVRF010000631.1:0-205065 GCA_963932465.1 Maratus speciosus
AGATGATAATTTTCAAACTTTCTTTTATTTTTTTTCTCTCTTTTAAAAAATAATTAATATATGATTTTTTAATAAAAGTAGAACAAGAAAGAACAAGTGGGTAAGTGTGATCAGGGAGGTTTTCGCTTAATATTCCTTTCAAAACACTTTATCCTTTTGCAAAATCTGTTACTTCCACATTTCGCCATCAGGGGGTACACTGTATTCTAAACAAACCTGTATCCGAACAAAACTCCATTTTACAACCTATCCGTAGATATATTAGTCGAGGGGATCGAGCCCATAGCACCCGAGATTGGTTAAAAAGTTAAGCTAAAATATGTAAGGTTATGGTGCATAATATGAAAGAGTGGTCAAAGGGGTGTCGGCAAAAGTTAGAAAAGTGCCCCCCGGATGAAAATGGGGGAGGTTATAAAAATTGCCTAAAATACACAAGTTAGAGCTCGGAGGATAAATAATATAATATTTATTGAAAGTTTTATGATTTTTCGTGTGATCGCAAGTGTTCTGCTATAAGTATGCAAAATTTCAAGCCTTCAACTTAATTAGGGGCTCAGTTAGAAAAACAAGTTTAAAATACACAAGTTAGAGCCCAGAAGGGTAAATATAAGACTTTTTCAAAATTTTATGATTTGTCGTTTGATGTGAGGTGTTCTGCTATAAGTATCAAAATTTCAAGTCTCCAACATATAGAGTTTCTGAAAACAGGCTCTGTGATAGACAGACAGACAGAGGAGTGAGACGAATAGAGTTTCATCAGATGAACGAAATCCTAAAAATCATACATTAAGCATAGATTATGAAACACGTTCCAATACTTTAGCAAAAGTTCGTTGTTTTAAACTAAATAAGGTACATCAGTAAGCATTTTAGAAAATATGTAAGATATTTGTAAACTAGATTTCATCAGTTACCGTCTATAGCTTGAAAAATACTCTTTATTCTTTTGTGCAATCCTGTAAAGGATCTATAAGGTTTCTATATTATTCTATATAGTATGCTAAAATTTATTTTAGTAAGAAAAGACATAACACAGGTGAAAATTCACCTTCAGCAATTTCTACCAACAGACAGAGACTACTTTAATTCTTTTATGCAGCCTTGTATATAACCTACAGATTTTTATACACCCCACATATTAAGCTAAAATTTAATTCAGGCAAAAACACATTTAAAACTATTGAAATCACAGTTTTAGAAATTACCATACATAGACAGCCATGTATCCAGTTCTTTGCATTGCTCTATATATGATTTTATTTATATTTTCTACAAACAACTATTAGTATGTTAAATATAGTTCAGCTTGAAAATGCATAACTCGATTAAAAATCACCTTTAAGCAATTCACACTCCTATTCAGTAATGCTTACGATTTCTATTGTGTAGCCCTGTATAAATTCTAGAGCACTTATACGCACCATGTAATATGCAAAAAGGTTTTTTAACTTAACAACACATACTATAAATGAAAATGCACTTTGAGCATAATAAACTAAACTTTGGATACAGTACTTTAAGTATTTTATGATTTTCTGTAAATGAACGATAAATGCTATGCTCATCATATTGTACAGCAAGTACCTTGTAGTAATATTTAGCAATGTATATCAATTTTATAATATTTAAAATAGTGTAACATAGTTAAAATATGCTGTAAGTAGCTTTTTCTTAAGGCTATTTTTAACTGCTCTGCTCAACAAGTGCAAAACGTTTTCACACATTTACAAATTCATTTTTTAACAGAAAGGTATAAAATTGGAAAGTCTGGCCATGGAAGCGATTTGAAATTGAACTGTTTTTTCCATTTTTTAGTCAATCAGTTGCCTATTGAGTTATTTTTATCACATGACAAACACGTTTTTTGCCCGCTCTTGAGTGCTCTTTCTTCCTTCGCGCGGAAATTCGGTTCAAAACACCTACTTTGACACTATTTTCTGAAAGATCTATTGCATTTGCAAAAAAATGGAAAAAACAGCTCAATTACATAATTTCTGAACAACAACACCAGCTAGTTTCATGCATTTTCGAACAAAAATAAATGAAAACTTATGTCAGAAAGTTGCCCTTTTGGATTTGAGAACACCCTTAAAGATCATTATGTTATACAAATTCTTTTGTGTGGTCCTGTAAATGAATAATAAATACTTTACACTCCATATTCTACAGAAAGTATGTTTAAGTGCACCCAAGAAATTCATACCAATTTCATTATGTTTGTAATAGTGTAACATTATTAAAATGTATCACAAATTATTTTTCCTTATTGACCATAATATAACAAAATTCTTTTAAGTGCTGCTGTAAATGAACAACATGTATACACATACCATATTCCAAAACAAGCATCTTGTAGTGCACTTCAGTTATGTATTCAGTATGTTTGAAATAGTGTAACATCATAAACATACTCTGTAAAGAATTTTTCCCAGTAAACCATAATGTAATGGCTTTCTTTTGAGTTCTCCTGTAAATGAGTTATAAGTGCTACACGCTTCATTTTCAATACCAAACATGTCATAATAAATCTCAGTAACATATATGAAGTTTCATAACTATCTGAGTTTATTTATGTGAGTTAAACAAACCAAATAAACTTTTCAACTATGTTTGAAAGTATTAAAAAGTGGCAAATTGGAATGATAGACTAACCAGAAAACCATGCCGTTTAGTGTAACAATGAAAAAAACCTAAATAATCAGCAATCAAAAGGACATAGTGAAACGTGTGATAAATCATTTGCCCTCCTCTCCCCGTTATTGAGATATAGAATTTTAAAGTTTGTTAATTTATATATTTGATGTACTTTTTTATTTATTTATTTAATGAAGATGTTCATTTTCCTTCTACTGGTAACAAGTCCCATCTTGTAGTGGATGGCCTAACACAATAGTGCATTGTCCTCAACGTCAGTAAAGCGGTTCCTGAAGGTGCAATATTTGAATTAAAGAAAATTCTGTTAGGTGCTACTGGTAAAGTTCAATTCTTCCGATTCTGGAAGCAGATTGTTCCACCCATATCCATAGAGTAAAAGAGTTCTTCCTCCAAGCTTATATCCAACAGGACACTCATTGAAGGAGGAGTTGATATTTTTAAACGTAACATCATCAAACTCGTCATTTGTGTATTTCCAGTTTAACGCACACACTACTCCAACATGATTCGCTATGCTTGGTACGAGTCTGGGTTAGTGCAAACTCAGTCACTTCAATATGAAACGCCCTTGCAATTTTGTTTTTCACCGGAGGTTGACCATTGTAAACACTGCACTAGATTTAAGTTCATGAAATGTTCTTGGTGCCATGATTTTATGCTTCAATCATTTTTGTTCAGTACCATATTTATCAATACTTTTTTTTTTTTTGGGGGGGGGGGGAGGCATCTTTCGTTTTTATATTATTATATCTAAAAATGTTTTATATTAATCTGATTATTATTAAAATTTCTGAATCAGAACCACAACTTTTCTCAATTTTTCCTGCCTAAATTATATAAATAACTAGAGAGCAAACTGAAGGAGCAAACTTAAGACTTTATATCTCGATAACGGTCTGACAAGAACAAATGATTTATGTGTCAAAAAACACGTTTCGCTATACTCTTTCGATTGCTACTTAGATTTTTTTATTATTACACAAGCCGTGGTTTCCTGTAGGGATGCAACGGATATCCGGCTGAATTTTCAATATCCGAAATACCGTCGGATATCCGAATCACAATCACCGGATATCCGACTTCTCTGCCGGATATCCGGCAGAGTGCAGCAAAGCGAATATATAAGGATAACAGTAATCGTTTGACCCCAAACAATGCCGAACAATTTTGTTTGTAATGTAAAATATGAAAGTAAGTTCACTATTCAAGAGTAAAAGGTAATTCTCAAAAGTTTAAAGAATTGTCAGTTTTCCTAACATTGATATTTGAACTCTTTATAATAAATTTAAGAATTTACGTTTACTTCTTTTAGAAAATTGTACCTTTACTTTCAGAGTGTAAAACAAAATTTGAAGTTGTTTATTAAAGTATGACTTTATTAATTTTCTTTCTTTCTTTTAAGTTTAACAATTAAACAGGCCTATTTTTAGAAGAAAGTATTGTAATAGAATTTTTTTCGATTTCTGGTTTTCGACGGATTTAGATATTTTGGGGTCAGACATCCCAAAACATGTTTATACAAAATGTCTGTCTGTCCATGTGTCGCCATCGTACCATCGAAAAGTGTATGAAGTTATGCAGAGAATTGAACCATTTTTTGGGAGGGGGGAATGTTTTTGGCTATAGCCAGGCAGCCTTCCTTCAATATGGAAACATTCCACTGGAAGGGGGGGGGGGGGGCACGGTAATCGCGATTTTTGTACCATTTTCATTATTGTACCATCGAAAAGTGTATGAAGTTATCCATATAATTGAACAAAATTTTTTGTATTTGTTTTTAGCTATGTCCATCAGGTTCTCTTTAAATTGGAAATATTCCGCCAGTATGGGGATATTTCCAATAATAGCGATTTTTGCCATCGTAATGAAGTTATGCATAGAATTGAACCAATTTTTTTGTGCATGTTTTTGGCTATAGCCAGGCGGCCCTCCTTCAATATGGAAACATTCCACTGGAAGGGGGGGGGGGCACTGTAATAGCGATTTTTGTGCCACTTTCATTCTTGTACCATCGAAAAGTGTATGAAGTTATGTATAGAATTGAACCAATTTTTCGGTGGTGTGTTTTTGGCTGTGGCCAGCAGGTCCTCCTTCAATTTGAAAATATTCTGCTGGAAGCGGGCGCTATAATACGGATTTTTGTGTTATTTTCATTATTTTACCATTGAAAAGTGTATGAAGTTAAGCATAGAATTGGACCAATTTTGTGGTGTATATTTTTGACTATGGCCAGCAGTTTCTCCTTGAATTTGGAAATATTCTGCCAGAAAGTGGCACTATAACAGATATTTTTGTAAAATTTTCTCAATTTTTCGCAGTTTTTTTTTTTGTACTGTATATTGGCAGCTCATGAAGCGAAGGGAACTTCGCATCCTGCTAAGATAGCTATTCACAAACAGCTGATGTACAACGGAATATCGAAAAATTTTTTGATTTTAATAAATATCATGATCGAGATTAACTTATTCTTATTCTGATTAATTGACTGAAGCAGAAATTTTAGACCAAAATCAAAGTTGGTACAATATTGAACTAATAATATTGAAGTATTAACATTTGGAACTACTTTTTGAAATATTAAGATGTATGAGATAGAAGAAAGTTTTGGGATTGGCAAATCCAACTAGTTGCTTTTGTAACTTCATTATAAATATTTAAAATTAAAAGTAATTTTCTTTTTACTTTTAAATATAAAATAATTTAACTTAAAATAAAACTAAACGTGACTTAGAGCAAAAACAATATTAAATAATTAAAACAGAAAAAGGGCATCAACTAAACCTATGTTTGGAGAAAATAACTATTTAATCATGGGTATATTAGTAGATATTTTATGTTTAAATTATAAAAAGAAAGTATGTAGTATTTCTTTGTGAAAATACTCTACAATTATACACATATTAATTGGTTAAAATTTGTTGTACAAATTATCAGCATTTCATTGTACAAATTAATTATTAGCAATTATCTATATAGTCAATCCCATATTCAAATCCAGTAGGAATTATCAGCATTTCATTGTACAAATAAACAGAATATTTTAATGTTTAAATTACATTTTTTATGCAATATTATTAATATACATTACAGGGCTTGAATGGCAGATACAGGGCTTGAATGGCAGATACAGGGCTTGAATTTCAAAGCGGGTTGGCAGGATTCGTGCCCTATTTATTATGCCCTATTGAGAGTGGGCGGCTCCTGTTTCCAAAAAATCCTTTTCCGAAAATGTTTCTTTGTAAAACGACGAGCAAGACTCAGGACCGACTGACAAATTTCGTGATATTTTCTACTATCGATGGGCAGATTTCACAGTTTCTTCTTACGAGATTGACAAAATTCATGGTTGTTTTTCTGCATCTGACTGAAAAATTTTGCGCTTTTTCTCCACGACCGACTGACGAATTTCACAATTTTTTCTAGAGACCGATCGGTGAATTTCATAATTTTTTTTTTTCTCAAGATCAATTGATAAATATAGCAATTTTATTCTGTGACCGATTGGCAAATTCCCCTGTTTGTTCTTGCGACATACTGATGAAAGTAACGATTGTTTTTCTGCATCCGATTGAAAATTTTCGCGGTTTTCCTCTGCGACCAACTGAGGAATTTCACGATATTTGCTCATGACAGATCAATTGACGAATTTTGTGATATTTTTCCGCTGCCGATTTTCCCTGCACTTCAGTTTTCTTCTTGCAACCGGTCGACAAATTTTTTTATTTATTTTCACCATGATTGACGAAATCGGCGATATATTTTTTTAATGACCGATTTATATATTTTGCGATATTTTTTCCCTATGCCCAAAATAGCAAATAACTAAAAGGGCAGTAATGGCCACCGGAGACTGAGCCCTATCAAATTGGCCAATAGTCAGCACTCAACAAAATGAGATTACACTTGTGGTGCACATGAAGAAGAAAGAATTTGGTTGAACTTAAAAAAAACATGTTTAGAAATAACAAACTAGTTGATTCTTGCAATTCACAGATTAGGACATGACTTTTTGAAATCAACCTTTTATCGTGTAATAGAAAAAATCAATGACTATTTCCTTTTCAAACTTTGGATATGGATTTAAAATTCCAATGCATAGAACACAGTTCAATTAACGAAAATACCAGGGACTACAGTTTTGACTATAATTCCATTTAGGATATAATAAAACAAGTTTGTTCAGAAGTGACATACAATCGCCGTAGGATATTGACAATAGAATCACCGATATGCATTATTCATGCATTTTTAACTTACTGTTAAAAATTAATGCCCATCAGATTTTGCAAAGTTTTCTAAAATATTTTAACAGAGCATAACCATGCATTTCCAATAATTTCTAAAGTTATAAAAGTTGGTCTGTGCTGTTTGTCAAAAGTGTAACTTGTGAAAGAGGCTAAATCACGCAAAATGGAATAAAATCTAAATTAAAAAATTCATTAAGGAACCCAATTGTTAATTGCCCATAACATTAGGTTAAAGTTGAAAGATAGACATGGTATGTATAAAACTTGATTCTGTTCCTTTGTTTTAATAAAAATAAACGTTTTGGATAATTATCTTGAGTTGTTAATTTAAATTATTTTAATGGTATTTTGTCATGTCTGTATAAATGTAATTCTTTAAGTGGCACATAAAAAATAACGGGGTTTAAAGATTTTTTTTTTTCCTTTCTAACAGTTCAACTCCCCTGCATTTTTAAATGTTGGGTGGGAAACTCCCCTCCTGGGGAAAACTTTAATTTCAAGCCCTGATATTCAAAGAGATATAGTTTTTGTAAATTATATTTCAATGCATTTAAAATGTTTTAATGATGTGTGAAACATGCTTGTAATTTATTGTTCTGAGATGGCGTTATATAAAGGAATAATTCACCATATAACTAAAAACATATCTAGTGCCGGATATCTGAATCCGGCAGGCAAAGGAGCTTCGGATATCCGGTATCCGATATCCGGCAAAATCAATATCCGGTGCATCTCTAGTTTCCGGATAAGATATGGATTTTCATGAAATAGTTTTGTTATTATTTATATGGCAAATAAGGATCCCTCCACCTTTTTTTTTAAGTAAGGATGCATCTCCTTAGGATACTTTTTTGTACAAATGTTACTATTTTTTTTATTGTAGTCTACTAAAACAATTTTTTTTATACTAATAGGTAGTTAGTCCGGGAGCCGGTGATATCAAAAGCCCCGCCATTGCAAAATTGAAAACTTTTTATGTAAATCGATAGTAAAAAGGCTAGGTTTGACAAGACCAAAATAAGTTTAATTAAATTAATTATTATTAAAAAGCTGTAATGATTGCGTTGATATCATTTTTGCGGAAAGCCAACACTTTGCCAATGTCTAGATGCAAAATAAAGTAGCCATTGGAAAAATTTCAAAGCAAAATAAATGTGAAATTTTATCACCGCCTGCCTCCTTAAAATAGGTATAACAGACTTTTCTTGCAGAATAAAGTTCGTCATACCAAGTTTTTCAGAAAGAGCACAAAATTAATTCTGTGCACAATGACAGTGCTTTCGATGTCACTGGCTCCCAGACTAAGTGGCAGTCCTGAAAAATAAGGACACATGGATCATGGTTCCCCAACCTCTAAATGAAGACAATTTCTATGCAAAAATACATTTTTTTATGTAAGTACTTATTGTGTTTTTAAAAATATCCCTCTAAACAATGCAAATATTTCTGACACTCCCAAAGTCATTTAAGATGGAAATTCACGAAATTTGCAATTATTTTGGTTATTTAACAGGACTCACATTCGGTCCGTTTTTTGAACACCGCTATTATATACAGAAAAATCTTGTTTAAAAATTTCGTAGAAATATACCGGGAAGAGCGTTTTTCTTGCAATTGTTGTAGAGACCTACCATGAATTTCTTTTTAAAACATTACTGTTTTTCAAAAAATGGACCAGTGGCAGCCCAGTATTTAATCACCAAAAAATATGACATTTTCCATTTTCTAATATATGTAATGAATTTTCAATTATATATAATTGTTTCTTCGTGATATTTGTTGAGCCTGAAAAATCAGCTTAAAATATCAACTTTGACATTTCTTGAGAGATTCTTTGTCTTTATCAGAAAATGGGTAAATTTGTTTCATTTTTTTTTATCTGAATAGACCTCATAAATTTTACGCATTTTCGAATGAAAAGGATTAAGTGAATGTATCATGAAACAGGCAATTTGAAGTTGTGGATATACTTAAATCTCTACATCAGTGTGACTGCAAATTCCCCTCTCTAATGTTGAAACCATGGGCTTATTGGTTTTATTGGCATTTAATCTTGCAATTTGGCAACAGTAATTTGGTCGACGGGATAACTAACAAGTACCCATTAATGTGTATAATATAATGTTATGCTTTAATTTGACATACATAATAAATAGATAAAAGATGAAATATATAAAATTATAAAAAAATATATATAAGTATATAGTATTTATTTATAAGCGTACTATATATTATGTATTTACATGTATATCTCTATGTATAAGTATAATATACATAAAAATAATACATATTTATTTTCTTAATATATCATATATATAATGTTTATAAATATTTAAAAATTATGTTTTCCCACTATCTTGAAAATTTGGTAATAAGCGAAAACGACCTTTTGGTGTCATTCTAGATTCTTTCACCAATCGCGGCAACCAGTACAGGATATGGAAATTTCGTGGTGGAAGGGTTTGTCTATATCTGCTGATCCCAAACTACGGAACAATCAGTCAGATTTTCAAAAATTTATAATTATTTTTATCTGCCGCAATAATGTACTAAAAATAATATGGGCACAGAAAGGTCAACCAGATAACCAATTTTTCAACATTACATTTTTTAACAAATAATATATAATTTTAAAGCTAAAGCACTGCAGAATCTTAATTTTATAATGGAATAAGGATAAATTTATTTTTATGTGAAATATAGTATCACATAATATAGGCTCTTTAGTAAGCGTAACCATGGATGTATATTTGAAAGCCATTTCAAACGCTATGAAATTGAGCCTAGATTTTCATTTGAAAAAATATTATTATGTCTTAAGTTTTATAAATATTTATTTATATAACATATACAAATGTGTGAAAAAAAAAAATCATAACATCCAACACCAAGAATTTTTATATGTCCAACACTATTTTCTAAAGGAATCCTGTAATGTCATTTCATTGAATAAACCAAAAGTGCAGCCATAGAGTATTATAATAGTGATGATATTTCGTAGCAAAGCAGGTAAGGAGTTTGTTTCCTCATCACAACAGTTGGCAATGGTTGCTGTATCCTTGAACATTACGGTGCATGTACATTATGTAGACAACAAAACTTGCCAAGTCAGAATCACATGGATTGAAAACAAGTCTACTTAAACAGCAATTCGCACAAAATAAATAAATAAATTTTTGTCAGATACTTTGACATTCATATTTGAAATCAACTTATTATTATTTTCTCACCTATTTCTATCTAAACATCTGCTGTAAAAATATGGAAAAAAAAAAAAATGTTCAAGTTGCTTTCGTAAAAGAAAATGAAACAAATACATACTGAAACTTAATAATGAGCTTAATGAATATTTGAAGATATATCATGCAGAAAACCAAGGATGTTTCAAGCAGTCATATGCAGATGCCCTTTTTTTAGGATCATAATTCAGCATAGGAGTTAAAAAATTAGTAAACTCTTGTGCATCAGCAGCATCCCAATTATATTTAATTCTGAGCATGTGGTTTAAATTACAGCTTTCTAAATCAAAATAGCTGTTTAATTTTCCATCCTCATTGAAGAGCTCAATTGAATGTTTTCCAAAAAGAGCTATGGAAGTGGGGATTTCCCCGAAAACCTGCATTATTAGGGCTAAGTGATGTTCATCAGTGGTATAATTTTCGTTACCCTGAGGGTTAAATAGACAATCGCCTGTTGCTAATTCAAAAGCCATACAAGCGGTACTCCAGATGTCAGCCGTCGGGCCGTATTCCATTCCTATAATCACTTCAAGTGATCTGTATTGTCTTGTTTGAATTTTATCCGTAAAAGGATGATTTATGTAACAGGCGTTACCAAGATCAGCTATTTTAATTTTTACCTCATCTACTTGTTGTACTTTAAATCTCACTGTTTTTTCTTCTTCTTCAGATATTTCAGTTTCTTCTGGCTGTGGAAGAAATTGTAAATTTTTTTTTATTTTTTTGCTTTTATTCTTTTTGAAGAAATGGCTTTTAACTAATTTTCTGTGCTCTATTTCTTCATCTTCAGCACTTTCCTTTTTTTGTGTTTCTTCACTATTTCTTGAGGAAAATTGAGTATTTACAGTAAGTATATTTTCTGGCTTGATGTCAGTGTGGATCACCCTACACTTACGATGCAAGTAAAAAAGCCCTTGTATCACTTGTTTTATTATTGCTTTTACATTAGATAAAGGAATCCCTTTATAATTTGACTCCTTTATCACCTTTAGAAGATTATGTCCTAGCGCTTCAAAAACCATGACTATATGATCACCATTTTCTCCAGTAATTGTGAAGTTGTCTAGCAACCGCACAATTTTGTCACTGAAGGGATCATCAGGATCAATTTCTCTTACATGCTCCAAAATTTTAATTTCATCTACTGCTGTTTCTGATGATATTGCATCACTTTTTATGATTTTTAAAGCCACTTCTTTTTTATCTTGAATATCCAAACACAACCATACAGTTGCAAACGCGCCCCATCCTAATTTTTTCTTTACACGATAACGATTTTGATAGAGATCATCAATATTTACTAGATGATATCCTCCAATACCATAATCATTGAGATCTTCATGATCAGCGTCCACTGCAGAGCTATCATTTTCCTCCTCTTCTTCATTTTCTGGCCTATCATCTGTTTGGGTATAAATTGTTCTTGTTGTTTCTTCATCAGCTGGAGAATTGTGTTTTCCTGAATCTTCTTGCGTAACAACAGCTATTGCATGTTCTTCTTCCTTTTCTGATGAATGAGTTCCTCTTCTAACAACTTCTTGCGAATTCTCATTTCCTTCAGATGCTTCTTCTTCTTCAGGTGAAAACGAAGCTTTTGATTTTAAATTTACACCTAATTTTTCTTTTTTCATCACGTTTGGCTCCTTTTTCATTTTAACTGTACATTTTATTGATAGACCTGCTTCTGTATTCTCTTTCTTTACATCAATGTTAATGTTTATGTCATCCCTTTCGGTTTTATCTTCTTCAGATTTTGTATCGTTATTTCGATTTTCTGATCCTGATTTAGGCATCTTTTTGTTTGTTTTTTTTCCTCGTTAAGATGAATAAATAATCTTGGCCAAATGACCCCTTTTTATTATAGTTTCTTGTGACTTTAGTATAAACAACTGAAAAAACAATCACCACGTAATCATTTTGAAAAATGATTCCAAAAACTGTATACAGAGAGTTTTATACTTTTAAACCAGAAGAAAGAAAATTTTGCTCAATTAAAACTTTTTTTGTGATTCCAAACATAGCATTAAAATGATAGTCACTTGATCGCTGCATAATTATAAATATCGGAACCTCATTATGGCATTTACATAACGGAATATTTTTTATAATTTTTTTTTAGAACAAAAACTAAAACTTTGAGTTGTTGCCAATTCCGAAAAAAAAAAATGTAAATTTAAGCCACAACAGATTCAACCGTTCGTGTTAGGTTAATATCGATAATGTTAAAATTTACTTTTTGTAAAGCTAGCTTTAATTTATTGACTAAATAAGATTTTATTATTTTTAAACACATTTTAAGCAACAGAGGTCATACAGTGTGCTTTCCCATTTTACCTCAACGGCGAGTATAAAGAAATAAACACTAATAAATGACTAGAGAACAGGAATTTTGCTTTTTCAAAATTTAGTGTCGCCCCCCGATGATTTTTTTTTTTTTTTTCAAAAAAATTATGGCCTTTTTTTTTTTTTTTTTTTTTCCATTCTGACCAGAAAATCAGACTTCTAACTTTTTACGACTGCTCTTTCATCTTCATTTATAATGGCTGTTTCATAATAATAGAAGCCATCAGTCCATCAGAAGAAAATAACTCGGATAATCGGGACTCTACTATAGCTCAGTTTTAAGACTTAAAACACGCGATTTTATTTATATAAAATGACGTCATCCGAATCTGCTGAAGAATTCCTCATTTGCGATCCAATCATAAACATCTACAATAAAGTATGGGTAGGACGTCACTATCTCAGAATAATACGCAAATGCAGCAAAAAGGATCAATTCATTTATATTTTTTTCAAAATAGCACGTATTTTAATTACTTTTTTTTAGTTTTTATGAGAAAGTGGCAACAAGAAGATATAATTGCTATTTTTCAACTATTTTCCCAGGGTAGCGGTCGTTGCAGCAACTGGGAACCTGAAAATGTGAGCATGCGCATCAGCTTTTGATTTTTGCCTGAGTGAAGAACCAGATCGAAAATAAACACAGTTTTAAAAAAGATATACCTATTTTTTAATTATTGATTTAAGTTAGGTATTTTTTTTTATTAGTAATAATAATAACGACTAAACAAAGTCATTTGATAAATTTAAGAGTATTCTTATAATTAATAAATAAGCAAAAAATCTTATCAGGTTTGTTTTCATGGTTGTTTACACCAGTTGGCTCATATTCTCGAAAAATACCGAATTTTGCTTCGTGTTTTCACTTAATTCTTATGTAAAATAATCATATATCTTTTTTGCTGTTGTTTTTAAGAAAAAATAACGGCACAGATGTCATATACGCATCTCGTTGGCGAGATTTTTTTCTGACGCCAATGTCATATACGCACCGGGGTACTTAACTGGCGCCAAAGTGCCGTTATTTTGCTTGATATGGTAACCGGTTGTTGTTTATTTATTGATAAATTGTTTATTTACTTTTATTTTCTTTTTAAAATTATATAAATTGTTTTGTTCTATAGTTATTAATTAAACATTTTTTTATTTATTGTTATTCCCTTTTTAAAAATATATATGTAACTGGTATTCGAAAACGAGGTTTTCGCCAAATTGGATTTAGAAAAAAATCGAGCCATCGTAGTGCGTATATGGCATCTGTGCCACAATAATATCTACAAATGTGTCTTACTTTTTATTGTTTTTATTTAACAAAAATATAAAATTACATAAGTTATCAGAACTTTAACATAATGGTAAAAGAAGTTATTTTAAGCACTTCATTTTTGTAGTTTATATTTTTGTAATTTTTAATATTTCTTGAATTTTCTTTTTTAAAACGCTGATAAAATCCCTTTAGTTTTGAAGGTAACCGCCACACTGGTTTGTTTATCTCGTAGTTTCAGATTGGCAATCATTTACAAAAATGGCATTTTGGCGCGTTTTGAAAAAAATTGCCAATTCAATCTGCAGACATATAATGATTTGGCGAGACGATAAATAGATTTTTGTTATTACCAGTTTGTTGTTACCAGATCGTGGCTTTGACGAGGTTTGTCCATTTTAGAGATTGCTTCATAGCGAGTTTCGTGTGTCCAGTGATGTTTTTTTCGGTTTCATGGGCGCGGAGCGCTCATACACGCGTTACTGACCGCGGCATTGACGAGTTTCGAGCATTTTAGAGATTGCTGTACAGCGAGTTCTGTGTGTCCAGTGATGTTTTTTTTTCGGTTTCATGGGCGCGGAGCGCTCATACGCGCCTAACGGACCGCGGCATTGACGACTTTCGTGCATTTTAGAGATTGCTGCACAGCGAGTTTCGTATGTCCAATGATTTTTTTTTTCCGTTTCATCGGCACGGAGCGCTCATACGCGCGTTACTGACCGCGGCATTGACGAGTTTCGTGCATTTTAGAGATTGCTGTACAGCGAGTTTCGTGTGTCCAATGATGTTTTTTTTCGGTTTATGGGCGCGGAGCGCTCATACGCGCGTTACTGACCGCGGCATTGACGAGTTTCGTGCATTTTAGAGATTGCTGTACAGCAAGTTTCGTGTGTCCAATGATGTTTTTTTTTCGGTTTATGGGCGCGGAGCGCTCATACGCGCGTTACCGACCGCGGCATTGACGAGTTTCGTGCATTTTAGTGATTGCTGCACTGCGAGTTTCGAGTGTCCAGTGATGTTTTTTTCGGTTTCACACACGCGTTACTGACCGTGGCATTGACGATTTTTGAGATTGCTGCACAGCGAGTTACGTGTATCCAGTAATGTTTTTTTTTTTTTTTTTTTTTTTTTTTTTTGTAAAATAATCATATCTCTTTTTGTTGTTGTTTTTATGAAGAAAAAAATCTATGAATGAGTCTAATTTTTTATTGTTTTTATTTAATATAAATATAAAACTGCATAAGTTGTCACAACTTTAGAATTTAGAAAATGTTTCATTTTCATAGTCTTTAATCTGTTGTTATCCTTCTTCAATGGAGTCAACTACTAAAACATTCATTATTGTATAGCTAGATTTCCTTTTATTTTTAAAAACGGTGTTTATTTTCGATCTGGTTCTTCACTCAGGCAAAAATCAAAAGCTGATGCGCATGCTCAAATTTTCAGGTTCCCAGTTGCTGCAACGACCGCTACCCATTTTCCCATTACTGTCTACAGAAAATGAGTACTTGAGTTGCCAAAATTAAACAAATGGTGCTAAAAACTACAAAAAAATTAATATTTCAAAAATAAATGGAGATGCAGTTTTCAAACAAATTGCATTTAAAAGCACTTTTTCCCCCCTGTCAACGGTTTAAAAATTGAAAATGTGCGATGTTTAGAAGTTTAAAAAATTGCTATAGAGTATTTAATCGTACTGCTTTGTTTTACGGCTAGTTTCTGCAAGGTAGCGTTATTTTTTGGAGACGGCACAAAATGAGCTAGGAGAAAGAAATAGCATACCGTACCGTTGCAACTAGAAAACAGGAATTCTGCTTTTTCAGAATTTAATGTCGCCCCCGATGAAATGTATATATATATATGTGTGTGTATATATAAATAGTGCAAAACATATTTCAATTTTAAGACTTAACGCACACGCTTTTATTTTATGTAAATTGACCTCATTCGCATCCGCTTAAGAATTCCACATTTACGATCCACTCTTAAACATCTACAGTAAAGCATGCATAGGACGTCACTATCGCAAAATAGAACACAAATGCAGCAAAAAGATGCCGTCATTAAAGAAACTCGACAAAAAAACCCGGCTATCTAATGATTCATTGGCCTTCATTTGTTTGTAACATTAATATAGATACTTAAATATAGTTTATAATAGCTCCATGTTTTAACAGGAATCATTCGTTTATATTTTTTTCAAAATAGCGCGTATTTTAATTGCATTTTCTTTCGGTTGTTATGAGAAAATGGCAACAAAAATATATAATTACTATTTTAAAACTATTTTTCCTTTACTTTCTACAGAAATGGAGTACCTCCGTCGCCAATATTAAGCAAATGACTCTAAAAACTACAAAAAAAAAAAAAAAAAAAAAAAAATTAATATTTAAAAAAAAATGGAGATACAGTTTTCAAACAAATGGCATTGAAAAGTACTTTTTTCCCGGTACGGTAAAAAAGTACGGTATAAAAATTGAAAATGTGCGATGCTTAGAAGTTTAAAAATTTGCAGTAGAATATTTAATCGTACAATGATACATCTGCTTTGTTTTACGGCTGGCTTATACAACGTAACGTTATTTTTTGACGACACAAAATAAGCTGGGAGAAAGAAATAGCATACCGGGGGTTAATAAACAAGAAGAATATTTTACTAATGCATTCCTGCCATCCAATAAATACTCTTTTTTGGCGGGTATATACTCTCAGACTTTTGGCTGTTGTCACTCGTGGATCATGCCCGTTAATTTGTATATTATATCACGATGTAGTACTTTATTAAGTAAGTAAAGATTAAATATGCTAAGGGCTATGTAACCATGGTTACACGCGTGAATCTATTTTTTATTTTAAATTTTCTTTGTTCATAGAAATGCTTTAATTTCACAGTTATTTTCGTTCATACACACACTGTCTCTCTATTCCCTGATGCTCACCAAACCCAGGAAGCATTCTTGAATTCGGTGAATTTCTAAAGTTATGCTAATAAAAGTTTTGTTGCTGATGACCTTGTTTTATAACTATTTTTTATTTATTTTAAATGCTGGGAAAACTTTAAAATTTCAACAGTATCGTTTCAAACTTTACACCAAATAGCACAAAAAATACCAAATGGCAAATTATGCATCAAATTATTCATTTTCGTGAAAATCTCATTATATTTCATGCAATTTTTTTTTTAGCGCGATGCTTTATTTCGGTTCTCAAATTCCCTGCTCAACAAACGCGAAACTTACTGACACATTTTTAACCCCTTGGGGACGAGTGACCGGTATACGTGCCACTTAAGGTGCTAAAAATCCTAATCCTTCATTATTCTCACCAGTTATTTTTAATTGTAACGTTTACCTTATTTAATCAGAGCATTTTCGTAATTCAATTACAGAAAATTTTCTGTTTTGAAAAATCGGTGGTAAAAAATTAAGCAAAGGGTTTTCGTCGCGAAGGAATTAAACGCAAAGGCATAAAATTGGAAGGCCTGACTATTGAAGCGATTTGAAATCGAAATGCGTTTTCCTTTTTTTTATATAAATAAATTACTTATCAAATTGCATGCGATTTTTGTATCGTGATGATCAATTTTTCTCGCATTGCCACGTCCGGAAACTTGGTTCAAAACGCTAACGTTGACAGTACTTTTTGAAAGATTTTTAGAGTTTTCCAAAAAAAAAAAAAAGAAAAAAAAAAAAAAAGGAAAACGTCTTTTGGTTTACGTAGTTTCTAAATAAGAATACCTGTTAATTTCATGCGCTTCCGACCAAAAATAAATTAAATATATTAGAAATCCCTTTTGGATTTGAAAACTGCCTTAACGAAAGACCGAGAGCGCTGCACAGACTGTCACCTCATCGAGCTGGCGGCTGAAATTCCAGGATTAGTTAAAACTCTATTCGCATATTAAAATGCAACTGGTCTGCCAAGTCATATCTTGGTGGAAACCATCTGCAATCCGATTTTAGGGCTTAACTGATAGGTCTACGGTTGTGTTTTCCTGCTCCCATTCCTCCATGTTTTCCTATCTTTAGGTGCCGGAAAACAAAATGATAAACCTGCCAGTAGACCACTAAAATCGGGTTTGCAAGTATTTTGCACCAAGATATGACTTGGCAGACCAGTTGCATTTTAGTATGCGAATAGAGTTTTAACTAATTTTGGAATTTCAGCCGTCAACTCTATGAAGTGATGGTTTGTGCAGCTGCCTCCCGGTCTACGAGGGGTAAGCGGACAGGCAGTTTTATATGATACGCTAACATTGTAAAAATGGAATCTATCTAGTGGAATTTTGCCTTAAATGAAATTTTTTTATGATATCTACGGAAGAAATACTGTACAATTAATTTTACTTGTTAAGACGGAAAACTTTCTAAAACAGAATTCCACGTGTTTTGCTGTGACGTATGTTGACAGATAATTTTTGAACAAATTAAATTTCACAAAAATCCGAAAATGGTACGGGGCCATTCTCACAATCTTTTGACTTTCATATCCCTAAATAATAATTTTTATATTAATACACTTTTTTGTGTTTTTTTTTAATTTGATATACTTGGGACCACCCCATTGCATGATTGCACAACAATATTAACGAGATAAATAAATTTTGCACGATGTTGGGGGTTCAAACACCTGGAAAACTCCTATACCGTCCCGTGTCCCTGAAGCTAATTTTTAAGTTTGGAGCTGTCTGGATAAAATTGTTTCAATAAAAATAATTCGATGTAATTTTTTTCTGAAACTGGAACTATCCTTCTATATATAAAAAAAAGTTTTGATTTGGAAATGGACCAATGAAAATCTGCGTAGATATTCCGGGTAGAACTCATCCAATTTAAATGCTTAAGCCAAGGCCTCCTTATCGAAATAACAGGCCTCTCAATCGCTAAGTTTCCTTTGTCCGCTGTACCAAAGCTGACTTTACAATGGCTTGGAAGCGAAAAAGTCACGTGATCCAGATAGACGGTTGAACGCGCGCAATCCGACTGTAATTGCTAGTATCTCGCTATGCTGTTGTGTGCTATAGCCGGCTGTCTCTGTTTATACATCTGTGTGTAGATGTGATAAAATTTTGAAATTTTTTATTTTAAACGCTATTGAGACGTGCTCTTAAACCGCTGATCACGGATTACATCGTGTACGGTGAAATTTTTAGCGCAGTAATTATTTTACTGCCAAAAAGAGCTCATCAGTTTAGGCCTAACTGTTGTTGCATTATCCGAGGAAGTAATGTGAGTTCATATATAATTATATTTCTCTTTTTATTTTATATGTATGTTTAAAATGTGTTTTTATAAGCACTTATAATTGAAGTGTGATGTATATATATTTTTCATTAATACAGTACTGTGGTATCTAGAAATAGGTGCTCAAAAAAAAGTTTAGTATTGTTCTCAGTGTATAATCAGTAAGTGTAACCCTTCTTTATGTATTATGGAGAATAGTACTCATTTTGTAAGATATAATAACAGTGAATCAAAGATCAATATCTTCTCCCCCCCCCCCCTCTTTAAAAATTTAAGTACTCTTTTTCAAGTATCTCATTTTTTGAAAATACTCTCTCTTTCCAGCTCTAGGTTATGAAGTGGTCTTTCTGTGAGAGTAGCTCTCAATTTTTATATAAACAAAAGTATTTATTTTTAAACAGCAAAATTATTCAGTTTAATGTATGTACATTTGTTTTAAACAATGAAAATGATAATACTCAGTACTGTTTATTTAATTGTAGTACACATTTGATTAACTTCATTTTAATTTAGCAATTATAGATTGCTCTGATTAATTTTATAATTTCTTGTATAAACACTTTCAGATACTGGTATAAATGAAAATATTTATTGAAAAACAGAACATTTTAATATTGTTATTATCCAAAAATGTACAATTAAAATAACTTTCCAAATCCCAAATGAATTTCAAATATTAACTTAATGTATAAACCAATGCAATTATTGAAGATGTCATCTTTCTGCGGTCAAGGGACTGAGTCAAGAAGGATCATTTTGAATTTTTATGACAGCTGGGTGCACTTGCGAGGCAGGATTTTTTTTAATTTTCTGTCTGTGAGTGCAACTTGCTAGTCAGTTTATACTGGATGTTCCCACAAGAATATATTTCGAACTTGTTGTCAAAGTCGTACTTGTTTACCACACTACGCTGGCTGATGATCTGGTTTCAATTACAGTTTGTTAATATTATGTTCATTTGGGGTTTGAAAGTTACTTTACCTGTGCACTTTTGGATAACAGTTCTATTAAAAAGTTCTTTATTTTTATTTAGTGTATTTTTATTACAAATGCAATAAGAATTCTAAAATTTGTAGCAACTAAATTAAAATGAAGTGATTCATATGAGTTAAATATTTTCAATGTTTAATAAAGAAACAAAGCACATGTTGTGAATACCATAAGAAAGTTTTTTTTTTTTTTTTTTAATCTTTTCTAACTATTGCTAAATAGCAAATTTTATGTATGAAGTTAGTCTCCCTACATTAAAAGTTTTATTGATTCGCCCCCCCCCCTTTTTTTTAATCCTCATTCATGTTTTATTATAGCAAGTGAAAACATCAATTTTAGTATTGTTGCTGTTTTTAACCCCTTGAAGGGCGGTAAAGCAGTGATGGCATCAACCCAATGAAAATTTCACTTTAATGAAGTATGCGAAAATATACTTGTTTACAAATAAATTTTCTTGTGAATACTGGTGTCATTTAACTATTTCAACATTTTATGAATACAAATACCTTGCCCCTGAAAGGGTTAAGTTATGTATTTTTATTATTGGGTATCCTACTTTTTTAAATCTAGGTATGCTTTAGAAAAAGAATTGCTTCTTTGGCAAGTTTTACTCAATAACACAATATCTAGATTGAATTATTTTAAATATTTTCCACTTTAACAATAATATCAATAAATACTTCAATATTTATTGATAATACAATTCTAATCCATTTTTTTTATGTGCATATAACAATATATTGAAATATGTTCAATATTTTTCCATATGATATTTCATGTTTGTTATTTTTAATTGGAAGATGATTTATTGAATTTTATAAATATTTTTAAAATCAAAGTAAACGTATAAAGCATGGAAAATTCATTTAAATATTGACAAAGTTTTAATTTTTTACTTCTAAATATATACTTAAAAAGATATTAGCTGAAAGACCAACTTTCAGTTAATATTTTCATGTAAAAGAAATTAATTTTTTCCTATAAACTGTTTCAATTCATAGATTAATAGCTCCCAGTTTAGCACATATTTAGTTTATTTTTACAATCATTATCAAGAGTCCACGTTTTATTAACCCTTTTCTTCAAACAACTATAGCTGAAAATAGTCTGATTTCTTTTGAATAATTTTAAATTAAAAAAAAAATGCCTTGTTTGTTTTTATCTGCTAATTTTCATGTTAAAAATTATTTAAGTAATTCTTTATTGCTTTTCATGTTTTGAAATGAAATGTATTTTCATAATGAATTACTTTTCACAACTTAATTGATAGTTACAAGTTGTTTATATATTTATAAGAAAAAAAAATATTTATGGATTTTCATTGAATTTTGACTGCAAGAAAATATTCTTATTTTTATTTTTCTTCCTTGCCACCACCCCCCCCCCCTCCCTTCATTTCCCAAGTTTGTAGGGACAAGAGTGGATGCTGCAAATGAGACGAAATGTCCAATCCTATCTAAGGCTGTTTAAACATTTTTTTTATATTATATCATATAAAATTGAAATTAAGAGGATTTTAAATAATTCAGATCATTTAAATGTTTTATGAATACTCAAAATTTGCTATTGTTCAAATATTCAAAACATATTGCAATTTCAAAATGTATAAGGTGTATTACTATTTTCTGAAAGATATATTTCAAAATAATATTTATTATACATGTCATAGGCTGATTGAGAAATTCGACTTTTGCAAAGAGCCTAGTTTGTTTGCGAAGAAACAGGCTAATTGTGAATGGGAAATCATACTTGATTACACTGGTTGGCAACAAAATCCTCTCTGTAAAAATAATAGTTGATTCTTACTAGATTTCACTCTGGTAAATAAAAATATAGTAACAAAACTACTGTATCACAAACAATTTTTTTGGTAGGAGGGTTTGCTTTTAAAATTAAGGTATTTTATATCTTGCAAAAATGTAAGTGGAAATTTTAAACCTTAAAATGTAGATAATAATATGTAAATTACCTGTAAATAAATGTATAAATATGATTACCCAAGTTACAGCGGCATAAGGAATGAAAATATATTAGTGGATAGCAAATAGTAAATTCAGACACAAAAGGGGGGGGGGACATAAAAAGAAAAATACACTATACAAATATCAACAAATTAAATTTCCATGATATATTTTATCAATTTCATATCTAAGACAGTGAAAACACTTCTTCCATGATTTCAATGATATCTGCTTCATAATAAATACGTATATAAAAACTATATTTCAAGTTGAACGACAGATTCACCTTAATAAAATAAATGAGAAACATGAATATCAAATTCACAATATATATTTTTACTTAATAGGTGCTAAAATACAAATGTTAAAAAAATTCTAAAAACAATCAAGATGTTAAAACATTGGAGTCATGATTCCAATGTTCCTCATTTATCTTCTTCATGTTAGAAGAAACTGCAATTCTATGTTAGGTAAATAGTCTAAATATTTATTTTGTTAAAAATACTCCAAATATTGATCATATTATTGAATCAATACCTCTGTCAATAAACATATGGGAACTATAATTTGCAGGTCTAAGCAACAAAACATAAAACAAACTTCTGAATTCTTTAGGAGAAGTAACTCTCCACTGAAAAATCTATTTGATTTAAATAAAACAACCCTGGATAGACATTTTAGCTTTTGTGCAACCAAGTTCTGAAAAGTTTTTTTTTTCCCCCTTTGTGGCTGATTTGTGATGAGATGTATTTTGAAATACCAGATTCCTTAGAGGAGAACTCCCCCCCCCCCCCCCCCCAACTGTAACTTCTCCCAAATGGAACCTTTGGGGGAAAAAAAGTAAATTGCCTCTCCCTAAATTAAAAAAAATAATAATAAACTTTTTTTTTTTTTTTCTCTGGGGATTTAAAAAGAAAAATTAAATCTTATTATTTCTGAGTGATTTAAAATTATTACACACTAACAGAAAATATAATTAAGAAGTTTTCGTCGAAAAGGAGTGACTGCCCCCCCCCCCCCCACCCGGCGGAAGTTAATTTAATTATGTTTTTGAAAGTATTTATATTGTAATAAATATCGCATGCGGCACCGAGCTAATTTTCAACGCAAGCAATGCTTCGACCATCGACTTCTTCGTCTATCTGGGTCACGTGACCTTCTAGTTTCGATTTCGCTTCCGGGCCGCTGTACACGTGGTTAGAAACCACATGGTTTACCGTGACTAGCGCCATCTAACGTGAGAAACAGGAATATTTTTTAATTTGTTTTCCATTTGTCTTTCACCATTTTCTTTACGATGTGCTTTGTAGTTTGCAAATGATAGTTGTTAATCTTAAAATTTTATGTTCTAGATATTTTATTTAAAAAATGAACTTATTTTACTGTTAAACAAAAAATGTTTACTGCTGTATTCCGTTATGTAAATAAATGATGATAATAATAGTAATAATAATCAGGAAAGAAAATTATTTTACCATGAATTTCTCAGTGATATTAGTTATTGAAATAAATGGATAGCATCTAGATCCGGAAAATGTAAAATATTTCATTTTCTCTTTTATATTTTCAAATATGTGATTTATTTTATTTCTGCTATTTCTTTTCTTTTCACAATTAATTTCACCTTACAGTATTAATTTAACATCGCTCCTTCAGTTTGTTTCAATGCACAGTCTCATTTATTTATTTATTGGCCTATCATTTGTTTTATTTTTGAAGGTATGGGGGATCATTTCAGTTTAACATACTTTAGATGAAACCTTCACTGTTTTTTTATATAAAGTTTGGGTACAGATGTCATATTCGCCCCATATTGGCGCGATTTTTTTCGGTTGCCAATTTGGCGAAAACATCAACAGCATAAACAACATAATCCGGGTTACCACATCAAGCAAAATAACGACACTTTGACGCAAGTTAAGTACCTGTTGCCTATATGATATTGGCGACAGAAAAAAATCGCGCCAATATGGGGCGAATATGACATCTGTTCCAAAGTTTGTATGTATTAATCTATGGAAAGTTTCATAATTGGCTCCGCAGCCAATTGGCATATCTTGGCGGGCATAGTTTGGTGCGTAATTAATTTCCTTGTTTTAACTCACATATGTTATGTAAGTTTCCCTAAAATGTATCAAAGTATTTTAGGAAAGTTAAAACACGCATAGATACACATAAAAACAGACTGAAGTCATAAACACTTAAAAAATTGGAAAAATAAAGTTTAATAATCACTTAAATTTATACATGTCCCTCAACTTTCCGCAAATACCGTATTCTTGTCATGCTACGTGTTACGGCTTCTCTTAACCTTGACTGTCGCGCGCGCCTCCATGGCGCATTCTTCTGTAATTTAGGTTTGGCCGTTTGGCAACCTTTAAGAATAATTCAGTTTTTTTGGTTTTCGACGATCTCTGCGGACCTATGGTGCGTTCGCTGGATCCAATATTCTTCAAATAATGTATATAATTCTTCGAATAATGTATAAACTGTAAATAATATTCTTGTATATAAAGTAAATTAAATTAATAAGTGTAGTTAATGAACCAGCGACTATGGGTATCTCGTTACTCGCACCATTCGACAGTCGACATTGGTCCGCTCACCGGAAGGGGTTTTGGTTTTAATTCTTCGTTTACATTAGGATTGTATTT
This sequence comes from Maratus speciosus, assembly GCA_963932465.1. Lineage (NCBI taxonomy): Eukaryota > Metazoa > Arthropoda > Arachnida > Araneae > Salticidae > Maratus > Maratus speciosus. The sequence continues at coordinate 24,597 of CAWVRF010000631.1, forward strand.
TAGTTGTTGTGAAATTACCAATTGAAATGGTCACATTAGTGTCGTTAAACAGATCGAGGGGCTCGTTAAAAGCTCAGCTCACTAGGCTAGAAACTCTACTAAATGATGAGACCGCTACGTGGTCAAAAATCAAAATCGATACAAAACTCAAGACTCTTGAAAAGGTTTCCAATAACATCGATTCGTTACGTACTGATTATTACACAACAGCTCCTGACGATCATGATATGACGGAAATCGACTCTTCATTAATGGAGTTGGAAGAACGAGTGGAACAGCTAGAGGTAAGTTTCAATCTATTATTAAATTCTGATAAAAATGAAACTAAAGTCCTGAATTGAAATTTAGTAATTGTAAGATCAAATTGCCAGAAATCCCACTTCCTCAATTTAGTGGAAAGTATGAGGATTGGAATATGTTCAAAATCGAATTTAACAATATTGTTACGAATAATGAACAGCTATCTGAAATTCAGAAATTACATTATTTACATTCCGCATTAAAAAAGGAAGCTAAACAATTAGAAACTCCAGAAGACACATTTGATTCATTGTTTAAAGCATTAGAAAATAGATTTGAGAATAAACGAATTATTGTGAATATACACTTAAAGGCTATATTAGATTTCGAAAGAATTGCACACGAGTCATCTAAAGAACTAAGGCGATTAGTAGATGTTATAAACAAAAATATCAGGGCTCTAACCAACTTAGGATTTGAGAGAAATAAACTCTCGGACATTTTGTTTACAACCATAATTTTAGACAAATTGGATAAGGAGTCTCGGAAACAATACGAATTGTCAATAAACACATCTGAAGTCCCAAGCTTTGACAGTTTAATGCAGTTTTTAGAAAAAAGAAGTCAATCGCTCGAAAGTATAAATAGAAACGTAACTAGATCAAAAATCAGTAGTGAAATAAAATCCAAATCTTTGTTAGTAAATTCGAGTTCTGAGAGGCAGTGTGTTATTTGTGATCAATTTCATCCTCTATATAAATGTAAGAAATTTCTTAATATGCAGTTTGGTGAACGATATGCTATCGTTAAAAAGCATAAGCTTTGCCTGAAATGTTTTTCGGAATCTCATTTAGTTTCTAATTGTGTGTCAAAACATATGTGTAAACATTGTAAATCACCTTCATCTCATAACACTCTATTACATAGAGATAAATCAATTGCTTCTAATAATGAATCTCGAAATCAAAAGGCAGAAAAAGAGCAAACAGTGGACCGGGGGGAAAGAAATGCGGCGCCTGATGTAGCAGTTTCGCAAAGTCTTTCAAATTGTTTTCCTTCTTCGAATAAAAGCGTCATTTTATCAACTGCAATAATTGAAATTAAAACGAGTAAAGGGAATTTTATTCAGGGAAGAAGTTTATTAGATTCTTGCAGTCAAATTAATTGTGTATCATTTGAGTTTGCAAAAAAATTGGGTTTAAAGAAAACAAAGGTTTTTGCTCCTATATCTGGGCTGAATGGCACAGCTACGACACTGAATTATAAAATTGAAACTGTGATTTCAAATAAAAATAGAGATTTCACAAGGGAACTGGAATTTCTTTTAGTGCCAAAAATTACAGAAATAACCCCACTTACGCCCATTCGAGTAGACATTACTGATATACCCACAAATATCTCGTTAGTAGATGCTAAATTTAATATACCAAGAAAAATACATTTATTATTGGGTGCTCAATGCTTTTTTGATTTATTGAAATCCGGTCAAATTCGCTGCTCATCACAAAACTTGTTATTTCAAGACACCGTGTTTGGATATGTAGCTAGCGGTGTTGTGAGTAATTCCCCAAACGATTCTCAATATTGTGGTCTACTCACTCAAAATGAAAAAATAGAACAATCCTTGCGACAATTTTGGGAAATCGAAAATATAAATGATTCCAGTTCGTTGCTTAGTGAAGAAGAGAAATTTTGCGAAAATCATTTTAAAACTACGCATTATCGAACTGCCACTGGTCAGTACGTTGTGAGCATGCCTATGGAGGATGCTACATTTTTAGGAGAATCAAAAAAATTAGCCGAAAAAAGACTCGATCAAGTTTGGCACCGATTAGATAGGGATTCGAACTTGCAACCTCTGTATTCGGAATTTATGGACGAGTATAAAAATTTAAATCATATGGAGTTAGTGGAGGAATCGGAACCCGTAAAGGACTGTTATTATATACCTCATCATGGAGTTTACAGACCAGAAAAAAGTACTACACGCTTGCGTGTTGTGTTTAACGCGTTAACGCCAACGACGTCTGGGTTGTCATTGAATGACCTCCTTTTAAAGGGTAAAATTCCACAACAAGAGTTATTCTTAATTAGGATTCGTTTTCGAAAACATAGATATGCATTCACTGTGGATGTAGAGAAGATGTATCGAATGGTATTAATTAATCCTTCGCAAAGAGACTTTCTTCGAATTTTGTGGAAGAACAATATTGACGCGCCAGTACAAACTTATAAGCTCAATACAGTGACTTATGGGACATCTAACGCTCCTTATTTAGCTACTCGTGCTCTTAAGCAATTAGCTCTAGATGAACAAAAAAACTTACCTCTAGCATCGTCAGTCGTCTTAAAGGACTTTTATGTTGATGATCTTCTTTCCGGGGAATCAACTCTCGAAAAGGCTAAAATCCTTAAATTACAATTAATTCAACTTTTGAATCGTGGAAACATGAAATTGCACAAATGGTGTGCAAATCATAGAGAATTAGTTGAATCTCATGCTAGGGTTGCCACCGAATATAGTTTCGATGATCAGCCAGATTGTACTTCAGTAAAAACATTGGGTGTTCTATGGGAACCACAAAGTGACTGCTTTCTGTATAAATTGAAAATTCTTAACAAGGAATTTTATAGTAAACGAGATGTTCTATCTCTAATTTCAAAAATATTTGACCCGTTAGGATTAATTGGGCCTGTAGTAACAAGGGCTAAGATATTTATGCAGAAGCTCTGGTTAGCCAAAATCGATTGGAATGAACCATTACCGGATTTTCTGAAGAGAGAATGGAATGACTTTCTATCCACCCTCTCAGAGTTAGAGAACTTAAAGATTTCTAGATTTGTTTTTCATGAAGATCGCATAATCATACATGGGTTTGCTGATGCCTCTTCGTTAGCCTATGGAGCTGCAATTTATGTTCAGTCTTTACCAGTTGAAGGATCTCCTGCTGCGCAACTATTGTGCAGCAAATCCAGAGTCTCTCCTATAAAAACAGTGTCGATTCCTCGCTTAGAATTATGTTCTTGCCTCCTATTAGCGAAACTAATTCATAAAGTTCTACCGTCACTGGACATTCGAATAGAAAATATCGTTCTCTGGAGTGACTCCACGATCTCGCTTGCTTGGATTGGAAAATCACCACATTTACTAAAAACATTCGTGAGTAACCGAGTCGCTGCTATACAAGAACTTACAGACTCTTACCAATGGCAGCATGTGACATCGGATAATAATCCAGCTGATGTAATATCTAGAGGACTGGACGCTAAGGAACTTTTAAATTGTAACCTTTGGTTTTGTGGTCCGAACTTCCTTCGTGACAAAATTCAGCATACAGAAAATAATCCAGTAGATCTAGAAACAAATAATGACTATGCGTTAGAATTCAAATCAGTTCAGGAGGACATTAACCTCGCAGTTAAGACTGAAAATTTACTGTATAATTGTTTGTTTACTTTGACTAATGATTTTTTGAAATTGATTCGTATTATTAGTTATATTTTTAGATTTATAGAAAATTGTAAAAATGTTAAAGAAAAAAAAAGTGGTCCTTTAACAATTGATGAGTTGAAAAAAGCGGAAGTTGTCCTGATTAAACAGGTACAGTATTCTACTTTTTCTGAAGAGATAAAACAACTGAAGAACGAGAAGAGCCTGTCAGGTAATAGTAAATTAAGATTTTTGAATGCATATTTAGATTCTGCAGGAATTATCAGAGTTGGAGGTCGCCTAGACAACTCCAGTCTGATTTTTGAAAACAAACATCCTGTTGTTTTACCCCATAATAATAAATTAAGTGAAATTATTTTTGAATATTTTCATAACAAGTTTTTCCATCTAGGGCCACAATCCTTATTACATCATGTCAGGCAAAAATATTGGGTAATAAATGGGCGATCTTTAGCGCGTAAAATAGTTCATAAATGCATAACCTGTTTCAGAAACAAGCCAATAAGTGCGAATCAAATAATGGGAAATTTGCCTTCAGAACGAGTAAACCCTAGCCCACCATTTAAAAAATGTGCGATTGATTTCTGTGGACCCTTTATGATTAAGTATAAAAATCAGAGAAAGGGCAATTATAATAAAATTTATGTTGCAATTTTTGTTTGTCTCGCCACAAAGGCAATTCATTTGGATATAGTAACAGATTTAAAATCTGAATCCTTTATTGCCACCCTGAAACGATTTTTCGCTAGAAGAGGTAAAAGCACAACTATAATGTCAGATAATGGAACTACATTTGTAGGTGCAAATAAAGAGTTGAAGAAATTACATGCCCTGGTATGTAAACCCGATGATGCTTTGTCTAATTATTTGGCCTCTGAGGCTGTTAACTGGAAATTCATCCCTCCTCGTTCACCAGGGATGTAGTGGAGGGTATACGCCGTATACCCTCTGGATTTTTTAAAGGAACACCGTATACCCTCTGTTTCTCAAGAAAGCTATAGTATATATACACTAGGGTATACCCTCTGCCTTGAGCGTATACCCTCTGTTTTTTTTACGACTACACCACTGTCGTTCACCCAATTTTGGTGGATTATGGGAGGCTGGGGTGAAATCCTTTAAATATCATCTCAAAAGAGTCTTAGGCAATTCTCGAGTCACACTCGAAGAATTTTGGACATTAACCACAGAAATTGAAGCAATTTTAAATTCTCGACCTTTAGTCCCTTTGTCGTCAGATCCAAATGAAATTGAAGTCTTGACCCCTGCCCATTTTTTAATAGGCCGACCAATTACTTCAATTCATGAACCGGATTTGACCAAAATTAATGATAATAGGTTGTCTAACTGGCAAAAATTAACCCAAATGACCCAACTTTTATGGAAAAAATGGAACACGGAATATTTGGCTAATTTACAGCAACGCACAAAATGGTACATTGAAAAAGAAAATCTAAAAGAAGGATGTATGGTCATCCTAAAGGAGGATAATTTACCTCCTGGCAAATGGGCATTAGGTCGTGTCCTTAAAGTAATACATGGCTCTGATAAAAAAGTCAGAGTTTTACACATCAAAACAGCAACAGGTATAGTTACGAGGTCCGTCTCAAAAGTGTGTCCTCTTCCATTAGATGATTGCTGATTTCTATTATCTTAACACATTTAACTCATTGCATTATTATCATCACTATTGTATATTTTTATTTTGAACATTTTATTATGTATATCAAGTTAAAATTGGGATAACAGAACGCAATTCTTTGCTTCAGTTTTCACATAGAATCTAAATCTAACTGTTACCGTATCTATATATTTTCTTTAATTAAATATTATAAACTTGTTAATTTTATTAGTTTGCTATGTGTATTGAGTGCTAATTTTGATAATAGTCTTTTATGATATTCAAGTGTAACCACTGTTTGCATTATAATTTATCTAATTCTCATCTTTGAAAAACTTAAGTGTATATTATTGGAAGTAGCATATTTGTAATTTTTTTTGGAAACTAGTGTATATTGTTTTTAGAAATTTAATTCCTATTGTTTATTGTTATATTTAGTATTATTATGTTGAATGTTGACACATGTCAACGGGGGCCGGTATGTTACGGCTTCTCTTAACCTTGACTGTCGCGCGCGCCTCCATGGCGCATTCTTCTGTAATTTAGGTTTGGCCGTTTGGCAACCTTTAAGAATAGTTCAGTTTTTTTGGTTTTCGACGATCTCTGCGGACCTATGGTGCGTTCGCTGGATCCAATATTCTTCAAATAATGTATAAACTGTAAATAATATTCTTGTATATAAAGTAAATTAAATTAATAAGTGTAGTTAATGAACCAGCGACTATGGGTATCTCGTTACTCGCACCATTCGACAGTCGACACTACGATTTTGGTGTTTGTAAATCTTAATTTGAGTACTCTTCCTTAATCAGACCTAGAGCCAATTGGCGTAAGTGTAGTTTGGCGCAAAATTAATTTTATTTTTAAACCGTATACTTGATACCACATTATTCCAGCATCGCGTTTTTGCAGTCAACTTTGACTGTGGAACAGATTACAGAACATTAGCTAATACTACATTATATAATAACAAGTAATATAAAAATTTTGGGTACTTTTCGGTTAGCCGGGCGCCACTGTTATATATACATATTTATATACATACATATATGTAAATATACACATGTATACATATACATATATTGTATACATACACACATATATATATGTAAATGTATATATATATATATACATACATTTATATTACATATATATGAATATATAACAGTGGCGCCCGGCTAACCGAAAAGTACCAAATTTTGTTTTTAAAGTCAATTCCTACTTAAGCCATCAAAGGAAAATTTAATATAATCAAGCTAATATGAGTTTTTGTTGCATTAAAATATCTCAATTTGTTGATTTTCTATAAGCAAGTACGTTTACAATGGAACTCTATGGGAATTTGGCGAAATATTACAGATATCGCCAAGTTGGCGTCACTTTTGGCGACTCATTTTGGCTGCCAAATTTGGCGATATATCGCCAAGTTGGCGACAAACTTGGCGGTATTTGGCGTCAGAACAGGTCCCCCCTATGGTAACCCCTTATTGAAAATACTTTCATTGAACTTCAATAACCAATGGCCGCCACTTTGTTTCCCATGCAAAACTAACATTAATTAATTAAAATTTAATTAATTAATTAATATTTGAAAAAAACTTTATTAACATCAATTGTCATCCAGTACAAGTTTAAAAAAATTTATTTCAATTTGATAGGATGAATAATGAGTATTTTATTAACGATTGAAAATTTGTACAAGATAAATATATAAATAAATATAGGGAGAGTGTGAGCTAATAGTAGGAATTGAATAAATCAGTATTTTTCAAGTATAGGGGCCTTGGCGAGAGAAGAAAATTTGGCAACGTAATTTCTGGAAGCATATTCACTGTTTCACATAAAGAAGCAATATTTTCTAATATTTGTACAATTTATTTAATATAAAAAAGGCCTTTAATCTATTTTATATACAAATATAAACAAATCGTATATAAAAAACAATAATAATATCTAGAAACTAAATTTATGCATGTAAATTCGGCACAGATGTCATATTGGCGCGATTTTTTTTCTGGCGCCAATGTCATATACGCACCGGATACTTAACTGGCACCAAAGTGTCGTTATTTTGCTTGATGTGGTTATCCGGATATCGATGATATAATAACGAGGTTTTCGCAAAATTGGCGTCGGAAAAAAATCGCGCCAATATGGGGCCGTATATGACATCTGTGCCGTAAATTCTTATAAAACAAGCTGACAGTTTATAAGTTTTGTTTTCATAACTGTTTATATCAATCGGCAACAAATCGCTCTTTCCGAAGCCCAAATTGTGCCAAGATTTAAAAAAAAAAATAACCCGCAAAGTCCTATATACTGAAAATGGTACTTGTTAGTTATCCCGTCGACCAAATTACTGTCGCCAATTTGTAAGATTAAATGCCAATAATGGTTTGTCATAAATTAATTAATTTTAAGATTAAATGCCAATAATGGCCAATAAAACCAATATTTCGACGTTTTATTTGTATTTTTATTAATGTTATACTAATTTATTTGTTTTTTCGTTATTTAAAATAAAAAATTGTGTCAATTTGTAGAACTTGGTGAGTAGTTTGGCGATTTATATAATTTGGCGAAATTGATCGACGGGATAATTAAGAAGTACCCTGAAAAAATATCAATAAATCTTATATTTAAATCTTCATTTTTGATATGTTTCATTTTTTAAATCCAGAACATAATTGTGCGAAATATTTTTTATACGCCTTTATTTTACTGGAATTCGAAAAATACTTTATACAATTTTGCCAATAACACAATATTTTCAATTTTTTTTACTATGCATTTGTTCATGGAGTATTACCAGGAGTATACACCAGGTGGCGTAACTTACGTAACAAAGTCAGCTAATAAGTTGGCAATTATCGGGTCATTTTCACCCATAGACTTTCTACGGATCGTCAAGTCTGTTTTATGATAAGGGAGTCTTGGCTTAAGCATGACCATAGCCTACTGTGATATATAACGGCCCGCGCATTTCGCCGAAAAAGTGAAGCCGGATCCAACTTCAAACCCTGAACCAAAACTTCACAACGTGCTCTTTGTTTACATTTATACCCTGCCCAGATAGAAGCTTGTTTCTCATCGTCGAAGTTTCAGAATCATTGATCGTATTTTCATGTAATAAATTAAATATTTATATTCTTCAATTTCCTTCGATTTAAAAGGCTATTTTACACAAATTGTAGCATTTTAGTGTTACACATACTTTTAAGGTCAGCAAAATTATTTATTGTTTACCTTGATCGTTTGGTTCATTCATGAAAAATGCCGGTTCTGTTATTCTTTTTTGAATGTCCCATATTTATATAAAAATAGCTTGGTTTCATATACACGTTTTAAAATTAAAATTTGATTTTTATCAAACTACAGTTCTCATAACTGACTTGAAGCAGCTATTTTTGATTAATTTACTGTTACCGGTAAAATATTTGTTTTTAATATCGCCCGAACCAAGAAGAAGAAGGGGAAAAAAAAAAAAAAAAAAAAAAAAAAAAAAAAAAAGGGCCGATCTTCCTTAAACATTAAATATTCTTATTTTTAATCAGAGAAAGAAATGGTGATTACGGATTTAAATATGATTGCAACATTCTATGTTATCCAAGTAATTTTGATTAAATCATGTAAGGGTATTTGTTACTTAATAAATTACATTTATTAATTATTACAAGGAATTTTATGAGTATTTTAATATATTAAAAAAAATTTCCATCAGTTTTATTGTTTCAGCAGTGAAAATAGTAAATAAATGGTACTTAGTGATCCCGTCGACCAAAAATCTATCGCCAAACTATAAGATTAAATGCCAATAATGCTTGATCGTAAAAGTCACATTCACTTGACTGTAAGCAAGTTACACGTGTTTATGTCATCAAGTGATTTTTATTTCGACGTTTTATTTGTATATTTATTAATGTTATACTAATTTATTTGTTGTTTCGTTATTTAAAATAAAAATTATGTCAATTTGTAAAATTTGGCGAGTGTTTTAGCGATTTATATAATTTGGCGAAATTGGTCAGCGGGATAACTAAGTTGTACCAAATAAATTTGTGACATTTATGTTTTAGACTAAGCATGTGTTTTTTTATTTATATATTTTTATGTGTGTTGGTTTAACAGTTTTAAAGAGAAACACATTATATTAGTCACTTAAATAAATAGAACTTTACATTTACATTGATATGGACAGTTTATAATAACCCTAACAGCTGTATTCGAATTAGCTGTCATTTCTAAGCTTGATTGGAATGTCAGCAGAATTGTAAACGTAACCATGGCGACATGACGTAATTTTGGTGTTTGTTTACATATCTACCCTTCCCAGGTTGTTTCAGTTACGGTCAGAGTCAAATTTCAATTTTGGGCAGGGTATCAGAGTCCTCTGGCGAGCGACTTCATACATTAAACTCAAATCAGTCTGCCTGTAGTAGTATCTAAGTATGCCTTGAGCATGCCCTTTCTTCGTTAATATTAAAAAAACGGTCGTATACAAAAATATGGAAATCGGTGGTATTATAAAGAAAGATTTGATAAACACGCTGATGCAGACAGTTTTCAAATCAAAGAATTACTTTCAGAGATATTTAATACTAAAGTTGGACAAAATAGTTCCATTAAAAAAGTTTTATTGGAGCAAAAACTATACATGAGAATTTAATCATTTTTAGATCATTATATAGGTTATAAGTTCCCAGTGTGCAGATTGCATTTATTTTTTTTTATTATTTGGCTATTTTTTGAGGTTTTATTTTTATTTTAAATTCAAATTTTCAGTATTTCGAGAGATATTTTTTACAAATTTAAAAAATGTTATTAATTTAAACTGTTGCCAACTGTATAAACAGCGCAAAAAATAATGTTTACTTCAAATTAAAGATTTATTTACACGGGACTATTGTAAACAGAAAAAAAATAAAATTAGAATTAAATGATTACATGTTAAAAGCAAGAAAGCTGCGTCATAAGAACCATATTTACACTGGAATTTTAAAAGAGAAACAAAATGTTAAAATAAAAAAATTATTACTATGCGTTAAAATCTGTAAATGGAGGAAATTACGTCATATTTAAAATGGCCAAAAAATATGGCAAAACAATTTAAATTAAAAAATATATCTGCGCGAGACATTTACTTGATATTTTGAGATAATATTTTCAACTATTATCGTGAATTCGAAGACAGCGCAAATAATATTTCCTTCTAACAACAAAAGTATTTTCACGTGAATATTAATAAGAGAAATAAAACTTTGGTGTAAATTACGTCAGATTTAAAACGATACATTTAAAATGAATTATTTAAAAGAACTATCTTATAGCGCTGCTAAAAAATACCGGGAGACAATGACACTCTTTACTTAATTCATTTTACATTAGCTTATTTTCGAATGTTTAACTAATTTTTTTAATTAAATACGAAAACAGCCATTGTATCTTTTAACAGCAGCAGATATGGTCTTAAAAATCCCCAATCCAAGAAAAACGAATGGAAACCCGTTTACAGAGAGATCGCTACTGTTTTTTAAATTTTAATTCAATATTTTTAAAGCCAATCAAATTAGCGTGCTTTTTGGATTTTGGTGTCCCTGAACGGGGGTTGGCGAGCGTAGCTCGTAGGGGGCAGAGCCCCCTAGTTGTTTTATATAAATAAGTTGCTAAAAATAAGCCTGCACACATTTTTAGGGTTGTTATTATTTTTTAAACTCTGTCCCTAGATTTTAGATTTTTTACCATCCCTCTTCTAAAATTACTAGGGGATCGAACCCGAGCTCCTCGGGTTACAGAGTATAAGTAAAAACCACTCTTTTTTTTTAATTGTAATTATTTTTTTACATGTAATATACTTTTTAGATTGCCCACTAACATTAAAAAGAATTTTTATCTGAAAAATATCAATTATGCAATCAAATAAAGTTTTAAAAATTATTAAAAGCGATACTTTCACATTTCACCGCATGCCAGGAGTTATTAGACCAAGATTTTGCGACTTACGGCAGTCTTTCCGATCATCTCAGTGCTTTAAAACCCCCTCACTGACAAGCCCGTGTTAATACGTTCACTAAGCTCCAGGTTTCACTGCAATACAAGCAATATTTAAAGTAATATTATTCTATTGATTTAATGTATTTTCAAATACATTGAACAATGATTAATACTTCCAAGGATTGCATTTATATTCGTTATTAAGTTTTTTTATAAAATGTTCTAAGAATAATTTTTTTTAGCATTTAAATCAAAATGCAGTGAAAACAACAATACAATTTTGCCCTTTTCCAAGACAGTCGTAGGGTTAAGCGCGTATTTCAATCACATGTCAGTTAAATTTGTTTCTTACTTACATTATTTTATTTATTTTTCTATAGAGGAAGTTTTAATTCTGTTATGAAACATTAAACGGAAGCAAATTCTGAACTTTTTACATTGTTTTAAGGGCAAGCGGATTAATCTTTCGTAATCGAGTTACACGTGATAGATAAATTTAAAAATAATTCATGCTTGAAAATCTATATATATTATGCTATCGTACGTGGCACAGAAATCGCGATTATTTGTTAATTGTTTAATGGCAATACCTGAATGAAACGCATCTCATTGGTTATTGAGTAATATTTTTAATAAACAATTAAATTTAAAAAATCAAAAAACTCGACTGCTTAAAAAGCGAACTAATTAATTATTTCTCATCAATGTGAAACTATTTTCTTTTCAATTCCCACTATTAAGCTCACACTCTCGCTATATATATCTTGCTCAAATTTTCCATCGTTAATAAAATACTTATTATTCATCCAATCAAGCTCAAATAATTTTTTTTTAAGTTGTAGTGGATGACATTTGATGTTAATCCAGTTTTTTTCAAATATTAATTCATTATTTAGCCAGTGTTTTTCGACAGTAATTTCTGTCTCATTTAATGCCCATATTACACTTAAATTTTCTTATACCTATATTTCAGGCATTATAGTAGCCACCAGTATAGACACTTTTACCACATTTGTTTTACATTAATATATAAAGATTCATGACACTTAATTTTCATTTTAAAAAATCCTTTATCTTTCGTTTTGTACATATTAAAATCGAAAATTATAATTTACATTTCTTTACTTTTCTTTAAAAAAAAACAAAACACATTTTTTTACTTAAAAAGGACATAAATTCCGGTATATCGTTAAAACTATGCTATTTATAAATATATACTGCATTGTCCATACTCTTTGGCACTTCTCTGAAAAAACGTTTTCGTCTATTTCTTGGACTTCATCAGTTTCAATTGGCGGCTCGCAGTTTCATTTTCGACCTTTTATCATCTCTCTCTTTCCATTTTTCTCTCCTTCATTCTCTTTCCAAGGGAGAAAGGGGAAAAAATGGAAAGAGAGAGATGATAAAAGGTCGAAAATGAAACTGCGAGCCGCCAATTGAAACTGATGAAGTCCAAGAAATGGACGAAAACGTTTTTTCAGAGAAGTGCCAAAGAGTATGGACAATGCAGTATATATTTATAAATAGCATAGTTTTAACGATATACCGGAATTTATGTCCTTTTTAAGTAAAAAAATGTGTTTTGTTTTTTTGTAAGAAAAGCAAAGAAATGTAAATTATAATTTTCGATTTTAATATGTACAAAACGAAAGATAAAGGATTTTTTAAAATGAAAATTAAGTGTCATGAATCTTTATATATTAATGTAAAACAAATGTGGTAAAAGTGTCTATACTGGTGGCTACTATAATGCCTGAAATATAGGTATAAGAAAATTTAAGATTAATTCATTAATTAAATTAAATTAATTAATTTTCAATAATCGAGAGAGCCCTCTTCTTGATCAAGGCATTTTAAGCTCCACTCAAAAGGAAAGAAGAATGGGAGAAAAAAAAATTCTCTTATTGACCTAAGTAGGAATTGACTTAAAATATTTTTTTTATAATACTTGTTTATATTACGTAGCTATTTTTAGGTAGATTTCGTATGAAATACTACCTATTGGGATCGTTCCTATGTTGGAATTTCTGAAAAATTTTTGCAGATCTACACCGATCATGACTCCTAGAACCCAAAACCACCCTCAGTAAAAAACTTTATATATCTATCTATCTATCTATCTATCTATCTATGTATCTATCTATCTATATATATCACTTTCTTCTGGACACGATAACTTTTGTAATTCTGCACCAATCTCTTCCAAACTGATACATAAAATCAAAGGGCATAAAATCTCGGTCAAGTTCGTTAATGGGCAAAATCAGACCAAGGGGATGGAAATAGGGAGGGGTTTTGTGTAAACCGAAAACCCCCCATAACTTCTTAATTTTTGTACATATCAAATCAGTTTAAAGTTTTTATTACTTCTAAAAATAGGGCCAAAATTTTATGTATCACAGATTTTTGACAAAGTTAAAAATGGGCTCAAGGGGCGCAAAAAATAGGGTTTTTGGGAGAAAAAAATTCATAACTTCGTCAATTCTCAAGATATCAATTCCAATTAATTTTATTATAAATCTCCTTAATATTATCTACAACTTTTATATTCACAAATTTTTGATAGGACCAATTCGTACAGAAAAAAAAAAAATTAAAAACGAAAACAAAAAGGGGGTTTGAAGAAATAAAAAATCCATAACTCCGTCAATTCAAAAGATATAAAATCCCCATGAATTTATCATATATCTTCTTAATATTGTCTACAACATCTATATAGACAAGTTTTGGATAGGACCAATTCTTACAGCAAAAACAAATTAAAAATACATAGCGGTTGAAGAAAAAAATCATCTAAGTAAGATGGTATTCAAATCCAAACTGCGTATTTTCTTACTCATTTTACAATTCATTTTTGCTCTCAAAGGCTTCCAATTGGTACGTTTTCTTACTCAGAAACTATATAATGTACCGTAATGGTCGATTTTTTGATAGAGGCAGAATATATTTAAAAAAATGCTGTTAAAGTGGGCATTTTGAACCGAATTTCCCGAAGCGGATTGTGTTGGAAAAATCATTGCATTAAGGATGCACTCAAATCCAAACTGCTTATTTTCTGACTCATTTTTAAATTCATTTTTGCTCTCAAATGCATTTATTTGGTAGATTCGCTTATTCAGAAACTATATAATGTACCTCAATGATCGATTTTTTGATAGAGGCAGAATATATTTCAAAAAATTATGTCAAAGTGGGCATTTTGAACGGAATTTCCCGAAGCAATTGTGTTATCACTTTCTTCTAGACACGATAACTTCCGCAATTCTGCACAAATCTCTTCCAAACTGATACATAAAATCTCGGTCAAGTTCGTTAATGGGCAAAAGCGGACAAAGGGGGTGGAAATAGGGAGGGGTTTTGTGAAAACCGAAAAAACCCCATAATTTCTTAATTTTTGTACATATCAAATCAGTTTAAAGTTTTCATTACTTCTAAAAATAGCGCCAAAAATTCATGCATCACAGATTTTTGATAAAATTTAAAATAGGCTCAAGGGGCGCAAAAAATAGAGTTTTTGGGCGAAAAAAATTCCTTACTTCGTCAATTCTCAAGATATCAAATACAATAATTTTACTATACATCTCCTTAATATTATCCACAACTTTTATATTCACAAGTTTTTGATAGGACCAATTCGTACCGAAAAAAAAAGAAGGTTGAAGAAGAAAATTTTTAATAACTCCGTCAATTCACAAGATATAAAATCTCCATGAATTTATCATATATCTTCTTAATATTGTCGTCAACATTTATATAGACACGTTTTTGATAGGGCCAATTCTTAAAGCAAAAACAAATTAAAAATACATAGCGGTTGAAGAAAAAAATCATCTTATTAAGGGTGAATTCAAATCCAAACTGTCTATTATCTTACTCATTTTTAAATTCATTTTTGTTCTCAAACGTATCCAATTGCTAGATTCTCTTATTCAGAAACTATATAATGTACAGTAATGATCGATTTTTTGATAGAGGCAGAATGTATTTCAAAAAATGATGTCAAAGTGGGCATTTTGAACAGAATTTCCCGAAGCGATTGTGTTAGAAACGAAAAATATTGCCCTACTGAGATATATAATATTGCCCTAATGGTTTATTAATCAAGTTTTAATTAATTGAAAGAAAAATAAAAACACAGGTCGCTTATAAATCTTTTCAAAAATCACGTCAGCATGTTTCATATTTTTTTTTTTTTATTAAAAATTAATCGGAAAATTTTGAGTTGTTGAGTATGGAAAAATATTTTTTTAATATCACCTTAACATGATTCTGATAAAACCAGCTATTTTATAAAAAAGGAAATATAAACTCGTCAAAAGCAGACAGATAAAACTGTTAAAGTGGATTTATATCTAATAATGATTTAGTTTTTGTTGGTGAAATTAGTATACTTAACTTCGAAATCTACCTCTGCCTGTAGGCCGGGCCGGCAGGGATTTTTTTATTCACTTATATTGATAACTTTTAAGTTGTGTTTAATTGTTAGTTCCTATCTATAAACACTGTTTTGATGGGGTCTATAGATGTCTATGATGTTTAGAGTTGCAGTAAAGCTAGAGATCCTACCTACACAACTTCCAGGTTGTATAATATTTTAACGGAGCTTCTGACTGTAAAATAGTCAATGAAACATCGTCTTCATTTTGAAAGAGCTATCCAATGCTGTGCCACCCAATAGGGTGCGTGAAAATTTTTTTTCGTCTCTACCGCCATTTTGTATTTTACGGCTGCCATTTTGAATTTATAAAAACAAAACCTAGCCTATAACCATCGGACTGTTAAAACAAATCGATAGAGACCTCATTCATTAAAATCCATCCAGCCGTTGGGAAGTTTCGAGGGTATAAAGAAATCCACATACACAGATACGCGTGAAACACATAACCCTTCTTTTCAGTCGGGTAAAAAGGGATTAACAATAAATAAAAAAAAGTTTAATTAATAAATATAGAACAAAACAATTTATAAAATTTAAAAAAATAAAATAAAAGTAAATAAACAATTTATTAATAAATAAACAACAGCATCCGGGTTACCATATCAAGCAAAATAACGGCCCTTTGGCGCCAGTTAAGTACCCCGGTGCGTATATGACATTGACGTCAGAAAAAAATCGCGCCAACATGGTGCGTATATGACATCTGTGCCGTCTTTTATTCATCTCATTTAAAATACAAAAATCCCTGCCGGCTCGGGCCTACAGGCGGAGGTAGATTTCGAAGTTAAGTACTAAATTCTCCAACAAAACTTAAATCAAGATTAGAGATAAACCCAGTTTCTTCACAAAGAGTGAGCTGTATTGAGCTAAACTTTTTATGAAAATTATAATATACACGAATACACACACACATGTATATGGAATAGGTTTAAAAAATGGCTACAAAAAATTCAGAGAACCTTAAAGTGTTAAAATGTGTTAATATTTCCATAGTCGGGTTTTTATCATGTTTTAATACGTTTCTTCAAACTCACATGACGTTACATATTCACCTGCTGAGGTCCATTATATTTCCAATATGACGCAATATACATATATTTTTAATTCGTCAAACTATTTATTTTATTTTTAGTTTTCATGCTGAAATCTTGCTCTAGAAAACTTATGACGCAATATTCAATTTGTTTTCAATTTGTCAAACTATTTAATTTTACACGTGAAAATTTTGCATTAGAAAAGTAATTGTTGTGGTGAGAATTTTATTGTTTTTTTTTAATTGTTGGCAACTGCTATAATGAAAAACTTTTATTTTTTCCCTGCCATTGTTGTGTAAGAGCTGGTTTTATCAGAATCATGTTAACACAGTATTCAAAATTTTGAACCCTCCCCATTTCCACCCTCTTGGGCCGATTTCGCCCATTTTCAATCCCCGTCGAGATATTAGCCATATCAAAGTTGTTGGCGAGTTTGAGGACAATCCGTGCATAATTCAGGGATGCAAGTGCATATCTGCGCAGAAATACAATTGCTGCGCATGTCTGCGCCGAAATAGCGTTTTTCCTTAAATTTGCGCCAAACCTGCGCCAAAACGTAAAGTACCAAAATGAAATTTAGCACGATTTCGTCGATCCGAGAACCAAAAACAAATTCCATTTTTAACTTTTTCCAGGTGGTAAATTTCCCCCTAGAAATACATTAAAATCCGGGCCTTTATGTGATTTTTTTCTTCCTCTCTTCGGCAAAAAGTTGGCGGCGGATTTGCTTGGCGTACTCTCGGTATGGGAGAGTCGGTCGCACCCGCAGACTTCCCGATTTTTCTCCCGCTAAAATCTCGGAACTTCACTCCGGATGAGAGAAAGAAATCTGAAAGTTGCCAATTAAGCGATCACCGCCAAAAAACGACACCCTCTTGACGGTGAAAAAGGAAACGTGTTGGAATTGTCTTCTGCCGGAAAGAACAATGGGATTCTCTCTACGTATCCGACGTCACACCTCTTGGCTGCGCATGTGTGGAATCCTACTAATCTTAGTCGAACAATGAGATTCTATCTGTGATTTAAAAACCAAAACCGAAGCTGCGATGTCTTTACATGGTAAGCAATCAGGTAAGTCTAATTATTTTTACAGCAAATTTAATAGTTTTATGATGTGAGTTATTAGAAAACTTAGAAAAAAATGTTCAGAGCAAGCTTAATATAATAATTTATTCAATATAATATGTAAAATAGGAGTTTGGTTAGGCTGAGAATAATATGGCAAAATAAGAATTTTACAGTATTTTCAGAAAAATAATTCACTTTAACAATAAAAAAGAAAACACCGTTCGATTTCTTTTCCTCTGCATGAAAATTCTTGCAGATTTTTATTATTTAGTCGCCGTACGCGTTGGTGTTCTGTTTTTGAGATATTCTTTTCATACTTCAGATGTTCTTTTTATTCATTTAACATAACTGTTTTCTATATTATTTTATAATTTACTGTTCGCAAAGCGTATGTACATCGTGAGCGTCCATAAATAGTTAATACGGCGATTGTTATAAAGCGACGCGATCATAATACATACGGGACCCTGAACCCTTCGCGCCCATATGGATGGTGATCTTTCGGGGAAAAAAAAAAAAAAAAGCCTTGCTACGTTTATATATATATATTAAAAATCTGCATGAGGGTCGTCCGCGTATTCGCGATTTTACAACTTTTTCATTTTTCTGCGCCGTTTTCATTCGAAAATTTGATGCAGTTTAATCTCTAAATGTGTTAAAATGAAAGTATAATTTTGTAAAAATGTTAAATATTTGACAAAAACAACGTTCATTTGTAGTGTTGGTGGCGACGGAAGGGGGGGCTTGCGCTTTCTTCCGAGGATCCACTATTTTTCGCTTTTTTCCGATTTTTTGTCGTTTGTTTCTCGCAGGGGTGATTTGTTCCAAAAATTTAAAAATCGGTCCGAAAATTCGACATAAAAAAATACTAATTTCAAAAAATGGCCGCCGAAAAAAAAAAATTCGTCAATCGTTCGCAAAAATAGTCAATTTCGAAAAGGATCGCAGAAAAAAAGCAAATTTCGTTAAAGTATCGCAAAAGAAACGTAAATTTTTTCAAAGGGCTGCGAAACAATGCAAATTTCGTCAAAGAATCGCGGAAAAACTCCGAATTTCTTCAAAAGATCGCTGAAAAACCGCGAATTTCGTCAAAAGATTGCGGGAAAACGCGAATTCTGTCAAAGGATCATGAGTGTAAAATGCGAATTTCATCAAAAGGTCACAGAAAAACGTGAATTTCGTCAAAGGATCGCGGAAAAACTCCGAATTTCTTCAAAAGATCGTGAAAAAACCGCGAATTTCGTCAAAAGTTTGCGGGAAAACGCGAATTCTGTCAAAGGATCATGAGGGTAAAATGCGAATTTCGTCAAAAGGTCACAGAAAAATGTGAATTTTGTCAAAGGATCGCGGAAAAAACGCGAATTTCTTCAAAAGATCTCGGAAAAACCGCGAATTTCGTCAAAAGATTGCGGGAAAACGCAAATTCTGTCAAAGGATCATGAGTGTAAAATGCGAATTTCGTCAAAAGGTCACAGAAAAACGTGAATTTCGTCAAAGGATCGCGGAAAAACTTCGAATTTCTTCAAAAGATCGCGGAAAAACCGCGAATTTCGTCAAAAGTTTGCGGGAAAACGCGAATTCTGTCAAAGGATCATGAGAGTGAAGTGCGAATTTCGTCAAAAGGTCACAGAAAAACGTGAATTTCTTCAAAAGATCGCGGAAAAACTCCGAATTTCTTCAAAAGATCGAGGAAAAACCGCGAATTTCGTCAAAAGTTTGCGGGAAAACGCGAATTCTGTCAAAGGATCATGAGGGTAAAGTGCGAATTTCGTCAAAAGGTCACAGAAAAACGTGAATTTCTTCAAAGGATCGCGGAAAAACTCCGAAATTTTTCAAAAGATCGCGGAAAAACCGAGAATTTCGTCAAAAGTTTGCGGGAAAACGCGAATTCTGTCAAAGGATCGTGAGGGTAAAATGCGAACTTCGTCAAAAGATCACAGAAAAACTCGAATTTCGTCAAAGGATAGCGAAAAAAAACTCTAATTTCGTCAAAGGATAGCTAAAAAACGCGAATTTCGTCAAAGGATAACTAAAAAACGCGAATTTCGTCAAAGGATAGCTAAAAAACGCGAATTTAGTCAAAGGAGCGCGAAAAAATTTGGTGCAACATTATTTTTCACCAGCTTTTCTTTTGCTGAATAGCAGGTTAAACATTAGCTAGCCATGTTTATTAAGTGATGGTTTGAGTGAAAGCATGTTAAAATTTGAATTGGACAACTAGCTAAGATTGCTGTGTAAAACATTGCACATCAGAATTATGAACTAAAAATAAAAATTTTCATTTCAGAATTATAGTATTTGTATAAATTATTAATTTGATTCTCTCCCCCTCCCCCCCCCACCAAATAAAGCAGCATTTAAACAAAAATATTGTCTATTTTATTGCAAATAAAATAATCGTATTAATTCAATTGTCTTATAGGTGCGCTATTTTAAATAATTTCTCATTTTCCCATTTCATGTGCCTTTTCTTATTTTATCTTTTTGCAATCTCATGCCTGTCCTCTTAAAGAATCTATCTGAAAATGCAGTAAAATTGTTTTGAACAAATTTTCGGGATATGATGATCGCTGGTTATTCAGTAGCAATCTAATACAACTCAAAATCTATCAAATTAATAGAAAAATAAAAGAAATACTATTAGATTCTTAGACTTTTGGATTAAATATTAATTTTTTCTGAAATTTCCACCTTCTCCTCCCATTGATCAAACCATAAACTTTTTTATTTCTAAAGATATTTCTGACCTGTCATCCTGCAATACCCCTCCCTGAAATTCCTTACCCCCCCCCCCCCGACCCAATACAAGGCTATAGTCAAGGGGGATTTGGTGGTTCACCCTGCCCCAGAAATTTTGACTGACTTTATTGCTTATATAACTTTAACTTTTAAATTTAGAGTTTCTTTGGAGGGGAAGGCTGTAAACCCCAAACATGTTGGTTGCACTGGACTGCTGAATATTGTTTATGTATGAGTTTATGTATTGAGCCTTCAAAGGTAGATTTGGTTGCTTACCTCCCCCCCCCCCCCCCAACCACCGCCCCTTACATCTATCATTGCTTAGAGTAGTATTTTCCATTTATCTGACAGCATGCTTATTGTTTTTTTTTTCTTTCCAGAAGGATGTACTCGCTTTAATCCAGATATTTTAAAGCAGCGAGATTGCAACAATGATCTAATATCGGATTGGTGTACATCTGGTTTCAAACCAGAAGAAGGGTTATGCACTATATGTGACATGATAATAAAATGCAACCAACATGGTGTGAGTGCTATTAAACGCCATGCTGAATTAAAAAAACATGTGGAAAACTGTAATAAAATTAGAGATAGTTCTGGGCAAATAAAAAAAAAACTGTCCAGAAAAGATTGGATTTAATGCAAAAGAACTGCCAGCAGCTCACTGAGCAAGATAAGGTTGCTGTAGCAGAGACACTGTTTACTTTAGCAGTTGCGAAATGCAACATCCCATTTTCCTTCAGTAACACTGCTAGTGAAATATTTCCTAAAATGTTTCCAGATTCAAAACTTGCAAGTGAATTTTCAGTTTCCAGGACTAAGCTATCATATATTATTTCAGATGGGATTGGACCATTTCTTAAAGAAAAGTTGATTAAAGAAGTTAATAAATGTGGTTCTTTTTATTCCATTCAAGTAGATGAGACCCCTGTGCATGAAAAAAGAGTACAACAATTTGATGTTCTAATACGTTTTTTCAGCGAAGTGCACAAAAAAGTATTAAATAAACATCTAGAATCATTCCATTTAGGGCATGCAACTAGTGATATTCTTTTTGACAGTATTAAGAAGTCACTACATGAATTATCTTCACAAAAAATGGTTAGTTTCTACAGTGATGGACCTTGTCGTGAATTTGATTAATGTTTATTAATATTCACGGACAGAGGGCGGCACAATGCAGAGATGTACATGATTAAATGAAAAGAGAATATTTTTCCCCCCCGCGCCCTCTCTCTGTGGCAGTCTGTAAATTATGAGTGTGCGGTGAAGATGTGTCGAAATACGTCTCGGCACGAAAGCGGAAATAAAATGTTGTTGATTTTTACCTAAAATGATTTTCGTTTTCCTTCTAAGTAAAGAAATTATTTTCACGCGCTGATTTTTATGACGGTAAAGTTTTATCGGGTAGATATCATTTTATCGAGTCGCTGCTTGTAAGCGACAATTTGGCGCCCGAACAACGGACGCGTGAAGTAATTAATTAGTTTTGATTCAAACCGGAACTTTTTAAAACACAAATTATGGATGCGTTAAAAATAAAGAGAACTCCTCTTAGAAGCGCATTTACGAAGACATATAATGCATTAAATGATGCTTTAAATAATTCAAGCCCTGATATATATTTGATTGAGCAAGCTTTAAATCAGCTAGAAGACAAAAGTGTTAGACTGCGTGCGGTGGATGAAGAAATATTAAATTTTATGTTAAATAACAATGCTGTTGAAAAAGATTACTCTAAAGAATTTGAAGCTTGTGAAGAGTATACGGAAAAATTGATTGCAATAAAGCAAAAGGTGAAGCAAATTTTTAGTAAGCCTATCGAAGAACAGCGTTTACAGAATTTTATAGATGGTGAAAGAACGACGTCCCGACCTCTTCGCCTACCCGAAATAAACCTACAGCCGTTTGATGGCGATGCAAGACTATGGTTGAATTTTTGGAACTCTTTTAGAAAAATCCATGAGGATAACGTTTTAGATGACCATTCAAAGTTTGTTTATCTTCTACAGGCGATAACGCCGAAATCTAAAGCCTCACAAATCGTGAATAGTTATCCGGTTTCCGCGGACAACTATCCGAAAGTAATTCAGCATCTTAAAGAACGATTTGGAAGAGAAGACACACTAATCCAAATATACGTGAGAGACTTATTACAACTAGTGTTGACCAATAACAGAGCATCAAAAAGAGAATTTAATTTATCATCTTTATATGATAACCTAGAGACAAAACTTAGGTCTTTGGAATCTCTAGGCGTTACAGAAGACAAGTACGCCAGTATTCTTTTTCCCCTTGTGGAATCCTGCTTGCCTCATGATGTGTTGCGTATATGGGAAAGACAGCGTGAGAAGACGGCTCAAGGTAAGAGTGAATTAAATTCTATTCTTGACTTTTTGAAAAACGAAGTAATTTCAGAAGAACGTGTTCTTTTAGCGCGTTCTAGTCTTGGCTTTGATAACACTAAGAAATTTAATAAATTAAACAATGAAAGCAATTCTGTGCCAACTGCTAATGATTTGTTTATAAGTGATAAGTCTAAGGATAAAAATTTAGTCAAAAAGTGTGAGGACACATGTATATTTTGCGACAAGTGTCACTTATCAGAAAAATGTTTTAAAGCTAATTCGCTTTCTTTTGATGAAAAACGTAGTTTGATTTTGAAAAAGGGGGCTTGTTTCCTTTGCTTGAAGAAGAATCACATTTCACGCAACTGTAGAGCTAAAATTAAATGTACAAATTGTGGGAAAAAACATAATTTTATATTATGTCAAAATGTTTTTAATGAAGAAGGTAATGCGGCATTTGAAAGTCGCAAACATGAGTCAGGGAGTAGTAATACTGTTTTAACTACTCAAGGTTCGGATCCAACTGTGTTACTCCAAACTTTGAATGTACGTGTAAAGCACGATGGTAAAGAGAAAATAGTGCGTGGAGTTATCGACACTGGATCAGAACGTTCGTATTTATCAGAAGATGTAATTAAGTATTTGAATTATAAAAGTATTGGTGAAATTAATTTAATTCACAAATTATTTGGTGGAGTTGAAACAAATGAAACAAAGCATAGTAAATATAGAATTCACTTGAGTAGTATGGATAATAGTTATAAATGTGATATGCATGTTTTAGGTGTTCCTGTTATTTGTTCTAAAATAAAAAAAGTGCCAAATGGGCCTTGGTTATCAGAACTGAATAAATGTGCTATTAAGATTTCTGATGTAGAAAATAGTGTATGTAAAACCGAAAATGAAATTAAATTATTAATTGGTGCTGATGTGGCGGGAAAATTACTCACCGGAAATATTAAAATTTTAAAAAGTGGTCCGGTTGCTGTAAAAACCCATTTGGGATGGACTCTAATGGGAAAAATTCCAGGTGTTAAATCTGAAACAAATGATTCTCTTATGGTTATTTCATCACTTTGGAACGATAGTTCCGTTGCTGATTTGTGGAAACTGGATATTATCGGTATAACTGATCCAGTAGAATCGAAAACTAAATCTGAGATTCATGAAGAAACTATGCAGCATTTTAAGAATAACATAAGAAGAGATTCAGAAGGGAGGTACGAAGTAGCATTGCCTTGGGTGCTAGATAATACTCGCTTACCTAGTAACAGAGAATTGGCCGAAAAACGGCTTGCCACAACAAAGAAAAAGTTAGCAAATTTGAATAAAACTGGGGTTTATAGCGAAGTATTTGATTCATGGATAAATGCAGGAATAATTGAAAGGGTGGTTGATAATAAACAAACTAAAGTACATTATTTGCCACACAGGCCTGTATTTAAAGAATCGAGTGAAACTACTAAAGTTAGGCCAGTTTTTGACGCTTCGGCTCATGTTAAAGGCTCCCCCTCTCTAAATGATTGCCTGGATAAGGGATTAAATATGATTGAAATGATTCCTTCAATTTTGCACCGTTTTCGGAAATTTCCTATTGGTGCAGTATCTGATATAGAGAAGGCATTTCTACAAATTGGTATTAAAGAAAAGGATAGAGACTTTCTGCGATTTCTATGGGAAAATGATATAATTTATAGACATAAACGTGTAGTTTTTGGGATCAATTGCAGCCCGTTTTTACTAGCGGCTACATTGAAACATCACTTAGAAAGTGCGCCTGATGACTTTGCTTCTACAGCAGAGACTTTGAATGAATCTATGTATGTGGACAATTGTGTTTACAGTTTCAATACAGTTGAAGAATTAAACAAGTTTATATTTGAGTCTCAAATGTTACTGTCCTCTGCAAAATTTAATCTAAGGGGATGGCTGTCAAATTATCCCATTCCAATTATTTCTGAAAATTCAATAGTAAAGATGACACCAGTATTAGGTTTAAACTGGGATCTGGAAAACGATACCCTATCTTGCAAAATCGGCCCTATTGAGGAAGAACAAATTGTTCCTACAAAACGAGCTCTACTCTCATTGGCTCAGAAGGTTTTTGATCCTCTTGGATTTACCTCACCTGTGACTTTGCTCCCTAAACTTATTCTACAAGAATGCTGGAAGTTAAAAATTAAGTGGGATGAGTTAATGCCAGCAAATTTAGCTAAACAATTTTTAAAGTGGGTGCAGGGAATGAAACTGATTTCTGAGATCAAATTACAGCGCTGGATGAATTTTGATAATTATGAACGTGATGATGTAGGTCTTCACATATTTTGTGACGGCAGTAAACATGCATATGCTACTTGCATTTTTCTGAGAGTAAAGACCAAAGATAAAATTCTGGTGACTTTTATACAGTCACGCGCAAGAGTAGCACCCCTTAAGAACCTAACTGTACCACGTTTAGAGCTGTTAGCATGTTGCATTGGGGCCAGGTTAGGAAGTCGGGTCATATCTGATTTACGGATTCCAAATTTGAAGATATTTTATTGGTCTGACTCAACCACCGCTTTAAGCTGGATAAAACGAGACGAAAGATGGGGAACATTCGTTTGGAACCGTGTAGAAGAAATCAGATCCTTAACTCAAAAGGACCAATGGCGACACATTTCAGGAAAATTTAACCCGGCTGATCTCCCTTCTAGAGGTTGTTCCGTAGAACAATTCTTACAGCTAAGATGGTGGGAGGGACCAGCCTGGTTGGCTGAACCAGAATTTACTTGGCCTCAAAGTGTCGAAGCTCCAGATGAAGAAGTTATTAATTCTGAAAAACGGAAGAGTGTCATTTCAGCAATGAACAAGAACATAAAATCTGATGATTGGTATTATCGACGGTTTTCATCATACAAGAAAATCATAAGATTGATCGCTTGGATCCTAAGATTCATAAACAATGCAAGAAAACCGAATTCAAAAGAAGTGTCTGAACTTACGTGTTTTGAACTAGAACAAGCTGAAAGAAGATTGGTGATTTTGATCCAGAGAGACAGATTCGATGAGAAGAGTAATCAGAAGATTCGTAGTTTAAGACCAATTCTAGATGAAGATGGTATCATAAGAGTGAAAACGCAAGTTATTTATAGAGAAGATACTATCAATTTTAAATATCCAGTTCTTTTGCCTTCTGACCATCCTGTAGTCCACCGACTGATCTCCTGGAAACACCAAGAGCTTTTACATGCTGGAGTGGCTCTTTTGATGACATCGTTACGAGAAGACTACTGGATCCTGAAAGCCAGGAAAACTATTCGAGCAGTAGTTCAGAAATGTGTGCGATGCAGAAGATTTAGTGCTCAGAAGACAGAGTCAATTCCTATTGCATTACCAGCCGATAGAGTTCAAGACGCTGCAGTGTTCCAAATAACTGGAGTTGATTTAGCCGGCCCGTTATATCTAAGGAATGAGAAAAAAGCATGGATTGTGCTGTACACTTGTGCGGTGTATAGGGCCATACACTTAGAATTAGTGACATCATTGTCAACTGATGCTTTTCTCCAGTCTTTCAGGCGTTTTATAGCCCGAAGAGGAAGACCAACCACAGTGTATTCTGACAACGGCCGAAATTTCGTCGGTGCAGACAAAGCCTTTTCAGAAATAGATTGGGAGCAAATCCCTGCCGTAGCAGCAACACAAAAGATTCGCTGGAAATTCAACCCGCCTACCGCTGCCTGGTGGGGTGGTTGGTGGGAGCGATTGATACAAATGGTGAAACGCATCTTGAGAAAAGTCCTAGGTAGAGCTTCATTATCTTATGAAGAACTGATCACTATTCTTTGCGATTGTGAACAAGTTGTGAATGCTAGACCATTAACGTATGTTACAGAAGATGTGAACGATCTAGCACCGTTAACACCATCAATGTTCCTACAGGAAATAAGATCTTCAGATGTGGTAGATTTTGATGCAATTGACGCACAAGAATTAAATAAAAGAGTTAAGTATAGGCAAAACGTTCGAGAACACCTTCGAAAACGATTCCGTATTGAGTACTTAGGGCAATTACGCCAACAAAGTTCTATACAAAAGAATGAGTCAATCAAGCAACTAACCATTGGTGATGTAGTACTCATAGAATCTGATAAAAAACGTGCATATTGGACTTTAGCCCGTGTGCAAGAACTTATTGCTGGAAAAGATGGTCATCCAAGAGTTGCACGGATAAAAACTGAAAGTGGTGAACTTTTAAGACCTGTGCAAAAACTGTATAATTTAGAGATCCCAAAAGAACTATCTAATGATCCAGTGGTGCGAACAAGAAGTGGCAGAAAAGTGACTGTTCCAATTCGCTACAAACTTTAAATATCTTTGAACTGAATAGACATTTTCCTTCATTTTTATTATTTAGTGTAGACCTTATTTTTATTTTTTAGTATATTTCATATGTTTCATTGTGTTAATTTGAATCTGTAATAATATGTTTAATTTTATTTGAATTTTGCAGAAGAAAATGTTTATTTGCCTGTTTTGAAAAAAGTAATGTTAGAATTCTATGTTTTGGCTGTGTACTGTAAGTATTGGTCACATTTTATTTGATGTAGCATTTTGTTGTACCCATTGTTGAGTTTGTCTGACGAAAACTCAAGGTGGGAGGTTGTCGTGAATTTGATTAATGTTTATTAATATTCACGGACAGAGGGCGGCACAATGCAGAGATGTACATGATTAAATGAAAAGAGAATATTTTTCCCCCCCGCGCCCTCTCTCTGTGGCAGTCTGTAAATTATGAGTGTGCGGTGAAGATGTGTCGAAATACGTCTCGGCACGAAAGCGGAAATAAAATGTTGTTGATTTTTACCTAAAATGATTTTCGTTTTCCTTCTAAGTAAAGAAATTATTTTCACGCGCTGATTTTTATGACGGTAAAGTTTTATCGGGTAGATATCATTTTATCGAGTCGCTGCTTGTAAGCGACAGACCTAATACAATGAAATTATTGAAGAAAAAATTGCTGGCATTGAACAACAATTTAGTGGATGCAAGCGAGTGCTCACTGCACAAAATCCATAATGCTTTTTCCGAAGGATTGAATGCTTTTGGCACTGATATTGAAAGTATTCTAATTGATATTTATCACTTTTTCAAGAATTCAGCTGTACAAAGCTGTGATTTCATAGAGTTGCAGAAACAAATGGATTTGCCAGAACACATTTTCATTAGGCATGTGTCAAGTCGTTGGCTTACAATTGAAACTTCGCTGGAAAGGTTTATTGAGCAATTTTCAGCTCTAAAGAATTTTTTTGGATTATCACCACCAGGACGGCAATCAATTCGCCACCAGAAGATTCAGAAAGTTATGAATGATAAAAGCTTATTTGCACAAGCTTTGTTTTTGCAAAATGTTTGCCCACTTTTCACCAACTTTTTAAGGGTATTTCAGAGTAAAGATCCTTTGATTCCAGTGCTTTATGATGAAATGGTGAATTTGGTTAAAGCTATCATGGGTAGATTTCTTCAAACAAAAAGTTTCATGGACAAAACTGGTTTTGATCTTAAAAATTTTGATGTGAGTAAAGGTTGTCACTGGAAAAGGCCAGAAGTTGGTTCAGATACTGAAAAGGAATTAAAGCTTTTAGACGAACAGAGAAGAAAAGAATTCATTATGGGTGCACGATCCTTTTATATTTCCTCTGTGAAATATCTTTTAAGAGTTTTACCCCTTGAGAATAAATTTTCAGAACGTCTAAAATGTATTCATCCTGCGTTTGTAAAAGAAGATTCCTCGGTTTCATGTATAAAAAAAATTGCTAAAGAGTTGCCCAATGTAATTCCGATATCATCAATTTCTTCTTTGGCCGATGAATGGATTATACTCCTAAGTGAAAATATTTCTAGTGAAGGATCATCAACTGAAGGCTCAGACATTCAATGTTTCTGGAACTCAGTATTTTCGGTGACAAAACCAGATGGCAGTGCTAAATTCCAGCACATTCAAACTCTTATAAAAGCATTATTCTCTATACCTCATGGTAACTCTGATTGCGAAAGAGGTTTCAGTGTAAATAATCGACTATTGAGCAACCGAAGTAATCTATCTCTTCACACAATCAATGGATTGAGAAATGTGAAATCTCATCTTGAGGACTATGATAGTGTCACTCATGTTGATTTATCGAATGATCTATTACGATCAGTTAAAAATGCTTACAAGAATTATAATCGTCGTTTAGAGACAGAGAGACAGGAAAAAGTATTAGATGAACAGAAAAAAGAAAAAGAAAATAATGAAATTAAACTGAAAGAAGAAGAAAAAGAGCTTAACTGCAGACTGGAAGCTTCCCAAAAGATGCTTGAGAATGCATAAAATTTGATCAAAAATGGACTGAAAAGAAAGAATTTTCCCGATATAGAATCTGGGCAAGTTTTATTAAATGAATCCTCAAGCAAGATTAAATGTATTCTTGAAGATTTAGAAAAAAATAGACAGGAGCAAGGGGCTCTCTCCAAGAAGAAGAAAATTTAATGCTTTCCAACTTTTGGAAAGCAATTGGGGGGGGGGGGGGGTATTTTTTCTTTCATCATTTTCTTTTTGGTTTTTAAATTTCTCATTTTGTCTATATTTTATTGTGAATTCAACATTGGTTTTAAGTGTGCTAAATTTGTGCCTTCATGAAATAGTTTCAGTAAAAATATTCAGTTGATATTTTGGTCCAAATTTTTATTTTAATGTAAAATTTAATATTTCATAATTATATTTATCAAAATTATTTTCATTGAGATAAAATCTCATTTTTTTAATGATATAAATTGTTGCTTTATTGGTTTTAATGCTCAGTATTTTTAAATATCTGAATTAAAAACTTGGCTCTAAATAAATGAAAGGTAAAAAAGGGTGAAACATCCATATGATTACTTTTTCGTGTAATAAAAAGTTTATCACAAACTTGTATATTGATCCATCCATTCATTCATTTAAAAGTAGCAAGTTATTTGAGAATTGTAAAGGGGAGGGAACTTTATATTGACTTATGTCATGAAATTCTTATTTGTAATTATGCTTTTCTGTGTATGAAGGAAGATTATTCACTGCATTGTATTTTAAATAAATTTAAATCTTACTGAGCAAGTTGTCCTTCCATTTTTGTTAGTTTGTTTAATTTTGAAAGTAGAAATCTGAATAATAGTGGATAATACATTCTAAAAAGGATTGGTCTGCAGTATGTTTCTAATTCAGGTTAGTTATGTTTTATTCATATACGTTTCTTTGATTAGTTAAAATTGTTCTAAAATAATATTTTTTAAACCCAAGTAAACATTTTTTTCTTCTTGTGGTAATTTTTCATTATTATTCTAATCACTACCCAACTGTCGTTTAGAATGTTCAGAGTTAGCAAAAAGTGTGAAGAAATTTTATCCGAGTAATTATTCTCTCAGATGTCAAAATAGTCTCAAGATAGCAATCATTTTAATTTTTAGAAGTTTGTTAGCATTAGAGTTTAGATCTGCTCCAAAAACAGCTGTAAATGCTAGAAAATTAGATTTTTACTGCTCCAAAAATCGATTTTACTGCTCCAAAATCGGATGTTTGCTGCTCCAAATTGGATTTTACTGCTCCAAAATCAGTTTTTTGCTGCTCTAAAATCAGGTTTTTGCTGCTCTAAAATCAGGTTTTTGCTGCTCCAAAAATGGATTTTACTGCTCCAAAATCAGATTTTTGCTGCTCCAAAATCGCTTTAGTGCACTTTCATCCCTGATAATTGCGACTTTTATCGTGCGGATAAAATTTAGTACATACATATATATATATATATATATATATGTATGTCTCATATATATCATGGAAGACGGTAGTATTCCGAGTGACGCAGCGTTAAGCCTAAAATCGTATCGTATCGTAGAATTCGTATATGGCGGAACTCATATATACAGCTAACACGACATCAAAGAAAATGCGAAAAGCCGCCTGTTAATAACTCATCAAATATAGGTCCTATTGTTCTGATTTTTTTAAAACAGTCTTATATCTGCAGTCTAATCCTATTCTGAATTTTTTACAATTCTACGTGCAGTATATTTTCAGATCTGCAAACCCATTTTGAAAGCAATTTCGATGGTGTAAGTTTGTCTTTTTTTTTTCTCCGAAACGGTCTAGATTATTTTAAAAACATTAATATATAAAATGAATCTGTTTTTGACAAAGTGGATAAGACTAACCTAGTATCTAGGAAAACTCTTAATTTTTATATAATCCGCATGAAAAATTGGACTTCTTAGGATCGCGGATTACATGTTATTCTATGGGCTAGCAGACAGAACGTTGCACATCGGTTTTGCGCGGTTTAGGTCACAGTTAAAAATCTGAATATTGGCAATAAATCTTTTTTTAAACTATCAAAACAGTTTATTATGTGCTTTAAAATACTTAGACTGATTTTTTAAAATGGAGCAGTATTTTGTAATTATATGTATTTTATTTCATTGTTATTCATAGTAAGTAAACATTTTTTAAGGAGAAAATATTTCACATTTTTTAAAAAATTCTCGTATCGAAATTCGATATTTATCGAAAATTCTCGTATCGAAATGAAAATTCATCGCGTTCGCCATAAGACTTCGCCATGTATCACTACGCGATACGCGAAGTTGACTGAAGAAATAAGAAATATCAAAGATCTTGAAATGGTATTCCAAGGGGAGAAAGTGAGTACAATTTCTAATTATCCAGACAGCATTCTTTGCAACTGATCCTTTCTAATTAGTATAATGTTCTGAATTGTTTTTATTTTCAACAATACTTATAACTGTTTTCCTTACAAAATAACGTTCATGTGTGGCATAGGTATTTCTTGTGATATGTGAGTGTAATACAGATAGATTACTAATTTAATTTTGTGTTTTGAGTTTTCTTGTACAGAAATTAAACAAAATCTTTCATTTTTAAAGAACGCACAATTTAAATAAAAGGTATGACGAAATCAAAGTTAAGATTTCCAATCCCGTTTATAAAATGATTCATTTGCGAATCGTTTCTAATAATATTATAAACGAAAATTGACTTAAAATGGCATCTTTTTCGAAATATGGGTATCTTTCGTTTATTTTTTTATATATATATAACTCTTTTCAGCTTCAAAAATTAAAGCATCGTAGTATTTTATTTTTATAAAATTTAACCTAAAGGGAAAAAAAATTCTTATTGCCGTTTATCTCTGTAACAAAAGAAAAACAGAAAAAAAAAAAAAAAACTGAAGCATTTCTTTTAGGCTAATTGATTACAGCCATGGGGGCAAGACCTTCAGTCTCAGGACTGATTTCAGTTTTGGACATATTTTTGACTGATAGTAAATTCTACTTTATATACTTAAATTATCACGATTAGCTCAAAATGAACCATTTTATCCTGACTGGTTGTTTTGAGCTCCTAAAAGTGAAAATTTTCATCATGATACTTCTTTTCCTTATTTAATAATTAAAGTTTATAGATAAATAAGATAAAACAGCTTTTTTGAAAAAGTAAGATACTTGTTTTTATTTAATTTTAAAGTTAATATGCTTAAAAGAAAGCTTTAAATAATTTACTTTAAAAAATATATATAAAAGTAGCCAGCTCCCTTATATGGTATTTGTGGTAATGAAGTATTATTGTAAATAAGAACAATTCAGAACATGTTACTATTTAGAAAAGATTGGTTTCACAAAATTTCATTAGCAGCTGCATTGTAGCTGTCATGATAATTAGACTTTGTATAAACTAATAAAGTGATTACTCAGTAACCATTTCAATTAATATATTAATCTGACTCGCATCTTAAATTAAATATTAAGTTTTTATTCTGCTTTCATTAAACCATTCACTATTCTGTAACATTCCGCATATTCCGACTACAAAAACTCTTTTTATCAATTTCACCTGTACACTGGAGGGTTGCCGTGCCACTTACAGAGTAGCGCGTTTATCGCCTCGTTGTGCAATAGCATTTGAAAGATCACCACACTATCATAAAAAAGTAGCAATAAAAGAAAAACAAAATTAATCAGTTGATTGTAAAATACCCGCTCCATTCTCGGCCGAGGGAGGAACATCACAAGAAAAAAAAAAACCCTCGCGAAATTTGACAGTATGTCAGGGGGGGGGGGGGAGGGGTGGAATCCAAAACTTCATCAAAATAGTTGTAACTTTTCTAATAAATATGTTACATATAACATATGGTAGTAATAATCAGTATATCTGATGAAAATGCAAATAATTTTTTTTTTAAATGAACTATTTAATGATTTTTTTTATCCCTATTACTGTATTGGATTAATAGTAGTTTCAGAGCCATAATTTCATATTCTAAAATCATTAAAAGCACTTTGCAAGCAGTTCTTGTTCAATCACAAAAGCCTGACACTTAAACATTTTAATGCAGAAAATGTAATGTATTTCTTATATGTAAACAATGAATTTTGCAGTTAAGAAGCACATGTATTTTACAAATATTGCTATTTCTTGGAACACTAAATATGATACATTATCGCCTTTAACACATTATTTTGGAATAATGAAAACATTGTTATTATATTAAAATTTTTTGTAAATGAGTGTTATAATCAGAGCAGCTCATGACAGGTTTTTCTTGCAGCACTAAAATGCATACTTTCCAACAGTTTTTTTGTTGTTGTTGTTTTTTTAAATAAATTTTTGCCTTATTTAATGTAAGAAAATTCTGCTAAAAATAAGGCAAAGATTTCATTAATAAAAATAGTGAAAAAGAATAAATTGGCCAGCCATGCATTTAGTGCTCCCAAAACTGTCAGTCATGACTTACCACTGTTTATAATGATTTTGCCCAGGCATATTTGGATGTTATATTTCAAGGTAATATATCTTTAAGGTAATTTAATAACGTGTGATCTATACCTATTATGTAAAATTTCATAATTTGCACATTTTCTGGTTCCAAGGAATGTAATTTAAAGCATGTATACGAAGTAAATTTAATGATGTATGAAATATGATCTATGTAATGCAAAATCCTATAATACGCACAACTTCTCATACCAAGGTGTGCATTATAAAGATCTTCTACTGTATTCATATGTAGTTCACACATCAAAAACCTTAAAGATTTAGTATCTGTAAGAGGACATTATTACAACTTTATATTTTTTTCATTCTGTAGCACAAATTACTCAGCTTAGAATTTGCCAATCGAAACATTGCCATCTTGATTTTTTTTCCACTGTCTTTATTTACCTCAGAAGTGATTAAGATTTTTTTATATTGTAAATCCTAAAGGTTATAATAGCAAAAAAGCATCTTTAAGCCCTTGGGGATGAGCGACCGGTATACTTGGCCACTTAAGGTATTCAGAATCCTTCATTATTCTCACCACTTATTTTTAATTGTAAAGTTTACCTTCTTTAATGGGAGCATCTCTGTGATTCAATTACAGAAAATTTTCTGTTTTTAAAAACCTGTAGTAAAAGGTTAAAAATTAACCAAAGGGCTCTTGTCGCGAAGGGGTTAAACATCTTGAATTACAGTGAACTTTAATAACCCTTGGCTTTAATTGCCAGTACTCTTCCATTTGAGCTATCTGAACGACAACCCAGCCAACACAATATTCGCTCAGAACAACTATTATCATGACATCAATTGATTGTGTGAAAAATAATTAAAAGTGTACATGGTTATATATTTTATTATTAAGCAACAGACTTTGCAGATCCGATTTTCTAAAAAGCTTTAAAGATTGAAATCTCTAGGCTGGAGTGGGAAAGTGGTAATTTTGAGGAATAGGAGGATAATTTATATAGAAGAATTTTCTGTATAAAAATAAAGATTTAATTTTTTTTAATGTTGGGGAGTAGGGGGGAGGGAGAAGAGGTGAAATGTACAGTCGTGGAAAAAAAAAGTAAACACACTCTACTAACTCCTTAACAAATTATTATCGTAGACGAAAGTTATTGGTACCGAACGATTGGAAATAAAGTCTATTTTTAAATGATGTATATAAAATTTTCTTAGGGGGCCATCTACATATTAAAACAAATCCAAACTTCATTTTTTTCCGATGGCAATACCCAATTTTAACGAGATATTTCAAATTTTCGGTTCAAACTATGCCTAGGCACCAAATTTCAAGTCATTTGAATAATAAGTTTTTGAATTATACTAAACATTCAAAATTTAGTGCTTCTAATGTTAAATTACATTTTCATATTTTTATTCATATCTCCTCAAATTATGCTCCTAATGTGCTAATTTTTTGTGTAGCAGTAATACTAACATACCCAAACATAAATACGTTGAATTTGCAATTTTTATAATTTTATGATATGAATTATGAAATTAATATTCGAAAAAATTATGAATTGTAACCTAAAATTTTTTTGATGGATTTAGATTTATTAAGTCCTGCTTTGTGGAAATCCAAAATTTCACATTTTTCTTCCAAATAGTTTTCAAATTATGCTTAAAAAACGGCAAAATGATGGTTTAAGGGGCCGTCTATGATAGAAGTGACTAGATATTTTGAAATGTCTTACGCTGTCCTGTAATCTAGCAGACTTCATTGACTGCTTGAGTGACGCTTAAGGTGCCTTGATCAAGCAGGGGGCTCTCTCGGTTAACAATCGAGTACCGAACTTCAATTTGGATACAGCCCTTAAAATAAGCTTGTTTTAAAATAATTAATTTATCGGGAACTTATAGTACGAATTGCATAAAAATTTGTTTTTAGGCTAATTAAATGGTGTAGAATTCATTTTTGCTGTAAAAATTGTGTACTGCTATTGAAAAAAACAAAGTTATGGTTCGTTTTAATATGTAGATAACACCTTAAGCAAATTTTCTATACATCATTTAAAAGTAGACTTTATTTCCAATCGTTCGGTACCAGTAACTTTCTTCTACTGTAATTTGTTGAGGAGTTAGTAGGGGGTGTTTACTTTTTTTTTCCATGACTGTACATTAGGGAAGTTAGTGCTTATTTATTTATTTATGTTAGTGAGCAACAAATGTTGCAGATTTTTTTTTCAAACTAATTTTTGAAAGATTTTATTATTTAGGTAAGCTGGAGAGGTGGGTGCAAAAGCAGAAGTGGAATCTTCGGAGCTCAGGGGATTATTTTATGTGATTTATTATTATTGTTAATAAAGAATTTTAAATAGGGATGGTGAAAGATTATTTTATATAAAATTAAAGAATGTTTAATTTTTTTTGCACTAGGAGTGAAAAAAGGGAGAAGCAGAAATTTGTAGTTTTGGATTTAATATAAATGTATGTAATTACTTTTATAAGTGAGCGATGATTGTTATATATATATATATATAAAGGTTTAAAGAGTAATATTTCTTGCTATTTTTCTTAACATTGGTCTTTAATTTTTTTGTGTGTGTTTATTGTTTTATTTATTTTTTTCAATAACCTCAAAAAAGTAATGATATCAATACAAAAACCCTTAACGGGTTAAAAGTTTGTGACGCAGCACTTTATCTTATGCTCTAAGAATTTTAAATATGGAACTTAAAAATAATGATATCAAATTTTGAGTGACGCTATGCTATTAATTATAATCTCTCTATATATTATTTATTTCATCTTTTTATTTTTTTATAATCGCATGTGCAAAAATTATGTTCAATTTTAAAAAATGTATAAAAGTTTATTCATTGATGCTTTAACATTTACACCTCTCATAAATTCCAAGTATGAGTTTTAAAAGATATGATATCAAAATTTTAGTGACGCTTTGATGTGGCTTTAAACGATTTGTTTTAAAATTAAATTTAAATTATTTTTGTTTTGGCTAAGATATATTCACACATCTAAATAATAGTTTTAATTTTCCCATGTACTTTAAATATGTCACTTTCACTGAATTTATATAATGCATTTAAATGTATTTATTTGAATAAATTGATTTATCCTTTGTCCAATGCTATTAAAAATTTAAAATAAGATTTGCGTAAATATTTTTTTTGCGTCATTGTATCCAAACTAAGTGAAATGTATTCAAATGGATACTATGAGGCAAAAAAATTATTTACATAAATCTTATTTTAAATTTTTAATAGCATTGGACAAAGGATAAATCAATTTATTCAAATAAATACATTTAAATGCATTATATAAATTCAGTGAAAGTGACATATTTAAAGTACATGGGAAAATTAAAACTATTATTTAGATGTGTGAATATATCTTAGCCAAAACAAAAATAATTTAAATTTAATTTTAAAACAAATCGTTTAAAGCCACATCAAAGCGTCACTAAAATTTTGATATCATATCTTTTAAAACTCATACTTGGAATTTATGAGAGGTGTAAATGTTAAAGCATCAATGAATAAACTTTTATACATTTTTTAAAATTGAACATAATTTTTGCACATGCGATTATAAAAAAATAAAAAGATGAAATAAATAATATATAGAGAGATTATAATTAATAGCATAGCGTCACTCAAAATTTGATATCATTATTTTTAAGTTCCATATTTAAAATTCTTAGAGCATAAGATAAAGTGCTGCGTCACAAACTTTTAACCCGTTAAGGGTTTTTGTATTGATATATAAACTTTTTAGGTGGGGGTGGTTTTGGGTTCCTGGGGTCCTATAATGAAAAATTATGAAGGAATTTTTCAAAAGTCGCACCATGGTAATGACTGCAATAGGTAGTATTTCTTACGAAATCTACCTAATAAATAAATAAAGGTATTTTTCCAGTATAGGTACTGGCGAAATAGAGAAAAGGTCCTTGGCAAGAAAAGAAATTTAGCAACGTATTTTCTGGCAACCTATTTCATCAAAATATTTTTTTCGAATAAAACTACATAAAAGTTGCTATGGTCGCAAGAAGTTTGTACTTTTATGTTAGCTGGGCGCAATTCTCTCCAATAGCATTTTTTATTTTTCGAGGGCTTAAATTAAAACAATGCTTTGATGCTGAAATTAAATGGTTTATGGTATTTATTCTTTTCCTTTTTTTTTTCATTTTTTAATGAATTTTTTTTTTTGTGAAATTCATGAGTTTGAAATGTTTCAGTTTTAAATTAAAGTTATCCATTTTAAAATGAGTGAAAGGATTATATTTTAATCAAAAATAATGAAATATAAAAAAAATGGCGACGGGTACAATGTTTGGAGATTTATCCCTTGTGCCCGACTAACATAAAAATACCGAGTTCTCGATTTCTCTTTCAAAATCTTCCGATTTGACGAAGGATTGAGCAAGTAAATTAAATTATGAATAAAAGTAACATGATACAATGCCCTGCATACATTTAAGGGAGACCAAACTGGTCGCCACGGGCGGCTAGTTATTTTAATATCCGTAATAACTCAGTCAATTAAGATACAATTTTCAAACAAATTGCATTTGAAAGTAGATTTTTTTCTCTATTTGACGGTGTAAAAATTTAAAATGTGCGATATTTGGAAACTTAAAAAAATCGCTGACATAGCACGCATAATAATTTCAATTTTTTTTTCAGTTAGGTACAGTAATATATTATTTTCTATCCTCCGTGATTATTTTCCCTCTACTTTCAACCCTCAATGACTTTCAACAGAAATGGAGTACTTCAGTTGCCACAGTTACAAAAAATGTATTAAAAAGTACAAAAAAAAATTAATATCTCAGTATTAAACTGAGATACAGCTTTCAAAAAAATTGCATTAAAAAGTACATTTTTTTCCTTATAGGACGGTGTAAAAATTTATAATGTGTGATGTTTAGAAGTTTAAAATTTTGCAATAAAGAAAATTGCAAAACCAAAATTTCATTTCAAATTTCAAAGTGTTGCCATTCGCAAAATGACGTATGCGTTACGCACAGATATGTTTGTCCTTTATAATATAGATACAGAAAACCACTTCAGACGCAGCCACAGAATTTTTTTCAAGTTTTTTCTCATGCAGAAGTATACTAAAGAAATAATGTCTAAAATTCTTTGGTAGGAAATTTACTGTAGAATTTAAATCAGCATTTATATATCAATTTCAAGCATCGTGGCTTTATTGGTAGTCTTACCGTCCCCAAGGTTTATTCTGCACTTTTCGAGGTAAATTATTATTATTATTATTATTATTTAATCCAATGTAAATAACTGTTTCTAAAAATCAATGAACATTTTGGCTACCACTTAGTCTTAACATGATCTGCCTAAAATAGGCAGTAATTTTCCTTGCTGTTCTATCCTTACCGTCCCTTTTTATCCTATACCGTCCCCTTTTTTTACATTACCGTCCCTTCTTTAACACCCCTTTTAGACTATGTTATACCAAAATTTTGTACTAAAAATACTGCATTGTCATTATTTCGTATTTGAATGTCCTGTGGTTACTATGCAAATTCATTATAACTAAAAATTTAGAAGAAAATAAAAAGGTAAGGAAAATTAAACTCGCAAGTTTAACTTAAACCTCAGTTAAATAATTTTTTTTTTCGCTGCTGACCATTTTTTCTTGATTTTTAATCATTAAGGCATTCGTCTATCAGATTAAAATGTTATTTTAGCAAGTATAATTTGGCCAGATTTTTCCCCCCAAAAGTCAAAAGATTGTGAGAATGCCCCTATGTTAGTCAATTTTCTGACTATTTAGGCTTAAACTTAAGTAAAAATTGAAAAATTAATCCAAAATTTGAAAATTTTCATAAAGGCACATTGTGCTATTTTACCTTTTCAAAATAATCATTGAATTGTGCGTGTTTTTATCTTTTTCTTTTTTAACACTTTCCAATATAATTGAAAAGTGCTTATGACTTCGGTTCGTCTGTCTGCCCGCGATCTAACTTTCGCACTTGAATTTTACTGCATTAATAATTGATATATGTTATTGAAATTTACTACAAGGCATTTGAAAGTAGGGAGTATAGCATTTATGGTTCGTTCACAGGAACTCTAAAAAACATTCTGTTACAGTATAAATAATTATACAGTCTAAGGAGAAAAATTGTTTGGAGTGTACGTTAACGATGTTGTACTCCTTTAAACGTAATGAAAGTGATATGCGTTACTGAGGTGCACTACAGTATGCTTTCTTTGGAATATGATATGCGTGATATTTATCATTCATTTACAGAGACATACAAAATAAGCCAGTTATATAGTACTATAGAGGATTTAACTGCTTGAAATGCGTTTTCAACTGTTGCATGAGATTTTAAAGAACTAAATTTGGCACAGATGTCATATTCGCCCCATATTGGCGCGATTTTTTTCCGACGCAGGTTTGGCGAAAACATCAACAGCATAAACAACAACATCCGGATTACCATATCAAGCAAAATAGCGACACTTTGGCGCCGCATTGCGTATATGACATTGGCGTCAGAAAAATATCGCGTCAATATGGGGCGAATATGACATCTGTGCCCTAAAGTTTAGTATGTTACGTGGTGTGCATAAATTCTATGGATGATCATAGAATCATACCCAAGAAAAAACAACAGCAATGCAATGAACTGTAAATTAAAGGAATTACCCCCAATTGATGCCAAACGATTTAAAAAAAAGTTTTTAGTACTACTCTGTCCAGGGCGTAGCTACAGATATTTTTTCGGGGGGTGGGGGGGAGAGAATTAAAAAATTTCCCAACTTGAAACATATTTCTGTACTTTCCAACTGAAATGATATGCGCAATGTGTGTTTAAGGATAACGATACTAATTTCTTTCCAAAGAAAAATACTGAAACTAAAAACATAAAAATTATAATTATTGGTTCATTTAACTAAAGATTTTGTCTTCTATTGTTTACGAGTCATAATCGTACTTCATCTGTATAATTAGGGGATCGTACCCGGGCTTTACGGGTTAAAGAATATAGGCGAAAACATTTTTTTAAATTGAAAACTAATAATTTTTTTATATGCAATAAATTTTTTAGAATGCCCACTTACATTAAAAAAGCATTTTTCATATGGAAAATACGAATTATACAATCAAATAAATTTTTTAAGTTTATCAAAAGCGATATTTTCTTATTAGCCGCATGCTAAGAGTTATTTGCCATGATTTTGCTACTTATGGCATCCTTTTATATTCTGATAATTTCAGAGCTTATACATGTCTGATAAATTTGTGTTTTATTTATATCATTTTATTTATTTATTGACAGGAAATTTATTTTTTAAATGGATATTAGCCGTAAGAAAATGATGAACCCTTTATTTTGTTTTAAGGGCAATCGGATTAATCTTGCGATATAGATAAATTAAAAAATATTTCATGCTTTAAAATTATTTTTAAAACCATAGACAATCAGTAAACTGAGAAGAACTTTGCAAACAAATTCCATTTGAAAAAAAAAATCCTATTTGGTGATCTAAAAATTTAAATTGTACAATTACAAATATGTTAGATTTGTGTTTTTTCAACATTATTCTTTCATTTGTTTATAAAAGAAGTATTTAATTTCGTTAATTTGTCTTTCACAAATATGTTAGATTGGTGGGTTTTTTTAATATTATTCTTTTATTTTTTTTATAAAGGAAGTATTAATTTCGTTATGCAAAAATAGTCAGAAACAAATGCTGAAAAATGTTTGTTGCTTTATGTGCAAAATGTTTATTATTATTATGTATTGAAACCGGCACGTGATAAGGTAATCTTTAAAAAAAAACCATGCTTAAAAATTATTTTAGAAAATATAATACATCAGTCAATGAATGCAGTTTTTAAACAAATTGCATTTGAATGTAAATTTTTTTCCCTGTGCGACGAAAATTAAAAATGTACGATGATCAGAAGATTAAAAAATTGCAGGAGCGAAAATTTCAAGACCGAAATTTGATCGTGAAGTGTTGCCATTAGCAAAATGACGTCAGCGTTACGCACAGATACGTTTGTTCTTTATAATATAGATACTTAATCAGTAAAATATAATAAAGATAAGTTATTTGGATGTGGTTATCAATTGGGGCTCTTATGCTTGGATTTCCGGAATGAAAACAGCAATTTTCACCTTCTCAAAATTTGCATACGTACTTCTCATATCCATATTCATCATTTTTTAAAAATTTGTATTTTGTTTGATCATTTAAAAATCATTTTAACTCAAAACTTGAAGTCACGATTGTCAGCAACATCTTTTATGTGAACAGACGCACTCTTTACTTGAGATTCTAATCTCAATTCCGGAGAGTAAAAATTTTCATAATTTATGTTTTTTAGACGCATTTGTGTTAAAATGTTTAGTTTTATCTAAGGAAGAGATAGTTTTCTTTTAAATATGACTTCATTTTCATTTAAATAAGTATTTCGCCTAGTGTCTGAAACTTAGTATCAGTACACATGCAGAAGGAAAAACAATATAGAAAATTTATGAGGAAAAATGCGTGTTTCAAAAGCAGTATGTCATTTTCCGTTATTATGCCCCTAATATAATATTCTGCTCCTAATGGGATTTTGCGCCACTAAACCGTATACAACAATTTTTATCAACAATTTTGAATTCTTATCAAAAAATAGCATGAATAAAGTTCTTGTCTACAATAATGAAAGCTATCTAATTTTCATCATTTTGAAGAAATTTCATAAAATGCTTTTAAAATTAAAATATAAAAGTGGAGATATATTAAAAAAAAAAAAAAAAAACAGATAGTGCGATTACATCTACAAAGGAAGAGCTTTCTGTTAAAAAAAAACTATCAGTAAAATTGGTTCAGCAGAAAGATCAGGGCAGATGACTAAAAAACACACTTGTGTTTTAAATGTATAGATTATATAAAATTAGGAAAAATTAAATTAAGCAAATTATGTTATTTTGATAAAATTATAGTAGAATGTCCTAAAGAATGCCATTAAAATTTTATTATTCGAGAGAATTTTCGACAAAAACTTCAGGAACACGATATTATTTTAAACCACAATTATTTGTTTGCTTGTCTAACTCGGCGAAGCAAATCCATCCAGGCGAGAATCATCAATTTCTGTAATATAAATCGCTATTATTTACATGTCAACTCTCTTTTATAAAGACACTCTAAATTTTTGTAAAACATTGCGTTTTATCAGTGTGCGATTTCGATTACATAATTTTCAAAAGTGAAGCCTTTTCACCTGTGAAGAATTTCAAAGCAGCTGGGCTGTGAAAATGACGCACTTCTACAAAACATAACTCAGGTTTAAGAATTAAAATACACGCTTTTTTATAAAGTGACGTCATTTGCATCCGCTAAAGCAATCCACTTTTACAATCCATTCTTAAACTTCGTCTATAGAAAAGTGTGCATATGACGTTATTATCACGGAATAAGAGACAATATTCTTGACATAGCCCATATTTTAATTTCAACTTTTTTTTTTTCAATTTTTATGTTAATATAGCAACAAAAAGATACAGTATCTCTTATTTTCGACTATTTTCCGTTTACTTTCAATGACTTTCAATAGAAATGAGGTACTTTTGTTGCCATGATAAGAAAAATGGTATTAAAAACTACAAAAAAATTAATACCTCAAAAATAAATGGAGATACAGCTTTCAAACAAATTGCATTTAAAAGAGCATTTTTTTCCTTATACAACGGTGTAAAAATTTAAAATGTGCGATGTTTAGAAGTTTAAAAATTTGCAGTAGAGAAAATTGCAAAACCAAAATTTTATTTCAAATTTCAAAGTGTTGCCATTCGCAAAATAGCGTATGCGTTACGCACAGATATGTTTGTCCTTTATAATATAGATAGCCTAAGTCATGTGACTGTCATCAATAGTTCCGGGTTGACCGCTTCACTTTTTATATGCCAAACAGTCAATTTGGTAATTTAATGTTAGCCGGGCGGAGGTGATAAATTCTCTATAATAATAGCATAAGTCATGTGACTGTTATCAATAGTTCCGGGTTGACCGCTTCACTTTTTGTATGCCAAGCAGTCAATTTGGTAATTTAATGTTAGCCGGGCGGAGGTGATAAATTGCCAAATATTGTTCCATCGCCATCATATCATCAGTTTTATAATAGTCCATCGCATGCGACTGTCATAAACAATTTTTCGCGAGGTAAATTAAAACAAAGCTTTGATTTTGAAATTAAATGCCATAGTTTGTAGTATTACAGTAAATTCTGTCTAAGGCGGACTCTGTATAAGCCGGAAATCTGTCTACCGCGGAAAATTTTTCAAGTCCCGCCGAACCCATAGAAAATTACATTAATTCATGCTGCATAAGGCGGAATCTGTTTAACGCGGAAACGGAAAGGATTTTAAGGTCCCACCCAAACCAAAACTTTGCATAAGGCGGAAAAAAGGATAATTTAAAAATGAAAGGCATTTTGTTTATGAAACTTTAAAACTAATAAGTCAAATACTCAATCTCGTATATGTTAGTTAAATTCCGTAGCACTTTGTAAAAGTTAATTCAAAAGGACAGAAACTGTTTAAATTTTAAGAATTTATGCTTGTGCCATTTTTTCATATGCAAAATTACATTTAAAAGTTAATATTTCTAGTAGAACGAACA
The DNA here is from genome assembly GCA_963932465.1 of Maratus speciosus. Taxonomy (NCBI): domain Eukaryota; kingdom Metazoa; phylum Arthropoda; class Arachnida; order Araneae; family Salticidae; genus Maratus; species Maratus speciosus. The sequence goes on from CAWVRF010000631.1 coordinate 68,965, forward strand.
TTTATCAAAATATATTTTTTCGAAAGTGTAATATATTATACTTTAAGGATGTACTCAAATTCAAATTTATAGTGTTCTGTCTCATTCTCGAAGTTTATTGGGGGGGGGGGGGGGTGTTAGCTTTTTTTTTGTGTGTGTGTGTGTGTTAACTTCCAATTCGCATGTATTACAGCAGTACTAAGAAAGTGAATAGTGTTCCTCATTTATCTGTAAAGTCAAAAGATCTTTCCGAATTTCAGTTTTCAACCGATTTTCGAGTCAGGAAAATCAATAAAAAAATCATCATATATTATCATATATGTAATATCTGTAAATCATCAAATATTGTCTACCACGGAAAATTTTCTCAGTCCCGATCGATTCCGCCTTAGACAGAGTTTACTGTATTTATTACTTTTTTAACCGTTTGGAAAAATGGTTATTGTTCTCGTCAGGGTAGAAAATCAAAAGCATATCTGAAGGTTTTTATTGGTTTAATCTGCATTTTATTCGTTTTCTGATTGGTCTATACAGTAATCTGTATTTCCCTTTACTTTCAACAGAGATGGATACCTTCTGTTGCCACTATGACAAAAAAGTAATAAAAACTACAAAAAAAAATTAATAACCCAGAAACAAATTGCATTTAAAAGTACATTTTTTTTTCTATACGACTGTGTAAAAAGTAATATTGTGGGATGTTTAGAAGCTTAAGAATGAAATTTCATTTAAAATTGGCCGTCAGATTTCTTGGAAATCTGACGATGGAAAAGCCTTTTCCCGAACAGCCAATGAAATGCTTGGATAATACATAAGTTTCAGCTCATGGAGGAAAGAGATAGATGGAGTTGCAGTATACCGTAAAAAAGGTTTGCAATACGAAACCATTTATCGCTCAAATTTAAACGCCCACAGAAGGCCCAAACAAAACAAGCACGTGGAAGGGACTTTGTATTAATAAGACGAATTCAAAGAGATGAATTACAGCTGAAGTATATTTTAAGAAAAAATGGTACATTTTTTAAAGGGTTTTTGTTGTGTTGTTATTTATTAAAATAAATGTTTGCTTTTAAAATAATTGGAATTGGAAAATTGGCAATAATAAAATGTCAAAATAAAATATTGAAAACATTTGATATGAACTAAAAATTGTATTATTAAAAGTTTTCTTTCTTTAACACTTTCCAACATAGATGGAAAATGTTTATGTCTTCGGTTTGTCTGACCTTCTGGCCGAGCTCCAGGGGCGTAGCCACAAATATTTTTTCGGGGGGGAGAATTCGAAAATTTCCCAACTTGAAACAAATTGCTCCGATTTTCGATTAAAATGGTATGCATAACGTGTGTAATAATTATAACGATACTTTTGCATAAAAAATTCCTTTCCAAAGAAAAATTCTGAAACCGAAAACATAAAAATTCTAATTATGGGTTTGTTTACTAAAAAAATAAATACGTTATTTACTTTCTTCTGTATTTACAAGAAGAAAGTATTGAATTCGTGAAAAAATTCGACTTCCGGTTTTAGACTTATTTATACGTTTTAGTAAGTCCTGATCACGATTCGACTGTTTTTAGAAAATATCTGTCTGTATGATACAAATTTTGTGGGCGCTCTAACACAAGAACAAATGCACGAAATTTAATAAAACTTTAGCGATTCACTTATACAGTCGAACCTCGTTAACGCGAACACTCAAGGGGAAACTTTTTTTGTTCGTATTAAAAGTAGTTCGTGTTATCGGAACTTAACTATATTACATACAACTGGACAAGGCAATTAGAAACAGTTCGTGTTAACGAGGTTTGACTGTACCTTGATAAAAATTGCTGCTGATTTGTTTTTGGTGCAAATCGTCCAACAGGTGGCACTGCTATGCGGCATTTTCCACGATTTACATGATTTTAGCGATAATTATATCTCAAAAACTATTGCACGGAATTTGATCAAACGTCATATTCTGCTAAACCTTGACATAATTTGATGCAGATTAGCTTTTTATGTATATCATATAGCAGGTGGCGCTGCTAAGCAGCATTTTTCACAATTTTGCGATAGCTGTATCTCAAAAACTAATGCACGGAATTTAGTCAAACTTCATATTCCACATAAGTAGCACTTCCACATAAATATATCCTTATTAGGCTTGGGTCTATACTGCCCAAAGCTATCGCTTTTGTGCACTTTGAGTAAGGAATTTTGGTTGCATACATCTAAGAGGCTGGGTGCCAAAATTCAATGATTTGTTTGAAAAATGCTGTGCTTATATCTCCTTTTTAAATGCACACAATTCAACAAATCTATATCTTTAGAGTTTGTTATTATAGGCAAAGAATTGTCATTTAATTTTGGCACTGTGATTGCAAATTTTGAGGCATTAACATGTATGGAGTAGAAGAAAATTTTGGGATTGGCACATCCAACTAGTTTTCTCTTAATATTAATTCTTGTGGTCTTCAAAGAAGCCCACCTGTTAATAGCATCGCTTAGTTTAATAAAATTCCCTATTTCACTGTCATTTTTTAAAAGCATAGCCTGTCAAGTCTCATCCCTCATTGTAGCTTGCAATATATATTTTTTAAATTTTTATTTGACTAAAGATTCTTTCATTAGATTCAACGCCATAAAGATAAGCTACTGTGAATGTTAAGGTACGAGTATATAGTTTGACGGCGTGACCCAAATAGTGTTTGAATTTCATGGCATGAGTAAAAGGTTTGTGAAGTGAGTTGGGATTTGGTTTATTTCTATTTTATTCTGCAAGTCATGTACATCCGGTTTCTCATATCCAAGTGGAAACATTATTAACTTTTCCCTTGCACAATTGTAATTTAAATATGGAATGCATTGCTGCAATATTCTCTAGATATAGGGAACATTGTCATTTAAGCCGATTACTAAATTCTCGAAATTTTCTTGTATTTCTTATAATTCTTTACTGTACAACTTATGTGTATCAATGTCCATTGCTGTGCTATTATTTTTATCTATTGCCTTTGAAGCCGTTTTCCTACGATGCTTTCGGAATTCAGCTTCTCCAGTCACATCCTAATATTCATAGTTTGTGAACTTGTCTGTAAGGAAATCTTTATTTTTTCAAAATTTTATTCAAGTGCAACGTGTCAGTGTTACAGTGCATGTCGATTTTTTCTTCAGTTCATGTACTGCTTCCATGGTCATATTTCTGTTCCAAATTAAAATCGTCCATTTTTTACCTTTTTCATCCTCGAATGGATTTTTAGTTGCTCCAAAATCTTGCACGAAAACTCTTTTCCTATTATGAAGGGTTTCTTCGTCCTGAGATTTATAGTAACTTTTTAGAACAGCTTTAAACACAGAACACTGGACTTTTGGTTTGAAATTTTATAAACACATATAAATATAAACGAACAGGACTGATATATATTTCCGCACACAAATAAAAGTAAAATGTGACAAATTTATCTAAACTAACGACTTCTTATATCCGCATTTGCTCATATAACGCTTTTTACTTGACAGCGAAGGGTTAACTAATTTTTGCGGCAAAAAAGAAAAAAAAAAAAGCAATTTAACAAATTACAACGACCATTTGGAAAAGGATTTTTTCAAAGACTAAAATTTAAGACATAAAAAATCGCACGGAGTTGATCCTACATTACGTACGCCATGGATTAAACGATAACATTCCTGGACCCATCATGAACAAATTTTAAAAGAAATTTCAGTTTTGCAATTTTCGGTACTGTAAATTTTTAAACTTCTACGGAGCTGGTCATACATTACGTACGCCATTTAAAGATTAATAGTGTTATTACACGTAAAAATTGCAAGCAAGAAAAATCGCCTGCGACTCGTCAGATTTCCTATGAAACTTACGTAATAGCCAAGCATTTCATTGGCTGTTCGGGAAAAGACTTTTCTATCATCAGATTTCCAAAAAATCTCACGACCCATTTTAAATAAAATTTCATTCTTAAACTTCTAAACAATCGACAATATTACTTTTTATACCGTCGGATAGAGAAAAAAAATGTACTTTTAAATGCAATTTGTTTGAAAGCTGTATTTCAATTTGTTTCTGATTTATTAATTTTTTTTGTAGTTTTTATTACTTTTTTGTCATAGTGGCAACACTCTGTTGTCCATCGTTGTTGAAACCAAAGGGAAATACAGATTACTGTATAGACCAATCAACGAATAAATTGCGGATTAAACCAATGAAAACGCTCAGATATGCTTTTGATTTCCTACCCTGACGAGAACAATAACCATTTTTCCAAATGGTTTAAAAAAAAAAATCACGAGAATGAGTAAAATATATTGTCCAAAAATCGCAAAATTAGTCAAAAAAGTTGTGAAAACTCATCAAATCTTCTTGCCCATAGCTGTGTTTCAAGTAGGTTACTACATTCCTTTCTGTTGTGCTACAAGTGATCTCCAATTATCAAAAGAAGCTGCAATCCCTTTGGATTAAAATAGCTGGATTCTCTTTTGGGAGGAGAAGGGGAGGTAGGGTGAAATTTTTGAGGAAGGAACAAAGTTTTGGAGGAAATAAAGGAACTGGTTAGTCAGTTATTGATGGACAGTAGTAGAGAAATTTAGGTCTGGTAGATGTACAGTACAATATTTTTGTAGAACTGAAAAATGCAATGATAGATTGAGTGTGGCTGATTTCTTTTTGTATTTCTTTTGATAATTTAACTTCTTTACTGTTGCAGTACTCAAAATAATCACAAAAACAATAAAAATTTCGTATTTTTTTTACTATTACTTTTAAAAAAGAAAATGTCTAAAAAATCTAGAATTTCCCAACTCTAAGCTCAAATTTCCCAACTTCACATATATTGCCCCCCCCCCCCCCATGGCGACGCCCCTGCCGAGCTCTAACTCTTGTAAATATACTGGGATCACCCTGCATTTTTTATATATTATTGACGTTTACTATAGCGTGATCGCTATTGAAAAAAAAAAAAAATGTGTAGCATTTATAGTTCATTTGCATGGGCGGTAAAAAGTATTCTGTCACATTACGGTCAATGGGAAAAATTGTTTAAAGTGCATTTTAATGATGCTAGATAATTTAAAACATAAAGAAATTGATATGCATTTATAAAGTGCAGTAAAACATGCATTTTGTAGAATATGGGGTTTGCAAAGCATTTATTATTCATTTACAGGGACACACAAAAGAATTCCGTTATAAAATGATATATGGGTGGGGGGGTTACTTTTTACAGCGAAATTACGTTACTGAAATATAATGAAATAGACATAAATTACTCAGATTTATAATGTACTTGCTGTGAAATATGATGTGCATAGCATTTATCGTTCATTTACAAGGACACACAAAAGATTCCGATACTGTGTACTGTATCTAAAGTACTTGTCAGTATGTGACACAAATTTTGTGGACGCTCTGTCACAAGAACTAATGCACGGAATTTAATAAAAATTTATATTCATGTAGTCCCTAACATAAATTGGGGCTGATTAGTTTTTGGTCTACATTGCCCAACAGGTGGCGCTGCTATGCTGCATTTTTCGCGATTTCAGCAATAGCTGTGTCTCAAGAACTAATGCACGGATTTTCATCAAACTTTAGGTTCAATTGGGCCTTAATATGAGTTGGTGCTGATTACGTTTTTGTGTAAATCGCCCAACAGGTAGCGCTGCTGTGCTACATTTTTCACGATTCCTGCATACGCTGCTATGCTGCATTTTGTAGGATTTACACGATTTCCGCAATAGCTCTATTTCAAGAACTGATGCACGGATTTTCATCAAACTTCAGATTCAGTTAGTCCTTGATATGACTTGGTGCTGATTTGTGTTGGTGTAAATCGCCCATCAGGTGGTGCTGCTGTGCTACATTTTTCACGATTCCTGCAATGGCTCTACCTCATGAACTAATACACGAATTTTCATCTAACTGCAGAGTTAGTTAGATGTTAACACAAGTTGTTGCCAATTAGGTTTTGGTGTTAATCGTCCAATAGGTGGCGCTGCTACGCTAGAATTTTTATGATTTTCGCAATAGCTCTATCTCAAAAACTAATGTACGGATTCTCCCCAAACTTCAGATTCTGTTAGACGTTGACATTAGTATCCCAGGTGCAGAATCGGCGCAACGCTGCGACATACGTCGCAGACTCTTGAGAAGGTCTGCAGACTATTTTTCAACTGTTAAAATTTAGAAGAAAAAAAGTTTGCTAGAAATTATTTGCCATGTGCCTTAATAATACGATCCGCGCCACATGCGGTTGAGCTCCGATTCCCTTTAAAATACAAATAATTCACGGAGAAAACTCTCGAGATGCGATCGTGAAACGTCCATTATTAAACGAGCCAATCCTCATAGGGCTGATTTCTTAAGAAATTAAAAAAAATCGGTCTTCAGTCCGAAAATTCGGGCGAAAGTATCACGAATTTCGACAAATGTTCGCCTAAAAAACAATTTCGCTAATCGTTTGCTGTTAAAATAGCCAACTTCGTCAAAGGATCGCGAAAAAACAAAATTTTGTCATAAGATCATGAAAGAAACGTCAATTTGGTCAAAGGGCTGCGGAAAAATAGCAATTTTCGTCAAAGAATGGCGGGAAAATTCGACTTTCGTCAAATGACCGCGGAAAAAACACGAATTTCATCAAAGGGCTACGTAAAAATACTAACTTTCGTCAAAGGATTGCGGAGAAAACGCAAATTTTGTCAAAAGACCGCGAGAAAAAACGCGAGCATCGTCGAAAGATCGCGAATAAAACGCGAACATCGTCGAAAGATTGCGAAAAATAATGCGAACATCGTCGAAAGATCCCGAAGAAAAACGCGAACATCGTCGAAAGATCGCGAAAAAACGCGCATAAAGGATCGAGGACAAAAGGTGAATTCCGTCAAAGAAACGCGGAAAAAACGCGCATTTCGTCGAAACATCGGGGAGAAAAGTGAATTTCGCGTAACGACCACGAAAAAAACGCATATAAGGTCAAAAGATCGCGGAGAAAACGCGATTTTTTTTTCAAAAGATTGCGGAAGAAACGCAAATTCCGTCAAAAGATCGAGAGAAAAAACGCGAATTTCGTCAAAAGACCGCGAAAAAACGCAAACATCGTCGAAAGATCGCTAAAAAACCACCAACATCGTCGAACGATCCCGAAAAAAACCGCCAACATCGTCGAAAGATCGCAAAAACGCAAATTTCGTCGAAAGATCGCGGAAAAAGTGAATTTCGCGTAAAGATCGCGAAAAAAACCGCCAACATCGTCGAAAGATCGCGAAAAAACGCGAATTTCGTCAAAAGATCGCGGAAAAAGTGAATTTTGCGTAAAGATCGCGAAAAAAAAGCACGTATACCGTCAAAAGATCGCGGAAAAAACGCGAATTTTTTTCAAAAAATTGCGGAAAAAAACGCGAATTCCATCAAAGAATCGGGAGAAAAAAACGCGAATTTCGTCAAAAGTCCACGAACATCGTTGAAAGATCGCGAAAAAAAACGCACACATCGTCGAAAGATCGCGAAAAAACGCGAGCATCCTCGAAAGATCGCGAAAAAAACGCGAACATCCTCGAAAGATCGCAGAAAAAACGCAAACGTCGTTGAAAGATCGCGAAAAAAATACGAAAATCGTCCAAAGATCGCGAAAAAACGCGAACATCGCCGAAAGGTCGGGAAAAAAACGCGAACATCGTCCATATATCTCGAAAAAAACGCAAACAGCGTCGAAAGATCGGGAAAAAACGCGCACATCGTCCAAAGATCGCGGAAAAAACGCGGACATCGTCCAAAGATCGCGAAAAAAAAAACGCGAACGTCGTTCAAAGGTCGAGAAAAAACGCGCATTTCGTCAAAGGATCGAGGAAAAAAAGGTGAATTCCGTCAAAGAATCGCGGAAAATTTTGTTGCAACATTAATGTTTTCACGAGTTTTTTTATAGCTAAGTAGCAAGTTAAATATTAGCTATGTTTTGAGTGAAAGCATCTTGAATTTTGAATTGGGCAACTAGCTAAGACTGCTAGGTAAAACATCACATTAGAATTACTCATATAGTATTTGTATGAATTATTCAAATTTGATTCTCTCAGAATTTCAATCTGTTCCAAAAACAGCTTTTATTGCTACAAAATTAGATTTTTGTTGCCACGAAAATTGATTTTATTGCTACAAAATTAGATTTTTGCAGTTCCAAAGTGGCGTTGGTGCACTTTCATCCCTGTATTATCACATCTATACATAATTTTTGATATTATCACATTGCATCAATCTTTTCAAAAATTTTAGAAATTGGTGTTCATGTGTTATTTTTACTGTTATTTTGTTTTCTAACTTCTCAGAAATTTTGACAATTTTATGAAAGATTTTTCAGACAAAGGTGTTAAAAATTTTGAGGACAAAGGTAAATTACTTTAAAAAGTACTTTCCTTTTATGTTAATCATAAATACTTGGGAGGTTTGAGTTCATGAGGGATTGGAAAGAGGGCGCTTGACCTTAAGTTCTGCAGACTGTTTTTACAGTTTTTACTTGTGTTGCAGACTGCAGAAAAAAATTCTGCTGGTGGGCATAAGTTGTTGTTTGGTGGTTTTGCTGTATCATAGGTTTTGGTGTAAAGCACCAAATAGGTGGTGCTGCTAAGCTGCAGTTTGCTGGATTTACACGATTTAAGCGATAGTCATATCTCAGGAACTAATGCGCGGAATTTCATATCTTTAGAATCCTCATGATGGGTATAGATTGCCATTTAATTTTGGTAGTTTGATAACGAATTTTGAAGTATTAACATGTATGAGATAGAAAAAAAGTTTTGGGATTGGTACATCCGACTAGTTTATTATCAAGCAGGACGGTCGTTCTGCCAAGCCAAGCTGAAAAAAAATGCTAACCTCGCCAAACAAACAAACGCCAAGAATAAAACGCAAGACACCGTAACTGCTTATTATACTGAAGACAACTTCTCCATGTTAAATCAATCAAACATGCCAGCGTAAAATTTCCCATATCAAAAGAGCCAATCATCGCAGAAAAATAAAACCAAACCCAGAAGGACCTAATGAAAAAGATCTTCAATTTGAGACCAAATGCATCCTCATAAATTAATTATAAACAGAGATATAGATTTTTTAAAATACCGTCGAGATACTGAAAATGACCGATTTATTTTCTTCGTTACACCTTATGCTTCAATCGAGGTAGAGACTTAAATAATGGACATAACGAAATAAGGATTGCATTTTTGGGCAGATATTTGCTCAATCTACGTGCTTTTATAAAATTCAGCTTTAAAAACACAAATTTTCTATTCTTAATTAGCGAAAAACTGTTAATTAATTCTAAAGTTTATAAATTATGTCAAACAGCGATAATCCCACCAAACCATTTTAGAAGTCTTATACTATTCTTTTATATTATCCTTTTGCATTGATTTCATCGAAGAAAACTACGGCCGAGATCCAGATAGATTTTTCGCTGTTAGCGAAATGAGTTTGACCAATCAGAAGTCAGAATGTTTAAGAATTTTTGCTGTTTCTGGAATCCGGCCTATGTCATAAAAGTTTTCAGTCATTTTCTTAGTGCCATGGAAGAAGTGCAATGTTTACAGAAATCTAGGCTAATGTCCAGATAGATTTTTTGCTGTTAGCGAAACGAGATTCACCAATCAATAGCCTGCATTACTGCAAACAGCGAAAAGTTCGCAAAAGTGCAAGCTTCTGATTGATGAATCTCGTTTCGCTAACAGCGAAAAATCTATCTAGATTGCGGCCAATTATGTTGAACACAATTTTGCATTTCCACATCCAGGAAGGGTATTGATGTCATAACAACAGTGCATATTCGAAACTATTTAAGGCATTGATTCTGTACTCCTTTGCTATACATTTCAATATTAAAGAAGTTGTTGTTTCAATAGTTTTAGTACTTTTCTCTATTGCTCACTCTAAAACACAAATATCGAAATTTAACCAACAGCGCTCAGAAACTATAGCGCCTAGAATATATAGTGTTGAAATCGGCTAACCCTGTAATACTTAAAAAGCGCTAAAATATTGTATCCCTTAAATGTGCAATGATAATGCTACAATATGCGGATCGCAGCGACATCTGCAGGATATTTTCTACAACTGCAAGAAATTGCTAGTCTATACAATGTAATAATAGTAATACGAAAATCCCGCAGATGTCGCTGCGATCGATACTTGAAATTTTAGCAGTATCGTCGCACATTTAAGGGATACAAATTTTTAGAACTGTTTGGATAGCATATTTCCACACTAGGTATTATAGGCGCTGTATCAGAAACAACACCATAACAGAGAGCCTTTATACATAAGAGTGATGATATATGCACAGGAGGCATGCTCATTTAAAGTTTTTGTCGAAAGTACGGCAATCCGCTTTCTTGAATAGAGGATATTCAATCTACGTTATGATCACATGATCAAGGCAAGAACGTCTAGCGTAAAGAAGGGAAGGCTCCGTCTACGTAATGTAAATCCCCACTAGCCAATGAAACAGTTCATGGGAGAAAGCAGTAGTACACTGTTAAAAATATCGTGAAACATTACCTCTGTTTTTAAAGGCTATCTGTATTCTGACCAATGAGAACGCTTCATAGGCGTTTATGTAGCGTTCTCATTGGTCAGAAAATAGAGAACCTTTAAGAACAGAGGTAATTTTTCACGATATTTTTAACAGTGTAGTTTCCTGTTTCCCTTCTTATCAGTTAGAAATTCTTTGGGTAAATGGAGGATATTCCATCTGCGTTTTGATCACGTGATCAAGGTAAAAACGTCTAGCGTAAAGAAGGGAAGGCTCCGTAGACGTGTAATGTAAATCCCCGCTAGCCAATGAAACAGTTCATCAGGCAAAGCAGTAGCATCTTCCCTTCTTTTCTGTTAGTAGTTCCTTGGGTAAATTACCGGTATCACGTGAGTTTTTTCAGCCTCGAACTCATATTTGGAATATCCTCCATTACCGGTACCACGTGACTTTATCAGCCTCGAACTCATATTTGGAATATCCTGCATTAGAAGATACATACGCGCATGTACTATCTCTATTAGACTAGGGAAATAATTCAACATGCATTAGCCTGACGATAATGGCATGCTCGCAAAGTACTTTAACGATTTGTTTTTATCACTTTTACCAATAAACATTTATTGGCCGTATGTCGCTACTTCCTTATAGAGACACACCTGTTCCTAATTAGATACCGGCCTTTTAATGTATCAAAATACGAAGTTTGCTTTCTGTACTATTCCTGAGCTCAGTTATAGCGTCTAGAAATATATCCGGGATCCAGGTACATTTTTGCAAACAGTGAAAAGTTAGCAAAAATTCTGGCTTCTGATTGGTCAATCTCGTTACGATAACAGAGAAAAATCTACCTAGATCACGGTCATAGTGTGGAAACCGGCTATTCCCGTAATGCTTTAAAAAGTGGTAAAAATTGAATCCCATAAATACTGAAAAATACTGAATGACAAATGTCGATAGGAGCAACATTTTCTAGATCTTCTCTGAGCGAAACGTTTTCTTTTGAAATAGTTACGTTGGAATTACCATATGTCGCTGTAATCGACATTCGTCGTTCAGCCTCGTTCAACATTTATGGGATACAATTTTTTAGCACCTTTTTAATAAGCCGATTTTTAAACTATATCTTCTAGAAACTATAGCTCCGTTATAGCGTCTAGATTATATGTTGTAGAAATCGACTATCCCAGCAATACTTAAAAAAGCGCGGAAGTATTGAATCCCTTAAATGTACAACGATGTCAAATTCCAAACAGTCATTTGCATCGACATCTGCAGGATATTTTTTAAGGAAGAAAGAGACATGTGTAATGCACCGCTAAAGCGTCTAGAATACATAATGTGGAAATTTGCTATCCAAGAACCGCTAAAAAGTGTGTCCCTTAAATGTGCACTGACGCTGAAATCCAGGGAAATGATCGCAGCGACATCTGCGATATATTTTCAAATTTCAAAGTAAACATCGTATTATTACGGCGGGTTTGACGCCAAACACACAGGTCAGATGTATGTTTAAAAAAAAAAATGTTACAGCGTCTAGACCAAATTGTCTTGGAGTTTTTGAAATATCCTGCAGATATCGCTGTGATCGACTGATCGAATTTCCACACTATATATTCTAGACGCTGTAGCACCGCGGTAGCCTGTCTTTTTCGTTTACCTCGAAGTAGATATAGATGACGTCATTTGAAGCTGTTCCGAGGCTAACGAGAAAGACAGGCTACCGCGGTGGGTCCGATTCTTCTTTTTTTTACAGACCGCTGGAGTCACGTGATGCTCTTTTCGCACACCTTCATTGGTGCATTCGAGCATCACGTGATTCCAGCGGTCTGTAAAAAAAGAAGAATCGGACCCACCGCGGTAGCCTGTCTTTTTCGTTAGCTTCGAAGCTGTTCCTAAAGTGTGGCCAGCTCATCAAGTCGCACGGAGTTGATTATCTGTACACGGCAATGGACACAAAAAAAATCGGCGCACCGCTTTGTACTAATCATCGTTTAAAGATGATCCAACTCCGTGTGACTTTTAAACGTCATGAACTGGCCTATTATGTCATTGGTCACGCTAACACCCTACCCCTTGCGTCCGCCATATATAGCGGTATCTTACACTGGAGACTGCTAAATGGGCTGCTATCGGTCAAAATCAAGAGAGAAAAGGGCAGAAGAGGGGGAAAGAACTCGTTTTTTTATGTAGTTTTTCACACGGGAAGATTGACATGTCTGCTCCTCTCCTTTCATAGCTTCATGATGGTGAAATAAACCAACGCTCCCTAGATATTTGAGAAAGCTTTGACAGGCGTCACGAAAACATCACACAAAGCAAAGGAACAAAATCATTCATTGGCTCGTGGATATGGACGAGCCAATGAATGATTTTTCTTCTTTGTTTTGTCTGCTTTGTTTGATATTTTCCTGACGCTTGTCAAGGCTTTCTCAAATATTTAAAGGGCGTTGAATAGGCCGGGATCAAGATAGATTTTATGCTATTAGCGAGATGAGATTGATCAATCAGAAGCCTGCATTTTTGAAAACTTTTTTATATTTGCAATAAACACCGAAAAGCTTGCAAGGATGGAGGCTACTGATTGGTCAATGTAATTTTACTAACAGAGAAAATTTTATCTGGATCCCGGACATTAACTTTGGTTGGTTAAGACGATTTTGAATAAAATCAAATCAGAAAGCCAGTGTTTTTTAACTTTTCTGGTTAGTTTAATAGAAATCGTCCACGTCTATTACTAAAAACTGAGTTACTGTACCTTGGACAAAAACTTGAATATGAGTACACGACTTGTGCATATGTCACCACTCTTACATATAAATGTACTCTGTTATGAGCATGATTCTAAGCGCAGCTGGTTAAATTTGAGTATCTGGGTATTAGAGAATGCAATAGTGGCCCAACCTGGCTGAGTGGATAAGACACCACGCCGCTAATCGCTTGAGAGCGTAGGTGGGGGCGGGTTCGAATCCCGCCATGATCCCCAGGTGATCTGATATATATGTGTTCAATAAAACAAACAAACAAGCAATAGTGAAAGGTACAGTTGCCATGGAAACAACGACTTCTTTAATTCGTATAGAAAATTAATGAATAGTTGTAAATGACTTAAGTTTAAAATGTAGGCAAATGCTCTGAAAATATCAATGGCTCCCATCTAGTATTTTATAAAAGTAATTTAATATATTCACATGATGTATAAGTTGATGTAACTCTTAGCTAATGAAAATTCTGCAACAAGACTTATGTAGGTAGATCTTTTCAATGATTAATTCAGAATTCTAAGAACAAAACGAAGTTCTTAAGCGCTCTTCCTCACCCTCCCCCCCCCCTCTCAAAAAAGGGAAATACGATAGAAAGATATAAGTATTTGGATAACTTCAGTATTTCTGTGATCTTTTGTCAGAGTTCAAAAAAGGTGTCTGGGTATTAAATAAAACATAAAACAAATTTGAAAACGATAAGACTATAGATTTCAGGCAATTTTTAACTGGAAAAATTTTAATTTTAATGTTTATGCGGCTTTAATAATAGACTATTAAAGATAATCAATTTACGGGAATTTTTATACGAAATTATATTCTCACATTTATGCAAATAGGTATGGATAAACAGACTTGAGTAAAATTACATATTTATTCTTTCTTCTCTATAACACGATCTAAATGAAGACGAAGTTATATGCACTGTTTATATCTTTAAATTTTTAGATTTTTTTATCAAAAATGTTTCATCATCATGTCTAGAATTGCTAGATTTACTTCTTTAGACAGATCTTCGATTCTTTAGATGCCTGCGGGGCTTCATTCTCGGATTATCCGTAGGTATTTGTAAAGGTAAATTTATTTTGCAAAACCGTCAGCAAAAAAAAGTTAGAGCAAACAATTAACTGACAGACTAACTGTAAATATATATTTTATTTTGACTCTATTTGATTTTTACTAAATTTTCATCCTTCATAGAAAATTTTAAGGAGATATAAATTGAGAAAGACTGATACTTTGAAAGAAGAAATTGACTTTCCTTACTTTTAAATTATTAATTACTCTAAAAAGTGAATGATAGGTAAACAAAATGTATACTATTGTGTTTGTTCCCTGCTTATAAAGGCTATACAAGGACTAATTTTATCGAGTAGAATAATTTCAATTATATATAATCTGTTTAAAAAAAAGAACTGATATCTACTAAAAAACAAATTTTCAAAAGTAAAAAAAAAAAGCCAAGCAAAAAAAAAGAAAAAAAAAAGAAAAAAGAGGACAGTTGTGGCTAAAAAATAGTGTGATATCAAATTTCGAAGCTTATATTATGGTACTTATTTAACATTTTTTATTAAATATTTACCATACGTAAGTCGAGTACCCAAGTATGCGTTGATAGAAAGCCTTTTCTCCTTTACTAAATACATCATAACGTGTTTCTGAAAATTAATTTTTTTTTAAATTATGCATGATGGGCTTGGCGGCCATCTTTCCATATTTTACACAAATTTCTAAGCAGACAGTCTCGTAATATGTTTGCATTATTAAGAATTTTGAACTTCTAGTTTTGGCTACAGACAGATAAATTAAGAAAGTCTTTTATTTTGAAAAAAACAAAAAACAAATTGATTTTTACTGCTTTAATTAATTAATTAACCCCCTCCGAAAAAAAAAAATCATAAGATGAAACCTGAAGTTACTTCAACTTTATTTTAAGACACAAATTTCTAGGCACTCATTTCCATAAATTAAAAGCATAAAATGTTTGCTTTAGCAACAATTTCGAATTTCCGATCTTAACAATGTACTTGTGTGCTTAGAAATTTGTGTAAAATATGGAAAGATGGCCGCCAAGCCCATCATGCATAATTAAAAAAAAATAATTTTCAGAAACACGTTATGATGTATTTAGTAAAGGAGAAAAGGCTTTCTATCAACGCATACTTAGGTACTCGACTTACGTATGGTAAATTTTTAATAAAAAATGTTAAATAAGTACCATAATATAAGCTTGGAAATTTGATATCACACTATTTTTTAGCCACAACTGTCCTCTTTTTTCTTTTTTTTTTCTTTCTTTTTTTTTTTTTTTTTTTGCTTGGCTTTTTTTTTTACTTTTGAAAAGTTGTTTTTTAGTAGATTATTATTACTGTAAGGGATAGATGGAAATTTTGTTTTGATGTCAATTTTCTGAAAAGAAAAGTTATTCTTGTGAAATGCATAACAATTTTGTGAAAAATAAAACTTTGTATCAAAAGATCAAGTCGAATTACTTCAAATGCGAACCAATCATTTATTGATAATAATTTCATTCTTACAGCTAAAGTTTTCCTATCAGGTGAACTTATTTTTTTTGCAAATAATAGTATGTTTCAAAACTCAAGTAATTCAAACTAATTAATGGAGTTTCTTTGATGGAATGAAATTTTGTGATTGCGCTTCAAATTATAGGCCCCCATTTTTGACTGAATCAATCGCTGCTAATTTAGTTAAACGTCTTTATTTGTTTTTAACAATATATTAATAATTGCATGTAAATAGATCAAATATAATGATGAAAGCATTCTTTTAAAATTATCTATGAAAACTTAAATTACAAATATTAATCGAAAATCTAGATTTTCGAGTGCAAACGATTTTGGGACAATAACGAAAGAATGTTACTCTTTCAAGTAAAATCTTAAAAGACGCTTCTGATATTTAAATTTAAAATACATCCTTCTATATATAAAAAAAGTTTTGATTTGGAAATGGACCAATGAAAATCTGCGTAGATATTCCGGGTAGATCGGCATTCAATTTGAATGCTTAAGCGATCTTTCTTCGTTAATATAAAAAAAACTGTTTTATACAAAAATATGAAAATCGGTCGTATTATAGAGAAATGTTTGATAAACACGCTGATGCAGGCAGTTTTCAAATCGAAGAATTATTTTAAGAGATATTTACTACCAAAGTTGGACAAAGTCGTTCCATTAAAAAAGTTTTATAGGAGCAAAAAATGTACATAGGAATTTAATCATTTTTAGATCATTTTATGCGTCAGAATTTCCCGGTATGCAGATTGAATTTAGTTTTTTAATTTGACTCATTTTTTGAGGTTTTATTTCGATTTTAAATTCAAATTTTCAGCATTTCGAGAGATATTTTTCAATTCCTACTATTAGCTCACACTCTCCCTATATTTATTTATTTATATACAGTCGAACCCCGTTAATACGCGCCCTGCTTAATACGCGAAACCGCTTAATACGCGATTTTTCTTCGATCCCTTGAACCGCGCCTGTCTTTTGCATTAGAAAAACTCCTCTTAATACGCGAACGGTTAATACGCGAACCCGCTTAAGACGCGAAATTTTATCAGTCTCTTGGCAATAAAAACCTACGTTTAATACGCGAATGAGCTTGATTTCAAACAGAGGAAGTTTTAAAGGGAATAATGTCCCAAGCATTGCATACGAAAATTCTTTAAACTAGGAATGCTTTTTTCTGTCCAAATTTATTACATCCATGAATAGCTTATTAAAATTATTAGTTTTAAACTTCTGCTTTCTTAAAGGAGAAATCTTTCCCGTCACTGATTACTATTTATAGTCAAACAGGCCAGAAAGAGAGAAGAGAAAATTTTACTGCTAATGATGTGACCCCCATGCTAACTTAGAGCAGAGCCGATTCGCTGTTTGGTCAGTGCTATGATTAAGAAGGAAGAAGATTGTTTGTCGCTCCCGATAGAATCTGATCTACGATATCCACGTGTGCTTTTAAAAGTTTAATCTAGTTTTTACGATGGCAAAACGAGCAAAACATATTTAAAAAAGGCTCTCTCTGTCACTGAGAAGTTACAAATTATAAATCAGTACAATGGCAGTAGCTGTCCTGAATAAGTCGGCGTTCTCGAAAGAAAAAGGGATACGGAATCAACTTTAAGGACTTTGTTGAAGATTAGGGATGTCATTGTTAACCAAGTTGTTGTTGGGGAAACAAGGAACAAGAAAATAAAAATCACAAAGTTTGGGGACACGGAGAAGGCCCTCCACGAGTCGTTTGTTCACGGCGCGATCTACGAATATCCCAATAAACGGCATGCAAATTCAAAAAAAAAAAAAAAAAAAGCTTCTGATGTGTGCAGCAAAAATGTGATTTGATTTGATAGCCTAAGAGGGACTGTTCAGACGAGAAAACCAAGTCCGTTGAGCAAAAATGGGATTGTAAGATTTCAATGCCTCAAACGAATGGATACATCGAAATAAAATTCACGAAATAAAATTCAAGAAAGTGAATGAATCAGCATCTGTCGACAATGAAGACGTCGATTGTTGGAAAACATATGTGCTTCCGTAGTTTGTAAAAAACTACTTAAGCCGTGATATTTACAACCTGGATGAATTTTGGCGTTTTTACAAAACGACATCTAACAAAACAACGGCTATAAAAGAAGACACATGTCCTGGGTGTAAATTAAGCAAAGAGCGTCTTACTCTTCTTCTCGATGCCAAATCTGATGGATCAGACAAGTTAAAGATTCTAGTCATAGGGAAATCACGCAACCTGTTTTAAAAACGTCAAAAATCTTCCTTCCCTGTACGAAAGTCAGCGCAGAGCTTGGACGACGGGCACCCTTTTTTAACACGGATTCGTAATTTTGACTGGCGTACGGGAAAAGAATCACGCCATGTGTTATTGCTTGTGGACAACTGCATCCGGAAAATAACGAAGGCCTGACGAATGTCCAAATTGAATTTTTCCCTCCTAATTCGAACAGTGTCACTCACCCAATGAACCAAGGAGTCATTAACAGCGCCAAGATAAATTACAAGATTCGCGTAGTGCGACGATACCATCACCAAATGGAACACGGTGGCAGCCATTACTGATAAAAGTGTCGTGCTATTACAATCATCGACGTTCACATACTTACTGTATCATGGGAGAGTGTCACACGAACGACAATTGCAAATTGTTTTAGAAAGGGAAGTTTTGGAAATAGTGAGGACATCATTTGTAAAGAGCCGACTTCGCACCCTGATGTTGGACAACACTGACTTGGTGAACAAGAAACTGTAAGGGAAGATTTTGTTGATTTAGACGCGTTCATTAATATCGACAAAGATCTAGAAACCTCAGAGCTCAGAAGTCTGGATGACATCAATTGCCACTGGTAAACCGCATGAAGAGAAAGAAGAGAATGAACCTGTGCCCTCTGCCCGATTTCCTTTCTCCACAGTTATTATCGACGCTGTTCTCTATTTGTTCTGTGTAGCTAACAAGGATTTAATTTTTTTTAACATTACTTTTAGTTTACATCATGGTTAGCACAAATTTTATGTTCGTTTTGTTTAATTTTATGTCACGTATATAATAAATGTAATTTTCAAAAGACTTACAGGATTTTTACTTAAGACAATGACTGATATTTGAATTACCAGATATCGAACGTTTCTGATTAATAAACGCATAGTGATAACAACAAATAAAATGTCATTTTATGTCTTAAAAACGCTAAAAACTGCCATAAAGATCTGCTTTATCCTTATAAGTTGTTACTATATGCACCACTGGCCAAAATTCGTGAACTTCGGTTAATACGCGAACCCGTTTAATACGCGAATTTTGATCGATCCCTTGATTCGCGTATTAACGGGGTTCGACTGTATTTATATATTTATATATTTATCTTGTACAAATTTTCAATCGTTAATAAAATACTCATTATTCATCCTATCAAGTTGAAATAAATTTTTTTTAAACTTGTACTGGATGACAATTGATGTTAATACAGTTTTTTCAAATATTAATTAATTAATTAAATTTTAATTAATTAATTTTAGTTTTGCATGGGAAACAAAATGGCGGCCATTGGTTATTGAAGGTCAATGAAAGTATTTTCAATAAGGGGTTACCATAGGGGGGGACCCTGTTCTGTCGCCAAATACCGCCAAGTTTGTCGCCAACTTGGCGATATATCGCCAAATTTGGCGGTCAAAATAAGTCGCCAAAAGTGACGCCAACTTGGCGATATTTCTAATATTTCGCCAAATTCCCATAGAGTTCCATTGTAAACCTACTTGCTTATAGAAAATCAACAAATTGAGATATTTTAATGCAACAAAAACTAATATTACATAGACGCCAACATTGTAAAGACTGTATCAGGAGTAAACCAGTTAAATTTCAGGAGTTTTGGACACTCTTCAGGAGTAAAATGTTCACGTTTCAGGAGTCATTTCAGGAGTTGCACAAAGTTTTTTTACGAGCTATATTTTTTACAAATATTTTCAGTCATCTTGCAGCTTTTGCATTTATCAACACAAACATAATTTAAATAAAGGTTACTTAATTTACTTTTACTATTAATGTATTAATAATTTTTATAATAAATTTATAAAAATGGATTTTTTTTTATCTCTACGGAGCAAAAAATCCGTGATTGATGTGAGTGTGAAATCCCGCGAACAATTAACAAAATTCGCGATTTTCCGCCGAGATTGACTGACGAAAATCGCGAATTTTTCGCCGCGACTGACGAACGAAAATCGCTATGTTTTGCAGCGACTAGCAGACGAAAATCGCAATGTTTTGTCGCGACTTGCAGACGAAAATCGCGATGTTTTGCCGCGACTTGCAGACGAAAATCGCAATATTTTGCCACGACTTGCAGACGGAAATCGCGATGTTTTGTCGCGACATGAGGACGAAAATCGCGATGTTTTGCCGCGACAGGAGGACGAAAATCGCGATGTTTTGCCGCGACATGAGGACGAAAATCGCGATGTTTTGCCGCGACAGGAGGACGAAAATCACGATGTTTTGCCGCGACTTGCAGACAAAAATCGCGTTGTTTTGCCGCGACTGACCGATGAAAACCGCGATGTTTTGCCGCGATTGACGGAAGAAAATCGCGATGTTTTGCCGCGACTGACGAACGCAAATCGCGATTTTTTGCCAAGAATTCACTGACGGAAATCGCGATTTTTTGTCACGACTGACTGACGAAAACAGCGATTTTTTGCCGCGACTGACTGACGAAAGCAGCGATTTTTTGACGCGACTGACTGACGAAAACGGCGATTTTTTTGACGCGACTTACTGACGAAAACAGCGATTTTTTGCCGCGACTCATTGATGAAAACAGCAATTTTTTACCGCGAATGACTAACGGAATTCGAGATTTTTTTTTGCAGCGCAGCGAGTGATTGACAAAATTCACGATTTTTATCATTGGCCGATTACAGGATTTCAGGATATTTCCCCCCCCAACTGATTAACGCAATTCGCGATATTTTGCCGCGGCTGCGATTTTTATCAACGACCTATTGATGAATTTCACGATTATTTGCAGTGACTGATTGACAAAAATTGCAACTTTTTTCAACGATCGGTTGGTGAAATTTGCGATTTTCTGCAGCGAGCGATTGTAGAAATTGGCTGTTTTATCGATTAGTAGACGATTTTCGCGATATACTTCAACGACCGATTGACGAAATTCGTGATTTTTTGCCGCGATCGGTCGAAGAAATTCGCGATTTTTTGCCTCAAATTTCCGTATTTTCTACCTTATTACCGTACTTCCGTATTTTATCCTACATTTCCGGAGAAACTCCGGAATTTCCGGAGATATTGGCATCTATGATATTAGCTTAAGGGATTATATTAAATTTTTCTTTGATGACCTAAGTAGGAATTGACTTTAAAAACAAAATTTTTATATTACTTGTTTAGATATTTTAGAAAATTGTATTAATTTAAACTGTTGCCAACTGTATAAACAGCGCATACAATAATGTTTGGTTCAAATTAAAAATTTATTTTACACGTGACTATTATAAACAGAAAATATAAAAAGCAGGAACTCATTGAAAATTACGTCATAAAAATTATAATTACACGTGAATTTTAAAAGAGAAAGAATATTGTAAAATAATAAATTCATTAACATGCGTTACAAGTCTTAAATAGGAGAATTTACGTCACATTTACTTCACATTACACTTATTACGTAAAATGAACAAAAAATAATACTGAAAAACAGTTTGAATTTAAAAATTGTGCGAGACATTAATTTGATATTTTAAGTTGGTATTTTGGTATTTTAAGATGATCATAATACAGTGGAACCCGGTTAAGACGCGTTTCAAGGGAGCGGTCAAAAGTCGCGTATTAAGCGGGATCGCGTATTAAACGTGATTTATATAATGTTGTAGGAATTGGGCTTCATTTATACATTTACGGTCGAAAGTTGAGTCTTTTACATACATTCAGATTGAAATTTAATTGTATTCCACATTAACGTATTGTTTTTTTTTTTTTTTTTTTTTTTTTTTTTCATAGGACAAACTGGAATAACAACGGAAAATAAATATAGATTTCAACATGAATTTATTGTCGATTAATGCGTTGCAACCAAAAATAATTTTCATACTAGACTCATTTTTTTAAACAGAAAGAAAAATAATATTAAATCTTTGAAGCACAACCCAGTTTTTAAAATCACATTTAGTACTTGTAATAATGAGTACCATTATAATCTGTTCTTCATTATCAAGATAATAAGAAAAACTATCCTTATAAAATATTGATATAGCAAAAAGTGAAGTAAACATAAAAGAATTATCCAATCGCAGTCGTATTTAATCTTTGCGAGTTTTATTTTTAGTTGCCTATAACATGCATTATAAAACATAGTGGCAATATAAAATACATTTAAAGCATCTCTAACAACACGTATGAACAACTCTAATCATAATAATTTTTGTGACGTACCTAAGTAACCTGAATGCGTCTATCTCTCTCTACTACAGTAAAAACATACACGAAGCGCGAGAGACAAAGAATGTTAGGAGGTGGGATCAAAGAAGAATTGCAGTTTTGCTAATTTAACGGGGTTTTTTTGTTATTCAAACATCTATCACTATTTCCGATTAGTAATTTTCGCCTTAATTAATCTGTTGCTAAATAAATTAAGTAATATTCGGAAACACTGTTTTTTATCTGAATAATAAAAATCCTCTAAATTGTTAACACTCGAGAAGAAAGAAGGAATTCGCATCTTGATCAATGAATTCGCGTCTTAAGCGTGATTTTTTTCCTCAATGAACCGAAAATTTATCGCGTATTAAGCGGGATCGCGTCATAACCGTTCGCGTATTAAACGTGATCTTTTACATTAGACTTATGGGCGATGTTCAAGGGATCCGAAAAAATCCGCGTATTAAGCGGGATCGCGTATTAACCGTGAGCGTCTTAACCGGGTTCCACTGTATTTCATTTCTAGCTAAAGTATTTTTACGTGAATATTAAAAAGAGAAATTAAAGTTTGGTGAAAATTACGTCAGATTATAATCGTCAGATTCAAATTGTAATTCAATCTTCCGAAATCTTTTAAAATCCAATCAAATTAGCGTGCTGTTAGAGTCTGCGGTGTCTGAACGGGGGTTGACGAGCGTAGCTCGTAGGGGGCAGAGCCCCCTAGTATGATAAAATAATCAAATAATTCTGTAAAGTGATATGTTAGTATATTTGACAGGGACGTAGCTTTAGGGGG
This sequence comes from Maratus speciosus, assembly GCA_963932465.1. NCBI lineage: Eukaryota > Metazoa > Arthropoda > Arachnida > Araneae > Salticidae > Maratus > Maratus speciosus. The sequence continues at coordinate 91,978 of CAWVRF010000631.1, forward strand.
GGGGGAGCCTCCCCCCCCCCCAATATGTTCAAATAGTAGAGCGCCACAGAAGGTTTATGGGCGCCATCAGGCGCCCGTAAAAAAGGGTTTATCAGTAGTAAAAAGTAATTATAAAATGATTTTATTTTAAATGTAAAATTACAAAGTGAGTTACTTTTACATCCAAAACTTGTATAAGGCATTCAATTTTAGGCCTGTTACTCCCGCTACCCCCCCCCCCCCTATCCCGAAGAAAATTTATACATCAGGAATGAAAAAATTTAAAAGTAGGAATTGTAATCAATTGCAGGATAGAAGTATAATTATTTCCTTCTTATCTCGGTAGTTGTTGGTCACCCGTGGTAGTAGAAAGAAAGTGGAAAGAAGTATCTGAAGGGATTAGAAAAGTTGCAAATATGTTCAATAGTAGAGCGCCACAAAGCCCAGTGGCATAGTGGCCAGAGCATCTATTAGCCGCGCTGCAGGTCGAGAGTTCGACTCCCGACTGGACAAGCTTCACTCAGCCTTTCATCCCTTCGGGGTCAATGAAATGAGTACCAAGCTTGCTTGGGAATTAAACACCGAGGGTCCTGCGTTTGGCTGACCACCTGACCGGGACGTATGCTGCATAGCACCTCAGGGCCCAGGGTCAAGAAAACAGGGATGGGCAGTGTCGGCCCAGATCCTTCATGGATTGTATGTTCACAGAGATTAGTTTAGTTTAGTAGGGTGCCATAGAAGGTTTAAGGGCGCCGTCCCACAAAAAATGGATTTAGATTACTGCATCTATTTCCTAACAAAAACTTAGATATGCAGAAGTCAAAATTCCGAAAACTGGAATTGTAAAACTGCTGGACCGTAAATGTGATTTGATCCTTAGAAATGCAATTATTTCCATCTCGTCTAGATTGGTTACCTTTAGCAGTAGAAAGAAAGTGTGGAAACAACTGAAAGTGACAGTAGGGGATGAAAACAGTTTTCCAATATATTAAAGTAGTAGGGCGCCATAGAAGGTTTAAGGGCGCTGTCAGGCACCCTCAAAAGAAAGGGTTTAAATTACTACCTCTATTCCCCAACAAAAACAATTTATATATGCAAAAGAGAAAATTCTGAAAACAGTAATTGTAATGAATTGTGGGACAGTAAGTGTAATTCGATTCTTCTTATCTGAGTAGTTGTTTGTCACCGTCGGTAGTAGAAAGAAAGTGAAAAGACGTGGAAGTGACTGGAGGGGATTAGAACGGTTCACAAATATGGTCAAGTAAAAGGGCGCCACACAAGGTTTAATGGCGCCGTCAGGCACCCATATAGGAATGATTTAAATAGTAGTTACAATTATTTGTACAAACACTTTACTTTAAATGTTAAATTATAAAGTAAGTTACTTTTAACATACCATATTTGTGTAAGAAATTTAATTTTAAAATTATTATTACCTCTTTTCTTCAACAAAAGCAATTTATATTTGCGGAAGAGATAATTCTGAAAACAGGAATTGTAGTCAATTGCGAGAGAGCAAGTGTAATTCGATCCTTAGCAGCTCATTTTATCCTTGTCTCAATAATTGTTGGTCACTCTTGTAGTAGAAAGAAAGTGGAAAGAAGTTGAAATGACTATAGAGGGTGTTAGAACAGTTCAGAGAGGATGGAGGTTGTCTAGAAGACTGCACAGGCCGAAATTTCTGAGGCCGGACACGCCCCAATACAAAACAAAGCTATCTTGGTTGGTTTTAAAAACTAAAAGCCTAAACCTGGAGACTTTAAAAAATTAAAAACCGAGAACAGCTCAATTTCTACGAAAAAATCCAATTTTTCTTAACATATAATTAAGATTTTCTTTAAAGAATGCTGCATACATATTTATGCGAAATTTTTATAGTAAGATAAGGTGGAGCAAGATTTCGCGATGTACAGAAGTACGCAGAGCGATTATCTAATCCCAAAACAGAGTTTTGCATTTACCTACAGTAATGGCTGTCATTACATCATTTAAAATTGTAGCTAAATACAAAACTCTGTCTTCGGATTAGATAATTGATCTGCGTACTTTTGTACCCCGCGCACTCTTACACCACCTTACCCTATGTTTCAGGCGATAAGTACGCAATCCATAGAATGCAGAATAGCAACATTAAGGAACACTTAAACTCTTAGACTTTTACATTCAAATAAAGACTCATTAAAAAAATTAAGTTTAGAATAAATATAAGAAGTGGTTAAAAAAACTTTCATTTTGAAACTGTAATGTAAAAAAATAGATTTTTGAAAATATTTCTTCTTAATTCATTAAAGTATATTTCCAAAGACTCCATTATGACTATTATTTTTACAAAAATAAATAAATAAATAAATAAAAAATTAAAAAAATGTCCTGCCCGACACGTCCTAGTAACAATTAAGTCGAAGTCCAGCCCGGAACAAGTATATAGAAAAAATGTACGCCTGAGACTGGCCCGAATCGACAGGAAAAAAAAAGGCTGGGCTAAGACACAATGCAACTGCCCAATGCCGATCTTTACGTTGGGCATGTTGAATTTCTGCATTGTGCTGTCAAACTAGCATCGGTTCGTGCAACACATTTATTTTTGGTCCAACCAAGTCCATTGAAAATTGTTCATATTTCGTCGTCGTAGTAAGATCCTTTTAAATTTGGTATAAAATGAACATGCCTTACGCAAGTCACCTCGCCAGTCTAAGCTCTGAGGAGTCCTTATGTGCATTGCGTCAAGCGGGACTGTCGTAAGCCAGCGATGCTGCCATGACACATTCTACTGGCCAAAGAAGAGCACCGCCGAACGCACGTCACTTTCCCTGCTCCCCAAACACCATTGGACGACATGGTCGCAACGACCTAACCGACGAACGACCTTAGGTCGTAAAACCTAAGTACTCAAGGATTAAGCGGCATAGTTCGGGAACCACACTTCCGATTCCCCCGTGAGCTTTGAGTGTGCCAGACACTTATAGGAGCGCCGGGTTCTTAGTCATAAACCCCAGGTTTCCAAGATATGCTATTGCTTTACCATGAGCTTCTGGACGTGAAAATCTACACATATAGGCACAGGCCCATTTCTTTTAAACTTGGTGCATCGAGGTCCTCTTATTTATTTATTTTTTTTTATTTGCCCGGCCGTTTGAAAGTTTGACTTTATTTCGTCCTTTACCGGACTCCGGCCGTGCAGATGCAGACCTTTAAGGTTGTCATATAGCAATTCTCCTGAAAGAATTCTCTGAATAAAAATTTCCTCCTCTTAAAGTTTAAATTCTTTGACTTCCCCTCTTGTGCAAAATGTGACAACAGTGCATTCCGGTCATTTGGAGGATTGGAGACATGCGTTTCTTGAAATGAATGTGTATATATATATATATGCTAGGGGGCTCTGTCCCCTGCAAGCTACGCTTGCCAACCCCCCGTTCAGACGCGCAGAATCTAAAAGCACGTTAATCTGATCGGTTTTAAAAATATTAGAGAAGATTGAATTATACTGATAAAAGCTGTGCAGATTTCCCTGTAAACGGGTTTCCATTCAATTCCCTTTTATTGCAAAAATTTAAGGTCGAATCAGTTGCTGTTAAGACATCCAATGGTTGTTTTCACGTTTGATTAAAGAGGATCAGTTAAACATTTGAAAAGAAGCTAAAATAAAATGAATTAAGTGTACAGAGTCTTTGTCTCCCGGTATTTTAAAACAATTTCTATAACAATAGCCTAAGTATTGTGACTATCATCAACAGTTCCGGGCGGACCACTTCGCTTTTTATATTCCAGGTGCCATTTTGGTACTTTAATGTTAGCCAGGTATAGGTGATAAGTCGCCAAATATTATTCTATCGTCATCATTTCATCTTTATTATAATAGTCCAAGTCATGTAACTGCCAGAAATAAAAACGATCTGATCCCTTCGCTTTTCATATGAAAGTTTGGCCCAGATATCATATACGGCCCTCTATTGGCGCGATTGTTTTCCGACACCAATTTAGGGAAAACATCAACAGCATAAACAACAACATCCGGCTTATCATATGAAGCAAAATAACAATACTTTGACGCCAGTTAAGTACCCGTTGCGTATATGACATTGGCGTCAGAAAAAATTCGCGCCAATATGGGGTCGTATATGACATCTGTGCCGAAATTTTTAGGTAGATTTCGTAAGAAATACTACCTATTGCAGTCGTTACCATGGTGCGACTTTTGAAAAATTCCTTCATAACTTTTCATTATAGGACCCCAGGAACCCAAAACCACCCCCACATAAAAAGTTTATATATATATACCGGGTGTCCCAAAAAGGACTGACTGATTTTAAAATTCAATAACTTGCAAACGGTGACAGATATTAAAAAAATTCTTGCAGGAGGGTTATGCATAAGGTCAAAAGTTTTATTACAGTGATTTTCAATTTTAGTTCGATTTACAAACAATAGATGGCGCTGTAAGCAACAGTCGCTAAATACAGGCTCGATTTTTGGTCCTTTATCTTGTTCCATGCAGAAAAAGGAGATGGAAATGTATTATCCGGGCCACGAAGTACCAAAAATTGAGCCTGAATTTAGCGACTATTGCTTACAGCGCCATCTATTGTTTGTAAATCGAACTAAAATTGAAAATCACTGTAATAAAACTTTTGACCTTATGCAAAACCTTCCTGCAAGAATTTTTTTAATATCTGTCACCGTTTGCAAGTTATTGAATTTTAAAATCAGTCAGTCCTTTTTGGGACACCCGGTATATATATATATATATATATATATATATATATATGTATGTATGTATGTACTAAATTTTGTCCGCACGATAAAAGTCGCAATAATGCACGAATCGTCTTCAAACTCGCCAACAACTTTGAGATGGCTAATATCTCGGCGGGGATTGAAAATGGGTAAAATCGGACCAAGGGAATGGAAATGGGGAGGGTTCAAAATTTTGAATACCGTCTTAACACGATTCCGATAAAATCAGCTCTTACACAACAATGACAGAAAAAAATAAATATTTTTCGTTATTGCAGTTGCCAACAATTAAAAAAAAAGCAATAAAATTCTCACCACAACAATTGCTTTTCTTTTGCGAGAATTTCACGTGAAAAATTAAATAAAATAAATAGTTTGACGAATTGAAAACAAATTGAATATTACGTCATAAGTTTCCTAGAGCAAGATTTCCGCATGAAAACTCAAAATGAAATAAATAGTTTGACGAATTAAAAAACAACAAAATATTGCGTCATATTGGAAATAAAATGGACCTCAGCAGGTGAATATGTAACGTCATGCGAGTTTGAAGAAACATATTAAAACATGATAAAAACCCGACTATGGAAATATTAACTTATTTATCACTTTGAGGTTCTCTGAATTTGCTTTAGCTATTTTTTAAACCTATTCCATATGCACGCGTGTGTGTATTCGTGTATATTAGAATTTTCACAAAATGTTTAGCTCCCTAGAGTTCATTCTTAGTGGAGGAACTGGGTTTATCTCTAATCTTGATTTAAATTTTGTTGGTTAATTTAGTACTTAACTTCGAAATCTACCTCCGCCTGTAGGCCCGAGCCGGCAGGGATTTTTTTTCCATTTTGATTAAAAATCAATTTTTTTTTTCGAGTAAAACCAGGGCTCGAAATGTACCGGAGCAAACCGGAACGGTGTTCCGGTTCGTGAAATTATGCCAAATATTGTTCCGGTTCGTGAAAGTATGGAGTAGTACCGTTCCGGTTCTTGGAATTATTAAAAAATATTATTACAGTTTCATACATATAGCTTACCGTATAGATCTCTGTAACGTCTTTTTTTTTCCCTAATTATTTAGAATCGCGAATGCATTTTTTTAAATTGGTTTTTCTCCGGGTAAATATATAAATTTGCTATACAGTAAAGTGCCGATTATCCGAGTTAATTGTACCAAGCTCACCTCGGATAAGCAAAAAACTCGTATAAACCGGATTGACACAAATCGTCACCAAGTATAAGGAATTGAAATATAAATTTTCACTTAATTCATTCATTTTTATGGTACTAGTAACATTTTTTTTAATGTACATTTCCGTTACTTTTAAGAAATAAGGGGATTAAAATTGTTTAGTATTTGAAAAAGGCCATTGATAGTTTTTGTTTGTTGAACGTCAATTATGCAGCAGTATTACGCTACTGCATAGCTACCAATTTCTAAGAATTTTTTCTTACCTCTAAAACTTACCACTAAATTTTGCCCAATTCAATCCCCGAAATCTAACAATTGTCAACGAATAAATATGACAAAAATTTGTATTCAATTTTAGAAGTAACAAAACCGTACACATTGGCATCTATATGATTCTATTAGTGTCATGAAAATTGCAGGTGTAGCCTCTTCTTTCTGCTCAAAGTATTGAATAGTTTTTTTTCAATCGAACTTATACCTTTGGAATGGATCATTTTCTTCTGATGGACTGATAGCTTCCATTGTTATGAAACATCCGTTATAAATGAAGTGTTAGGTGAAGAAGAAAGAGCAGTCGTGAAAAGTTAGAACTCTGACGGTTGCTCTTTCATCTCCACCTAACACTTCATTTATAATGGATGTTTCATAATGAAAGAAGCTATCAGTCCATCAGAAGAAAATAACTCAGTCAAAGCGGAAACTCGGTTAAGCGGGATTCGGATTATCGGGACTTTACCGTACTTATTAGTCGACAATAATTTTGAAATAGCGTTTCGGTTCGTGTTTTTTTCCATTTCGAGCCCTGAGTAAAACTACATAAAAGTTGCCATGGTCGCAAAGAATTTTTGGTACTGTTACGCTAGCCGGGTGCAAATCTCGCCAATAGCCTTTTTTCAACTCGCCAGTTAGCATTTTTTTTAATTTTTCGTGTGGTAAATTAAAACATTGCTTTGAAGTTGAAATTAAATGTCATGATTTGTTGAATTATTTAATATTTGGCCAGATGTCATATACGGACCGGGTTTGGCGTGATTTTTTTTTTTTTTTTACGAAAATTTGGCGAAAACCTCGTTTTCGAATATCAGTTACATATGTATTTTTGGTCCTACTTAGTTATCCCTTCGACCAAAAATCTATCACCAAACTATAAGATTAAATGCCAATAATGGTCGATCCCGATCGTAAATGTCACATTCACTTGACTTTAAGCAAGTTACACGTGTTTAAGTCATCAAGTGATTTTTATTTCGACGTTTTATTTGTCTCTACTACTATTAATGTCCGTAAACGTCTGTCTGTATGTTGGTAACACTCGCCCGTGTCGCCGGAACTACTTTTCTCACAGGCGACGCAGAGGGTCTTATTATATGTCGATTCGGGCCGCCATTTTCCGAGAAAAACGGACTTTGTGGTTTCGAGAAAATCCGGCCGTAATTACGGACGTCATTAGCTAATTAACAACTCATAATCGATGGAAAATCCTTTCAAAATTGAATCTGAGACTCGACATCATTAAATTTCCCACGCACCCCTTCAACATACACCTTAAAATAAAGGTAAATTAAATTCCGAACTGAATAACATACAAGCTTAGACATACGAGGCACGACCATAAGTTACGACCGTTTTTATTGAACTTTTAATTTTAAGCTAATACCCCCCACATAATACACCTTAAATTAAAGGTATTAAAATTTCCGAACTGAAAATCATGTTAACTAAGCTTTACGAGGTCTTTCCAGAAAGTTATGGCCAAAAAAAGCAAATTTTTGCAAACATTTTTTTTCAAAAGACAATAACTCGGTGATTTTTGCTCCTATAAGTAGGAAGTTCCGCCTCAGAGAGAGTTCTCATCAAACTGTTGGGCATCACGAGCCCAGTTTTTCCCCATCTTTCTCTTCCCCCCTCCCCCTCTCAGCGTGCCCATAACGGGTTAACTTTTGCAACTTCTTCTGGTTTTGACTTAACTCAGCGGTGTTTCATATCAAACTGTTGGACATCACGAGCCCAGTTTGTCCCCCCTCTTGCCGGAGATGTTTATGCATCTCCGGTGTCCATCCCCCCAATTCCCCCCCCCCCACTTTTCTGTATTTATCTGTTACCCGCCATGTAATATATCATAGAAAAGGTCTGTGAAGGTTGATTCAAGTTACGCATCTTCGGTTTTCATCCCCTCCTTTTCACCCCCCCCCCTAGAGGGGCACTTTTCTAAATTTCTTAAAATATTGGTTAGGACCGCCACCTTCCCGACCCATGTATCTACGGAAAGTTCTTTTTATTAAATGTTATGAACTATCTCAAAGTTTCAAACAGATCGCATTGTTAGATTTCTAATTTTAACTATATCGTGTTATCTTAGTTCCACATTCCACCACCAGGGAGCGCGTAGATGTGTCTTGAAACTTTAAGATACTTCATAACCTATTGAGATATATGCTACTTATTAAATATAAAAATGTCAAAAGTTTAGTAACCACTATTTCCGAATAGTAATTTGTGCAAATATCTTAAATTCTTGCTTAAGCCCGGCACCACCTCGAGTAACATATCTACTGATAGGTTGTTTAACGGACTTTCCTTCCGAGACAGTTTTGTTATGAATAGAGTGCGCTCCCTGGTGGTGGAATGTGGAACTAACAGAATTTTTTGTTAAGACCGCCACCTTCCCGACACATTTATCTATGGAAATGTTGCGTGAAGGCGTTTCGCTCAGATATGTATTTGTTAAGAATACAGTGCGCTCCCTGGCAGCGAGGACCGAAATCGCCCACTCGTGGACAGCCTACCGTGAGGTATAGGGACAATAAGTCCACGAGGGGAAAAAGGGGCTGCCAGGCAGCGCAAGCAGGGTGGCGCACATTTATTACAACATAAAAAGCATGTTACAAATACTGCCTTATTATTGAAGGCAGTGCGGACACATATGTATAAATAAATATTGAAAAATATTTACAGGTTAAATAGAATGTAAAATAAAAAGATTAAGGTTTAGCTATAGTCTTAGAAATAAACGAAAAATGTTTGTTTAAAATGTCGTAATTTTCTAGAAGTCTCTGGAAGTTGCCTGCGTTGAAAAGAGTGTTATTCAAATTTTCTCTCAATGTTTTGTTTCTGTCAAAATGGAAATGATGTTTCATTATGGGGCAGTTTCCAAAGATATAGTGTGTAGCGTTTCCAATACTCTTTCTGCATAAACAAAGTGGTGAGTCTCTTTTTTTAATTTTATGTAGAAATGATGGGAAACTTCCATGACCAGTGATATAGTTAGGTAACGTAGGGCGATCACAGATGAACTGTATGTCAACTTTATTTATTATACTGTAAGTATCGCGACCCTTTGTCGACTGAGTCCATGAGAGTTGCCATTCATCCAGAGTTTTTTGCCTAAAGATATACTTGAATTTGGATTGTGGAAGAAGCAATTCCTGGCAATCGTTGTATTGGTTGTTATCTATAACCGCCTTCGCCAGAGAATCGGCTCTTTCGTTTCCCGGGATACCTATGTGAGATTTAATCCATGAGATATAGAACTTTTTGTTAGGAAAATGTAGTAAAAGATTGTAGATATTATAAATTATATAATTGCGTGGAAATGCAATTTGAAGGGCGTCATAGGATGAGTGGCTGTCTGTAAGGATAAGAATTTCATGATGAGAAGAGTTAATGGACCATTCCATTGCCTTGTAAATTGCGAATAATTCAGCTTGGTAGATCGAGTTATCTATATGAAGTTTAACTGCATAATCATATACGAATGAGTTTTTAAGACAGACTGTAAATGCACATGCTGCTCCGTCGTTCATGACAGAACCATCGGTATATATGGATGGGTCATAGATTTGGAGTAATTTTTCGTATTTTTCCTCTAAAAAGAAGAGGTTGTTTATCTTGTAATATTGAGAAAAGTCGAAGGTGTTTAGTTTTGACATAATGTGGTTGCTGTTAATGATTTTGCCATTATGGTTATATGATCTTCTTCCTTTAATTAGTTCGTAATAATGATAATCGTTCTTGAGCAAAGTATCGATTGGGGGAGAACCAGTAAGGACACAAAGAGCGTCAGAGGAAGTACTTCGATAGGTCTTGATAATGCTTAAGAGAGCTGTACGTTGTACTGACTTTAATTTTCTTATCCCATGCGAGTTGAGGCTTGGAAACCAAATTTCATAAGCGTAGCTAATTTGTTTTAATATGACGGTGTTGTACCAAAATTTCAGTATACTTGAAGATATTCCTCCTTTATGAGATTTTAGGCTTTTGAATCCGTTTAAAAATTGAGTTACCTTTGTTTTAGTATGAGTTAGATGCTCTTGAAAATTAAATTTTGGATCTAGTATAACGCCAAGATAGGGAATAGTATTTTCAAACTTGATAGTTTTGTTATTCAATTTGAAAATTGGTCGACGTCTGTTAAGAAGAAAGCGGCCAAAAAGCATGGCCTTTGTTTTAGTTTCCGATATTGTAAGGTTGAAATTCCTGCATAAAGTTGAAAAAATTTCGATGCGTCTATTAGCAACTTGCTCCAACTGAGGTCTGGAGTCTCCCGCAACCTTAATTACGAAATCGTCAGCATAAACTATCATGTCTGATTCTATTTTGTAGAACTCCTTTATAATAAAATCTGCAATTAGCAACCAAAGAAGGGGACCTAAGCATGAGCCCTGAGGGCACCCTTTAAATGAAATGAACCATTCTACAACGCTTCCTTCTTTTAAACCAATATATCGATTGGAGATGTAATTTTTTAGTAAATGTTTTAGATATAGAGGGAGAGGAGAATTATCGATTATTTGGGAGATAGTATTCCAATCTATCGAATCAAACGCTCCCTCTATATCGAAGGAAAGAATACCACAGTATTGCTTATTTTCTAATGTATTTGTGATAGAGGATTTCAGTTCATTTAAGGCATCTATTGTGCTTCTTGATTCGCGAAATCCAAATTGCATTTCATGGAGAAAGGTGTGGCAGCCGCAGAGAGGCAAGGGAGAAAATTCTTCGTTCGGAATGGCAGCTGGCCAGAGCCGTTGTCATAGCAGCGCAGACGAAAATGTTTACATTGCGTTTTTGTGTGTTCGAATACGATGAGTGTCAGAATCGACGTTTTATCAATGTTCTACGAATAAAAGTAGTAAAGTGTTTTTAAGTGAGTGATTATATTATACGACCGACCCACCACAATGGTGACCATGGACTGTTCTTATATAGAGCATCAGCCTTCCTAGATGAGTTGGAATGTTATCCGATCATCTTCATCTTTCAAAGAATACATCGTTCTACAGCGGCTCGATGGAAAGCAGATAAGTTCTTCTGAGTCATTTTCCTGATATTTTTTCTGTTATTTTATTAGAAAAATTTAACTCGCGAATTTATTTTGGTTTGATTGTACTATTTTATATATTTATTACCATAAATCATGTCTAGTGTCGATGCTGTTCAAATTCCATTATATAACAGATCAGATCCTGCGCTATGGTTTGTGATGTGCGAAAGCACATTTGCTTTAGCTACCCCCAAAGCAATATCAGAATCTGTTACAAAATATAATTATATAGTTTCGCATCTTCCACCCGATGTTGCATCAATCATTCGTGATATTTTAATGCAACCAGATGCTACTGACCCTTATGGTGTCTTAAAAAAGGAATTAATTGCGCGCTCAGGTGAATCATCCCAGCAAGAGATACGACAGCTCTTGTCTGGAGAAGAACTAGGAAATCGGAAACCTTCAGATTTATTACGTAGTATGAAACGTCGCGCGGAATCCCTAAATGTTCCAGACAATTTAATGTTAGAATTGTTTTTGCAACGATTACCAAATTCTGTTCAGACAATTTTAGCGGCTGTTTCTGAATTAACCCTTGATAAAGCAGCGGAAATTTCAGATCGTATTTCAGAAGTTACCCCTTCCCCGGCTTCTGCAATTGCCGTGTCCTGCTCGAATGAACAGGCGATAGAGGGTAAATTATTGAAAGAAATCGAAAAATTAAATAAGCGCATCGATCAGCTTGCTGTTTCACGTGGTCGGTCCCCATACCGCAGAAACTGGAGTAAACCTCGAGGGCGAAGTAATAGTGATAATCGGGATTCAAATATCTGTTGGTATCATAGACGATTTGGAAAAAAATGTAGGGAAGAAAAATGCATAAAGCCGTGTTCTTGGGCGGGAAACGAAACCAGCAAAGAGTAGAGGCGACTTATTCTTTGCCTCAACAGTCACGTCGCCTGTTCATTAGAGACCGGACTACAAATGTTTCTTTTCTGGTCGACACCGGTTCGGACGTGTCAATCCTTCCTGCCAACAATGTACAAAAACGGAATCCACCCGTACAAACGCTTTTGGCTGCTAATTCTTCCCCTATAAATGTTTATGGTCAACAAACCCTTTCTCTAGATTTTAAGTTAAGACGAAAATTTAATTGGACTTTTCTAGTGGCAAATGTTAGTACACCAATTTTGGGAGCAGATTTTCTCCATAATTTCGAATTGGTTCCAGATCTCCGCCACAAATGTCTAAGAGATTTAAAAACAAAATTTGAAACAACAGGTCACATGAAATGTGCATTAATTCATTCAGTAAAAACAATCAATATTGATAATATATATAATGAACTTCTTAAACAATTCCCATCTATTACAAAATTACCAGATCCCAATCAGCCTGTCAAACACAACACAATGCATTTTATTTCAACAAAAGGACCTCCAGTTGTGGCAAAACCCCGCAGGTTGGCTCCGGATCGCCTGAAAATTGCTAAAACCGAATTTCAAAATATGATACAACTCGGACATTTAAGACCTTCACGTAGCAACTATGCATCCCCTTTGCACATGGTTCCAAAAAAGGGAACTTTGGAATGGAGACCTGTAGGTGATTATCGTGCCTTGAATGCGCAAACCAAAAAAGACAGATACCCGATACCATGTATAGCTGATTTTACTGCTAATTTACGTGACACTAAAATTTTTAGTCGACTTGACCTCATCAAAGCATATCATCAAATACCAATCAATCCTGATGATATTCCCAAAACAGCGATATGCACACCTTTTGGATTGTTCGAAAGCACACGCATGCAATTTGGCTTATGCAATGCGTCTGCAACATTTCAGAGATTCATAGATGAGGTAATACGTGATTTACCAGGCGTCTATGCTTTCGTCGATGATATACTCATAGCCTCTAAAAATGCCGAGGAGCATTATCATCATTTAAAAGCACTATTTTCCAAATTAGCAGAATATGGTTTGTGCATAAATGTATCCAAGTGCACATTTGGTAAACCTACCATTGATTTCTTAGGATTTCGAATATCTGAACATGGTATTCAACCACTTCCAGATAAAGTTAAATGCATAATCGATTTTCCGCAGCCCACAACCTTATCTCAACTTCGAAGATTTTTGGGTATGTTTAATTTTTATAGGTCTTTCATATATCAAGCTGAACACATACTTGCGCCTTTAGTGAAATTGTTAGAAGGCCATACAAACAAAAAGAAATCTCGTTCCCGTGTTCCTAAAACAGAACCCCTTAATTGGAACGAAGATGCTGAAAAAGCTTTCGTAGCTGCCAAAAATGCAATATCTCAGGCTGCTCTTTTACGGCACCCTATTCCAGGCGCTCAGTTGAGTATATGGGTTGACGCCTCAGATGTCGCGATCGGCGGCACCCTTATGCAGTTTTATCAGGAACGTTATGAACCTTTAGCATTTTTTTCCATGAAATTAAACAACAGTCAGCGGAATTGGTCAACATATGACCGGGAATTATTTTCTATTTATTCAGCAATAAAAAAATTTCGGCACATGCTAGAGGGGAGAATTTTTCAAATTTATACTGATCAAAAACCGCTAATTTATGCATTTAAGCAAAATCCCCATAAATGTTCGCCGCGGCAATCACGCCATTTAGATTACATTTCCCAATATTCCACTGACATTAGACATGTACCAGGTTCCGAAAACATTGTTGCAGATTGCCTCTCAAGAATTGAAATTGATTCTATTTCAAAATCTCCAATCTTAAATTTTGAGGAATTCGCAAAAGCTCAGGAAAATGATTCAGAGCTACAGAACCTGCATAATAGTACATTGCTCAAATTGGAATTGAAACCTTGCCTCATTTCTGATTGTAGCCTACTATGTGATACTTCAACAGGTACGCCTCGACCCTTAGTTCCTAGTTTCTTTCGTCGGCTGATATATGAACATTTGCACAACCTAGCCCATCCAGGCATAGCAGCTACCACAAAACTAATTTGTTCCAGATACGTATGGCCAAATATGAAACGAGACATCAAAAACTGGGTTCGTGGCTGTGAGAAGTGTCAAAGATCAAAAATACAGAGGCACACCAAAGCACCTCTTGGCACGTTCTCTCTTCCTGATGCACGTTTTTCCCAAATACATATAGATATCGTAGGTCCCTTGCCTCCATCTGACGGTTTCAGCTATCTTTTAACGATGATTGACCGATTTAGCAGATGGCCAGAAGCCGTACCTATATCTGATACACAAGCTAAAACAATTTGTAGTGCCATATTAAAGCATTGGATATCAAGATTTGGTTGCCCTTCGCTCATAACCACGGATCAAGGCCCACAAATGCGATCAGCAATATTTGATGAATTTACGAAAATGATGGGAACACAGAAGATCCGCACAACGGCATATCATCCGATATCGAATGGCATTATCGAAAGATTTCATCGACATTTAAAGTCATCCATCAAAGCTCACGAAACCAGTAGGTGGACTGAAATATTACCGATAGTTTTACTAGGCATTCGCACAGCAGTGAAGGAAGATATACAAGCTTCTTGCGCTGAGCTTGTCTACGGCACTACGTTGAGATTGCCCTGTGATATGCTGGATGAATACAAGATCCGACCTTTCAACGATAACTTCGTCACGCAACTACGAAACACCATGCGGCAGTTAAGTCCAGTTGCTACATCATCTCACTGCCAAGAGAAGTTCTATATACACCCTTCCTTGACATCTTGTTCACACATCTTTCTAAGAGTGGATCATGTACAACCTCCATTGTGTCAACCATATACTGGTCCTCACAAAGTCCTAAGTAGAACCGGGAAAACTATAACAATCGAGCTTAATGGTCGTAAGTCTACGGTATCAATAGATCGAGTGAAGCCAGCTCATTTGATTTCTACTTCAGACTTGTCCACGAAAACTGTTCCAGAGAACTCTAAATTAAAACTCTCTCTTAAAGCGGACAGTAACCCTGACCAAACAAAAACTGTCACACGTTCGGGCAGACATGTCCATTTTCCTAAAAAACTGGCATCTTATATTACTTACTGAAATTGTTGATAAATTGTTCATTTTGCATACTACACATTATGCCTATATTTTGTTATATATTGCAATTTTATTTCATGTAAATATCCTTGTAATTTTTCTCCACAAGCGTGGATTCTGACACAGATAGTCAAAAAAAAAAAAAAAAGTATACACTTGTATATCGTTTCTTCGGTACCCTACGTCACTGGGGGGATACTCTGTGGCAGCCGCAGAGAGGCAAGGGAGAAAATTCTTCGTTCGGAATGGCAGCTGGCCAGAGCCGTTGTCATAGCAGCGCAGACGAAAATGTTTACATTGCGTTTTTGTGTGTTCGAATACGATGAGTGTCAGAATCGACGTTTTATCAATGTTCTACGAATAAAGGTAGTAAAGTGTTTTTAAGTGAGTGATTATATTATACGACCGACCCACCACAAACACGAACTACGTATGGCCAAATATGAAACGAGACATCAAAAACTGGGTTCGTGGCTGTGAGAAGTGTCAAAGATCAAAAATACAGAGGCACACCAAAGCACACCAAATATCTTCTAAAAATGTCATTGCACGCATCTTGATTAATCGTTCAAGGACTTTTCCCAGCATAGGGAGAAGGACTATCGGTCGGTAAGATTTTAATTGCCGAGGATCTTTATTCTTCTTTCGAAAATAAATGACAATGCCTTTCTTCCATATGTCTGGGAAATGGGCAAGGGAAAAACATTTGTTGTATAGTTGAAGCATTAATTGTGGGAAAGTTTTGATCAAGTTTTTAGTAACCCTTGCATCGATCTTATCGAAGCCAGGGGCTTTGTTGTTCGACTGTCTTGATGCGCAATATTTTAGTTCTCTATAGCTGATTAGATATTCATTTATATCACTTTCTGATAGTGGCTCCAAATTTTCAAATGAATGTAGATTTTCAGGGATTTCTTTTCCAAAATGATGGCTTAAGAGTTGGTGTTGAATGTCTCTAAACATGTCAGTTGAATTTGATGTGTCAAGTATTGAATGTATTAAGTCGGTATTTTTGAGGTATTTGCCCTTTACAATTTTGAAAGCGGTTCCGTATGTTGTGGATGTTGTCTCACAGAAGGATTTCCACGAATTTAATTTTGCGTTTTTGATGTTTAATTTGTATTTAGCTCTCTCTTTCTTGTAGCTAACTTGGTATTGTACGTTTTCAGGATTTTTATTTGATCTTTTCCGTAAAACGTTTAATCGATTTCTTTGTATTTTGAGATTATCTGTGTACCACTTTGTATTTACTTCATATGACTGTTTTTTCTTTTTGAGAGAAGATTCCATGATTTCTTGTAGAAGCTCTTCAAATTTGTGGGTCCATTCATTCAAGTCATTAGGACTTTTGACCTCGCTGAGAGTTGTCTGTAGATTGTCAACATTAGGAGAGAGTTGGTTGTTAAATTTTTTGAAATTCTCAAATTTAGTTTTAAATCTGTATTCATTTCTTAGAACTGGATCTATATCTAAATCGTATCTTATGTACAGATGGTCGCTGAGGGAGTCATTGATGTCGTCTACGTACCAAGAATTGAGATAGTTGCGTGCTTGGTTTCCACTTAAAGTTAGATCTGGAGTACCTTTCCTTTTGTTCTGTTTGAATGTATATGGTGCATTGGGATCATTAACTATGGATACGTTATTTAAAGCGAGGTAATCTAGAAGAATGTCTCCTCTTGCATTATTGCATTTATATCCCCAGTCCTTTAAGTGAGCATTAAAATCGCCTGCTAAAATGATATTTTTACAGTCTCTGATAGTGTTGGTCCAGGCTTGTAGGTCTTCTTCAAGGTCTCTTGCGGAACGAGGACGGGAATACTGCGAGCCAAGTGTTAATTCATGGTATTTAGTGCTAATGTTAATAAAAATGCTGTTGTCAAAAGATAAGGTTTTTAGGTGATATAGTTGGGAGTTTGCTATGATAATTCCAGCTGTTTCATTTTTTGAGGCATAAAGAGACCATCTAATTGGGAGGCTTGTAAATGAATTATTTGTTCTATGGTAATCTTGGATTATAGCTATGTCAATTTGTTGATTATTTATATATTTGATTAGTTCTAGATTCGCTGCGCGACAGTTATTCAGATTAATTTGGACACATCTAATTTTGGAAAGAGTTGCTTTGTTATGAATTACTTTAGTTGGAACTGCTACATTAGCAGGGTTGGAAGCAATAGTAAGAACATTGTTATTTTGGGTAACGATATTTGAAAGGTTATTTAGGGACGAGAACGTTGCTGTCGGTAGTTAATTACACGATGTCTATTATAGAAGTGGTTTTGAAAGATATTACATTCGCTTGAATTTGCGCTATGATCGAACTTGTATTGGCGACCTTCGGGGTTCACATAATTATAGCAATTATAGCATTTGTGCTTCCTTGGATCATTTTTATTCGGACATGTTGAGGTTTCATGGTTCTTCATGCAATATGCGCAGGTTTCTTTTCTTCTGCATCTCTCTTTTGTATGTCCATAGATTTGACAGTGACTGCACCTTATTATGGGGGCGTACTGAGCGATTTTACACGATAGAAAACCAATCAGCAAACGACCTTGGCGTAGCAATCTGGTTGCCAATCTATCCTCCAAATCTAGCATAAGTTGATAGGTCTTTAGAGATTTTCTTTGTAATTCTTTATGTTCATTAGCTTTTATGTCATATTCAAGATCTTCGCTTAATTTCTCTTTTATTTCTTCTACTGTTATGTTTTGGGGGATTCCCAAAATGATTATTTTTTTCCTTTTTTCCACTGCGAGATTTAAATCTACGAGGTCAAGTATGTTACTGTGTTCCTGGATCTTGTCTGCTATGTTATTCACATCTTCGTCTGTGTTTGAGCGTACTATAATAGTTCGTTTATCTCTGGAAATAGTGCAGTATATTTTCGCAAGATTTACTGTTGTCTTAAGTTCTCTATTTATAAAATCGCGGATGTTGAATAGGGACATATTGGTTGTGGATTTTCTTGTTAACAATATAGCAGACTTTGATTGTTGTGGTGCTGGGGATTTTAGAGTTGTGGCATATGATGGTTTACATAGAGGAACTGGAGATACTAGTTCATTGGTATGTGTTGTAATTTTTTGTTGGGGAAATTCTTCTCCTGCTATTTGTGCTTGTCTTACTTCAATGAATCTCTCTATTTTTGATTCGTGTTCTTTAAGCATGTTTCTCAGCTCAGTTTTTAAATCCATTTCCCTCGATATTTTACAATGGATATTTTCTATGTAATCCTGTTGTCTTTGCAATTCGCTATTTAAGTCGCGTATTTGCTCTATCTGATTTTCTAAAAGCTGTAGAAGTTGTTGTATATCTTCTTGAAATTTCTGAGTGGGTATTTTGATCAAATGTTCTTCCGTTTCAAATTGTTTTAGTAAATTAAAATGATTTTCGAATTTTTGTGCTAGTTTTGCTGGAGATTCAATTCTTAATTTTCTTTCGAGTTCTTTGACTTTTTCGTCTTTATCTATTAGTTTTTCCGTGAGGTCTTGAACTTCAGTTGATAGGGTATTAAGTTGTTCCTCTTGCTTTAATATTTGTGTCTTTTGTTCCTCATTCTCTCTTTTCAGTTCTTGTATTACATCATTTATTGACTTTTCTTGGCTTTGTGTGTTAATTTGTTGCTTGTCCAGATCTTTTATTCTGTTAAGGATATTTTGTCGATACTTTAATGCCTGTTCATCATTATGGGGCCTGTGTTTCTTGAGATGTCTGAATAATTGTTCAAATTGCTCTTCCAATGGCATATTATCATCTTGCGCTGTTTCAGAATCTATTAGCTTTTTCCCTTGGAGTGGGGATGGAGGTCTCTCATTAGTTTTCTTGTTCTTTTGTTCCATGTCTTTTTCTTTATAACTATGCATTAGTTTTATTTGTCGTCTTTTTAGTATCTTTTCTTTTTCTCTTTTAATAGCTTCTGGTGATTGAAATTTTTCATGTATTGGATAGTGAAATTTTTTATCTATTGGTAAGCGATTACTATTTAGTATGTGCACTTGATGTACAGGCTGTGAACTTGTTGTTGACTGTAGCCTCTGGGATTTGGGACTGACCATTGAATCAATAGATTGTGTTAACATTTCTCACGTTCCGGTTGGATTTTCGTTTGAGCGAGATTTCCTCTTTTAGAAGATTTTGCAGTGCGTGCGCAGCACGCCTGCTATACGGTGCCGTAGGCAGCGGGGACCCGGGTCGAATTTTGTTCGCTTCGAGATTTTATATAAAAAAAGGAGGGAATCATGAAGAGGAGTGGTTCATGAAAAGGAGGGGCCCGCTAGCGGGCGAAGCCAGCTAGTACATTTATTAATGTTATACTATTTTATTTGTTCTTTCGTTATTTAAAATAGAAATTATGTCAATTTGTATAATTTGGCGAGTGGTTTGGCGAATTATATAATTTTCGCCAAACCACTCGTTAAGTTTTGGCAATATTGGTCGACGGAATAATTAAGTAGTACCGTATTTTTTAATTATTTTCTATTATTGGTACTTCTCAGTTATCCCGTCGACGACTTTCGCCAAATTATACACATTGACATAATTTTTATTTTAAATAACGAAAGAACAAATAAATTAGCAAAACATTAATAAAAATACAAATAAAACGTCGAATTAATGAGTTTATTGACCATTATTGGCATTTAATCTTACGATTAATTAATTAATGGCAACCATTATTGGCTTTTAATCTTACAATTTGGCGACAGTAATTTGGTCGACGGGATAACTAAGAAGTACCCTATTATTTTTAAAAGAAAATAACAAAAAAAATAATTAACGGTACTTTTCCGCTATACGGACACCATTGTCGCCAAGCGACAATGTAAATATGTAACTGTATTTGGCACAGATGTCATATTGGCGCGATTTTGTCTGACGCCAATGTCATATACGCACCGAGTACTTAACTGGCGCCAAAGTGCCGTTATTTTGCTTTATATCTTGTATATATGCCAGTATCTGACATCTGACCCTTTATTTGTTCTTTCGTTATTTAAAATAAAAATTGTGTCCATTTGTATAATTTGGCGATTTATATAATTTGGCGAAATTGGTCGACGGAGTAGTACCAAATATATTTATTTACACACATTTTGGCGTGGTGTCCGTATAACGGAAATGTATCTGATTAACTATAGAGCAAAACAATTTATATAATTTAAAAAAAGCAAATAAAAGTAAATAAACATCTATTATTAAATAAACAATATCCGGGTTACCATGTCAATCAAAATAATGCCATTTTGGCGCCAATTAGATACCCAGGTGGGAATAAGAAATCTGTGCCTAATATGTTTCTTTTCGTTTTGTTAAAAAAAAAAAAAAAAAAAAAAAAAAACAGGAGTGAAAGCCATCAATTTTAAAGGTTTCAGTTTTAAATGAAAGTTTGTATTTTAACTAAAATGAATGAAAGGATTATATTTTAAATGAAATTAATGGAATACAAAATAATGCGACGGGAAAAATGTTTGGCGATTTATCACCTGCGTCCCGCTAACATAAAAATATTGAGTTCTTGATTTCTCTATCAGAATGATCCGATTTGGTCAAAGATTGTTCAAGTAAATTGAATCTACTAAAAAACAACTTTTCAAAAGTAAAAAATAAGCCAAGCAAAAGAAAAAAGAAAGAAAGAAAAAGAAAAAAGAAAAGAAAAAAGGTGAAAGTTGTGGCTAAAAAATAGTGTGATATCAAATTTCCAAGCTTATATTGCGGTACTTATTTAACATTTTTTGATAAAAATTTACCATATGTAAGTCAAGTACCTAAGTATGCGTTGATAGAAAGCATTTTCTCCTTTACTAAATACATCATAACGTGTTTCTGAAAATTATTTTTTTTTAAATTATGCATGATGGGCTTGGCGGCCATCTTTCCATATTTTACACAAATTTCTAAGCACACAAGTTCATTGTTAAGATTGGAAGTTCGAAATTGTTACTAAAGCAAACATTTTATTCTTTTAATTTATGGAAATGAGTGCCTAAAAATTTGTGTCTAAAAATAAAGCTGAAGTTACTTCGGGTTTCATCTTATGATTCTCTTTTTTCGGAGGGGGGTTAATTAATTAGTTAAAGCAGTAAAAATCAATTTGTTTTTTCAAAATAAAAAACTTTCTTAATTTATCTGTCTGTAGCTAAAACTATAAGTTCGAAATTCTTAATAATGCAAATATGTTACGAGCTTGAGTGCTTAGAAATTTGTGTAAAATATGGAAAGATGGCCGCCAAGCCCATCATGCATAATTTAAAAAAATTAATTTTCAGAAACACGTTATGATGTATTTAGTAAAGGAGAAAAGGGTTTCTATCAACGCATACTTAGGTACTCGACTTACATATGGTAAATTTTTATCAAAAATTGTTAAATAAGTACCGCAATATAAGCTTGGAAATTTGATATCACACTATTTTTTAGCCACAACTTTCACCTTTTTTCTTTTCTTTTTTCTTTTTCTTTCTTTCTTTTTTCTTTTGCTTGGCTTATTTTTTACTTTTGAAAAGTTGTTTTTTAGTAGATATCAGTTCTTTTTTTTAAAACAAATGATATATAACTGAAATAATTCTACTAGCTCAAATTAAAATTAGTCCTTGTATAGCCTTTATAAGCAGGGAGCAAACACAATATTATACATTTTGTTTACCTATCATTCATTTTTTTTACAGTGATTAATAATTTAAAAGTAAGGAAAGTCAATTTCTTCTTTCAAAGTATCAGTCTTTCTCAATTTATATCTCCTTAAAATTTTCTACGAAAGATGGAAATTTAGTAAAAAACACAGTCGAAATAAAATATATATTTACAGTTAGTCTGTCAGTTAATTGTTTTTTCTAACTTTTTTTGCTGACGGTTTTGCAAAATAAATTTACCTTTACAAATACCTACGGTTAATCCGAGAATGAAAACCCGCAGGCATCTAAAGAATCGAAGATCTGTAAATCCAGCAATTCTAGACATAATAAAGGAACATTTTTGATAAAAAAAATCTAAAAATTTAAAGATATAAACTGTACATATAACTTCATCTTCATTTAGATCGTGTTATAGAGAAGAAAGAATAAATATGTAATTTTACTCAAGTCTGTTTATCCATACCTATTTGCATAAATGTGAGGATATTAATTTACTATAAAATTTCCCCTAAATTGATTATCTTTAATAGTCTATTATTAAAGCCGCATATACATTAGAATTAAATATTTTTCGGTTAAAAATTGCCTGAAATCTATAGTCTTATCGTTCGTTAAATTTGTTTTTTTTTTTTTATGCCCAGACTCTTTTTCTGAACTCTGACAAAAGATCACAGACATATTGAAGCTATCCAATTTCTTATATCTTTCTATCGTATTTCCTTTTTTGAGGGGGGTGTGAGGAAGAGCCTTAAGAACTTCGTTTTCTTCTCAGAATTCTGAATTATTCATTCAAAAGATCTACCTACATAAGTCTTGTTGCAGAAATTTCATTAGTTAAGAGTTGCATCAAGTTATACATCATGTGAATCTATTAAATTAATTTTGTGAAATACTAGATGGGAGCCATTGATATTTCCAGACCATTTGCCTATATTTTAAACTTGAGTCATTTACTACTATTCATTAATTTTCTATACGAATTAAAGAAGTCGTTGTTTCCATGCCAACTGTACCTTTCACTATTGCTTGCTTGTTTGTTTGTTTGATTTATTGAACACATATATCATATCACATGCGGATCACGGCGGGATTCGAATCTGCTTCCACCTACGCTCTCAAGCGATTAGCGGCATCGTGTCTTATCCACTCAGCCACAGTGGGCCACTATTGCTTTCTCTAATGCACAGATACTCAAATTTAACCAACTGCACTTAGAATCATGGTCATAACACAGAACATTTATATGTTAGAGCAGTGTTGCCAGTGGGCTACTTTTTTTTAATTCAGATTTCTTGATTGCCAGCACTTATTATAAACGGTAAAATTCCCATTGTTTTCGTCTTAATTAATATGTCATTAAATAAGGCGCATTTTATAATTTCAAAAAAGTGGTGCCAATCAAGTATCTGAGTTAAAAAAGTAGCCCATCTGGCAACACTGTGTTAGAGTGTAACACAGTGATATGCACAGAGATATGCACAAGTCGTGTAATCATATTCAATTTTTTGTCCAAAGTACGGTAACTCAGTTTTCAGTAATAGACGAGGAAGATTTCAATTAAACTAACCAGAAAAGTTAACAAACATTGGCTTCCTGATTTGATTTTATTCAAAATTGTTTTAACCAACCAAAGTTAATGTCCGGGATCCAGATAAATTTTTCTCTGTTAGTAAAATTACATTGACCAATCAGTAGCCTTTATCCTTGCAGCCTTTTTGGTGTTTACTGCAAACATCAAAAAGTTCGGAAAAATGCAGACGTCTGATTGATCAATCCCATCCCGCTAATAGCGAAATATCTATCTTGATCCCGGCATATTCAACGCCCTTTAAATATTGGAGAAAGCCTTGACAAGTGTCAGAAAAACGTCACACAAAGCAGGCAAAACAAAGAAGAAAAATCATTCATTGGCTCGTTCATATTCACGAGCCGATGAATGATTTCGTTTCTTTGCTTTGCCTGCTTTGTGTGATGTTTTCGTGACGCGAGTCACGAAAACATTCTCAGATATTTAGGATGCTTTGGCGTATTTCACCACCATGAAGTTATGAAAAGAGAGGAACAGACATGTCAATCTTCCCGTGTGAAAAACTAGTTACCAAAAACAAACGAGTTATTTCCCTCTCTTCTGCCCTTTTCTCTCTTGATTTTGACCGATAGCAGCCCATTTAGCAGTCTCCAGTACAAGATGCCGCTATATACGGTGGACGCAGGAGGGAGGGTGTTAGCGCGACCAATGACATAATAGGCCAGTTCATGATGTTTAAAAGTCACACGCAGTTGGATCGAGGCTAACGAAAAAGACAGGCTACCGCGGTGGGTCCGATTCTTCTTTTTTTATAAACCGCTGGAGTCACGTGATGCTCTTTTCACGCACCTTCTTTGGTGCATTCGAGCATCACGTGACTCCAGCGGTCTGTAAAAAAAGAAGAATCGGACCCACCGCGGTAGCCTGTCTTTTTCGTTAGTCTCAGAGTTGGATCATCTTTACACGATGATTAGTACAAAGCTGCGAGCTGATTTTTTTTGTGTCCATTGCCGTGTACAGATAATCAACTCCGTGTGGCGTTATGAACTGGCCTTATATGTTGTTTGCCACAGTTTAGGAACAGCTACAAATGACTTCATCTATATCTACTCCGAGGTAAACGAAAAAGACAGGCTACCGCGGTGCTACAGCGCCTAGAATATATAGTGTGGAAATTGGCTATCCCAGTAATACTTTAAAAAGTGCTAATATATTGGATCTCTTAAATTTCAAATGATGCTGAAATCCAATGAGTCGATCACAGCGATATCTGCAGGATATTTCCTAAAACTTCATGACGATTTGGTAACAGCGTCTAGAATACCTAGTGTGGAAATATTTTATTAAACAACGCTAAAAATTTGTATCCCGTAAATGATCGACGATACTGCTAAAATTCCAAGTGTCGATCGCAGCGAAATCTGCGGGATTTTCGTATTACATTGTATAGACTAGCAATATCTTTCAGTTATAGAAAATATCCTGCAGATGTCGCTGCGATTTGTATATTTCAGCAGCATCGTTGCACATTTAAGGATACACTATTTTACCACTTTTTTAAGTATTACAGGGATAGCCAATTTCCACACTATATATTCTAGGCGCTATAATTTGGTCTAGACGCTGTAGCGTTTTTTTTTTTTTTACATTTTATTAACATACATCTGACCTGTGTGCTTGGCGTCAAGCCCGCTGTAATAATACGATGTTTACTTTGAAAGTTTATCACAGATATCGCTGCGATCAGCTCCCTGGATTTCAGCGTCAGTGCACATTTAAGGGATACAACTTTTTAGCGCTGCTTGGATAGCAAAATTCCACAGTATGTATTCTAGACGCTATAGCGGTGCATTACACGTGTCTCTTTCTTCTTTAAAAAATATCCTGCAGATGTCCCTGTAAATGACTGTTTGGAATTCAACATCGTTGTACATTTAAGGGATTCACTATTTCCGCGCTTTTTTAAGTATTGCTGGGATAGTCGATTTCTACAACATATAATCTAGGCCTATAACGGAGCTATAGTACAGCGCCTAGAAGATACAGTGTGGAAAACGGCTATTCCTATAATGCTTTAAAAAGTGCTAAAAACTTGTATCCCATAAATCTGCAACAATGCTCAGCGGCAATATGCTGATACGAGCGCCATCTCGTAACTCTTTTCAATATAAACACTGAGTTTTCAAAAATTATAGAATGTTAAATATTGGAAACTATAAATATAAAGATATTTTGGTCTGTTATAAGCTAATTTAGTTAAGGAATGACGTGAAATGGGTTAAAGAGTCTCTTTTAGAATGACTATCGTTTTTAAATCACTACGGTGGCACTACTATCGACATCTTGTTATTCAGCATCGTTGTACATTTATGGGATTCAATTTTTTAGCACTATTTTGTAGCCGTTTTCAACACTGTATCTTCTAGGCGCTGTATATATAGTGTGGAAATTGGCTATCCCTGTAATACTTTAAAAAGTGCTAAAATATTGTATCCCTTAACTGTGCAATGATACTGCTGAAATATACAGATCACAGCGACATCTGCAGGATATTTTCTCAAACTGCAAGATATTGCTAGTCTATACAATGTAATACTAAATCCCGCAGATGTCGCTGTGATCGATACTTGGGATTTTAGCAGTATCGTCACACATTTAAGGGATACAAATTTTTAGCGTTGTTTGGATAGCATATTTCCACACAAGGTATTCTAGACGCTGTAGCCACACTTTCAGCAAAAACTTGAAATGAGCATGCTTCCTGTGCATATATCACCACTCTTATGTGTGAAGGCTCTCTGTTATGGTGTTGATTCTGAGCGCTCTTTGTTAAATTTCTATATTTGTGTTTTAGACAAAGCAATACAGAAAAGTACTGTTACTATGGAAACAACAACTTCTTTAATATTGAAAGGTATAGCAAAGGAGTTCAGAATCAGTGCCTTAAATAGTTTCGAATATGTATTGTTGTTATGACAATTAATACCCTACCTGGATGTGGAAATGCAAAGTTGTGTTCAACATAATGGAGGATATTCCATCTACATTTTGATCACGTGGTCAAGGTAAAAACTTCTATCGTAAAGAAGGGAAGTCTCCGTAGACGTGTAATGTAAATCCCCGCTAGCCAATGAAACGGTTCATGAGGCAAAGTAGTAGTATCTTCCCTTCTTATCAGATAGAAGTTCCTTGGATAAATTACTGGTATCACGTGACTTTTTCAGCCTCGAACCCATATTTGGAATATCCTCCATTGTGCGCAATCTAGATAGATTTTTGGCTGTCAGAGAAACGAGATTCATCAATCAGAAACCTGCATTTTTGTGAACTTTTCGCTGTTTGCAGAAATGCTGGTTATTGATTGGCGATTCTCGTTTCGCTAACAGCGAAAAATCTATCTGGATCCTAGCCTACATTTCTACAAACATTGCACTTCATCCACGGCACTAAAAAAAATGACTCAAAACTTTCATGACATAGGCCGGGATCCACAAACAGCAAATATTCTCAAACATGCAGGCTTCTGATTGGTCAAACTCATTTCGCTAACAGCGAAAAATCTACCTGAATCTCAGCCATAGTTATCTTCGATGAAATCAATGCAAAAGGATAATATAAAAGAAAAGTGTAAGATTTCTAAAATGTTTTGGCGGGTTTATCGCTATTTGGCATAATTTGTAAACTTTAGAACTAATTAACAGTTTTTCGCTAATTATGAATAGAAAATTAATGTTTTTAAAGCTGAATTTTATAAAAGCACGTAGATTGAGTAAATATCTATCCAAAAATTCAATCCTTACTTTTTTCTGTCCATTATTTAAGTCTCTACCTCGATTTAAACATAAGTTGTGACGAAGAAAATAAATCTGTCATTTTCAGTATCTCGACGTTATTTTAAAAAATCTATATCTCTGTTTATAATTAATTTATGAGGATGCATTTGATCTCAAATTGAAGATCTTCTTTATTAGGTCCTTCTAGTGTTGTTTTATTTTTCTGCGATGATTGCTTCTTTTGATATGGGAAATTTTACGCTGGCATATTTCGTTCATTTAACATGGAGAAGTTGTCATCAGTATAATAAGCAGTTACGGTGTCTTGCCTTATTCTTGGCGTTTGTTTGTTTGGCGGGGTTAGCAATTTTTTTCAGCTTGGCTTGGCAGAACGACCGTCCTGCTTGATTATGAATAAAAGCAGAGTTGGGCAGTATCGAAAGTACATGCATTTGAAATACATTTTCAAAATACATTTGTATTTTGTATTTTAAACTGATAAGTTGAAAGTATTTTTGTAATGTATTTTCTGATGGTTTTATAATGTATTTGGTATTTTGAAAATACTCAAGATACATTTTTTCCAAATTTCAAACTGCCATGTTTAAACCGCACAGAGAAAAGCTGCGATTCATGTATTTCTAAAAGGAAATACATGACTGTCTGTTTTGATTAGTCTTCAAATTATGTTCTGGAAGTTAATATAAACACACTTTTCGACTATTACTGAGATAAGGAGGTTGATGAATATGTTGTTTAGCTACAGCAAACGTATTCTTGATGATACAAAAATAACTTTTATATACCTACTTTTATTTATATAATGTTGCTGCAAATGAAAAAAAAAAACAAAAAAAAACATGCATTGTGATAGACCGGAAGGATCTTTCACAGTTGTATGTCTGCAGCGCTCTATTAGGACAGTTGCCCTTTGACCCACAGAGTAAAAAGATTTTGAATAGATCTCAATACTCTGTGCTTTGACCTAGTGATGGGCGATAACGAGATGTTTTTTTTCTCGATTGTATGGACATCTCGATATTTTTCGATTGTGTAAATTATTTCTCGATGATTCCAGTTTGCCAATTGCTTTTATACATCATATATTATATATTATACTAGAAAGGTAGCCCGTCAAAAATGACGGAAATTTAGATATAAAGATATATACAACTCATGTGCAAGAATATGAGTTTTCTCGCTTGTTCCGCAGTGATAGATGAAAATAACATATTTTAAGAACGAAACACATTTATGAAAAACTGTGTACAGTAGAAGACCACTAATCTGCACAGTTTGGTTCCAAGTGTTATGCAGATTTGAGGCTTTTTGCGGTCATGTCTATTCAATCTTTGTTTACATTTTTTTTTATTCATATATTGGACAATTTTGATTGTTGAGCCTTAAAAATAAATAAATAACACACTTGAAGTAAGGTTAAAAACTATTAAATTATCGTATACGATTTCATGAAATGGTATTATATGGTATTATATGTGTGTGCTTCACGATTTTGGTTACGACGTTGGCGAAATTGGCTGCAACTTGTCATAATCCTAATAGTGTGGGCCGCTATAACAAAAAAGTAACCAGTTTTTAGTAAATTTTCTGATATAAAGAAGCTTTCAAAAACTTGTGTAAAATTACAGGCCGTTCTCGTGTTATGTCAGTCCTAGGAATAATATTTCTAACACTGAAGATTTTCCATGTATATATGGAATTTAGAAAAGCTTCTCCAAAAGAAAGGTCCTGAAATGACATTGTAATTCCTCTAACTTCAAAGTTTAATCGGGCCCTGATGTTGAGTACTGAAATCTAATAAATACAGTTATTTTGAATATTACAACAGAATTAAACAGTTAAACTTATTTAACTTAAACCCGCTGTTACTTCCCGATGTAATTTTTTAGTATTAAGAAAGAAAATTATTTAAAATTTTCAAATCATGCATTTACGATTTTTTTCCGTCTTTAATAACTAAATAATGAAAAAATAGGCTTTTGTTCTGAGCTCATAAATATGACAATAAAATAATGTAACTAAGAGACATTGCAAAATTAAATCTTTGTGATTACAAAACATAAACAAACG
This sequence comes from Maratus speciosus, assembly GCA_963932465.1. Taxonomy (NCBI): domain Eukaryota; kingdom Metazoa; phylum Arthropoda; class Arachnida; order Araneae; family Salticidae; genus Maratus; species Maratus speciosus. Next base: position 121,234 of record CAWVRF010000631.1, read on the forward strand.
ATACCGCCACCATTTTACCTACTATGACGTCATTAGAATATTGCCCATTGATTGTTGGAGAACTTACTTTGTGAATGATTACCTCAATGATTTAATATTTTTGACGTTTCACGATGAATGAATCACTTGTGTTTGTTTAGGTTTATGGAATGAGATATTAAGCTGTGAAACTAATTTCAATTGAAGTTATCCAAGGATATATGTTTTTTTAATCGAAATTAAAAACAATGCTTTGATCTCGAAATAAAAAGTTGGCACAGATGTCATATTCGCCCCATATTGGCGCGATTATTTTTCGGTTGCCAATTTGGCGAAAACATCAACAGCATAAACAACATAATCCGGGTTACCACATCAAACAAAATAACGACACCTTGGCGCCAGTTAAGTACCCGTTGCGTATATGACATTGGCGTCAGAAAAATATCGCGCCAATATGGGGCGAATATGACATCTGTACCAAAATGTTTTAGTTTGTATAATTTGTTATTTCTGTTAATTATTTATTTAAGTACTTTTCCATTATAGCGCATTTTTAAAAAGAGCTTGGCGCGATTCGGGCATCAGAAAGTGAGATATGTTGCGAAAATATATAAACAGCTATGAAAACAAATCTAATGAACTTTTATCTTTGTTTATATATGCACTTATATGCATAAAAAATCGTTTCTAAATATATATAATTTTTTTTATATACAAATTACGGCACAGATTTCAGATATGAACCGGGATACCTAACTGGCGCCAAAATGGTGTTATTTTGCCTGCTATGGTAACCCGGCTATTGTGTTTTATTTATTAATAAATTGTTTATTTACTTTTATTTTCTGTTTTTTAATTATATAAACTGCTTTGTTCTATAGTTATTATTCAAACTTTTATTTATTTATAGTTATTTCCTTTTCAAATGATAGCAAATAATTGAAAAATATATAAGTAACTGGTATTCGAAAGCGAGATTTCTGCCAAATTGGCGTCATAGAAAAATCACGCCAACCCCCATGCGTATATGACATCTGTGCAAAAATTACTTCTGTTTCTTTATAAAAGTGGGTAAATAGCTTTTTTTATATTAAATTGTCGGCACAGATGTCATATACGCCCATATTGGCGCGATTTTATTTATTTTTTTTTTTTTTTGACGCCGATGTCATATACGCACCGGGTACTTAACTGGCGCCAAAGTGTCGTTATTTTGCTTGTAATGGTAACCCGAATGTTGTTTATGCTGTTGATGTTTTCGCCAAATTGGCGTCGGAAAAAAATCGCGCCAATATGGGGCGTATATGACATGTGTGCCAAATTGTATACATATGGAAAAAATTGCTTGTGAGTATGAAGCAGCAAATAGGTTGCCAGAAAATACGTTGGCAAACTTCTTTCTCGCCAAGAAACTTTTCTCCGAAGTATTGTACATAAGCAATGATTGCTAGAAATGCATTTTTAATTATGATATGCGCTTTTATGTTTCACTACATTTATGCATACTATACTGTGTGTATAAATGCTACAGTTCATATGTAGGGCTACACAAAAGAATTCGTAAGGGTTACTGAGTATGGGAGTAAATTGCTTAAAGGTGGTTTTTAAAGGAGTTATGCATTTTTACGCTGAACTGCATTTAGTTTCCTAAGAAATGTTTGTAGAATATAGATAAAATGATATACATGGTCACGCAAAGAATTGGATACATAACCGTCTATGGATGATAATATCTGGAAATGTGATTTCAGTAGTTTAAATTAAATTTTAGCTAAATAGTGGTATGTAATAACGGTACTATTGGCTATGGACGGTAACTGCTGAAATCAATTTTTAAATTTTTTTATGCGTTTTCTAAAATGTTTACTTAGTTATCTTGGTACTTCTAAGTTATCCCGTCGACCAAATTACTGTCGCCAAATTGTAAGATTAATTGCCAATAATGGTTGCCATTAATTAATTAATTAAATGCCAATAACGGCCAATAAAACAATTAATTCGACGTTTTATTTGTATTTTTATTAATGTTTTACTATTGATTTGGCGATTTATACAATTTGGCGAAATTGGTCGACGGGATCTCTAAGAAGTAACGTTATCTTATTTACCTTATTTCCATAAATAAGAAGTTTTGTTAAAGCATTTAGGATGTGTTGGAAAGTGTTTCATATTCTATGCTTAACGCATGATTTTTCTTTCTTCTTTAGTCTTATTTTGCATTTATTTTATTCTTAATTTTTTAGTTTTATACTGCTTTAAAGAAACTTTGGCACAGTTGTCATATACGTTATCATATATTGGAGCGATTTTTTTCTGACGCCAATTTGGCGAAAACATCAACAGCATAAACAACATCCGGATTACCATATCAAGCAAAATTACCACACTTTGGCGCCAGTTAAGTACCCGTTGTGTATATGACATTGGCGTCAGAAAAAATCGCGCCAATATGGGGCGTATATGACATCTGTGCCGAAACTTTAATATTTAATGTTTAAACTCTTCGCTCCAATCCCCTTGCATATAGTACAAACTATAACACGGATAGCGCAAAATAATAGACAGTTTGGTACTTTTCCACTGTAGGGGCTTTGGCATTTTTTAAAAAAAGCTTGGTGTAATTTGGGCATCAGAAAGTGAAATTTGGGTACTTTTCCGTTATGCGGACACCATTGTCGCCAAGCGTAATAGTTGGCGCAAAATCGTGAATTGAAGCATTTGAAAAATAAAAGAAAAATCATTGTCGATACTAAAGTGAGCATTTAAAAAATATAACATTTGAAAATTCCAGACTTTTACGAACTATTTTATCAAATCACAAATATATACTTAAAATAAGTGAACAAATAACTGCTATAAAATAAACGAATAAAATAAAACTCATATTAAACTGCTGGCATAAAATTACAAATGTCTTTTAGCATTTTGAAATAATTGGCGCATTAGCATACATTTTGGCATGGTGTCCGTATAACGGAAAAATATCGATATTTGTTGTCAAATCATATAAACAGCTATGAAAAGAAATTTGATGAGCGTTTTTGTTTGTTTTATATGTATATTATTAATGTTTTATGTACAAATTACATCTGTTTCTGTATAAAATTAGAGAAACGGCTTTTTTATGTTAAATAAATCGTATAAATATCGAAAAAAATGCGTGTGTATATAAAATGAAACAGTGAATAGGTTCCCGGAAAATATGTTACCGAATTTCCTTTTTCGCCAAGGCACCTATACTGGAAAAGTACCTAAAGCACATTGAAATCGCGCAGTTAGGAGCTCACACAGTACACCGTTGTCTATTGGCGGTTATTTTATCAGTAGCATCGGGAGGAAGATGTAAAGATGTACTTTAAATTCTCACCCATAGATTTCGAAAAAATATCTTAAAAGAGTGGAGTTTAATTAAAATTCGGTGACCTCCATTATGAAAGATTAATGGTTTTAAATGGGAATTTTGCCAAATTAGCCAGCTATCGCCAAGTTGGCTAACATTTGGCGCTACTGTGGTAACCCTGCATTAATATTTTTCAACAATTACTCATTTCAGTGAGGCGGTCCTACCGGAATAGTGAGGGGCACACAGAAACTTGGATTTTATATAAATAGATAGATACGCCATACATTTATCAAGAATCGTCTGCGGGTGAACTGGAATGAGTCGGTGTTAATAAAGACTAGGTGACTTCGCCCGCTAGTGGGCCCCTCCTTTAATCGGGGCCGCTAAGTTATGCGTAATCTTGTAATATGAAATCACGAACAGGCTACCCGCTAAATACGACACCGTATAGCAGGCGTGGTGTGCACGCACTACAAAATCTTGTAAAAAAATATAATCTCGAAACGAACGGGCCTCGGACCAGATCTCTTGGGGGAGGGGTCAAAGTGAGCGGAGGGGCACAGTAGCTGCATAATATGAATAAGTCGTCACGGGTCTTTAGGCCTTTCGAACCATATGTCACATGAGGGGTCTGGATCTGAATTTATAAAAATGCTTTTTCCCGTGGGGGCAAAGAGGGGGAGGGGTGCGGGAGGTGGACAACATAAGTAAGTGGTCATAGGCCTTTCCAACAATATGTCACATAAGGGGTCTCGGCTAAATTTAGAAAAGTGTCCCCCGTGGGGGAAAAGTGGGGGGGGGGGTGGGGGGTGGTCACTGGAGATGCATAACATCAGTAATAGTCAAAGACCTTTCCAACGATATCTCACATGTGAGGTCTTGGTCAAATTTCAAAAAGTGTCTCCCTGGGGGTATGTGACAGCTTGGTAGGGCTAAAATAAGAAAACATTGAAAATTAAAGCTTCATTTCACAGCTCATTGTCATGCCTATTTCTCTCTCCAGCTTGCTACTCGACATCTCTTCTCGGCCCTTCTTGGCCGAGCGTGAAATGACAATCATCGAGAGTAACATTTCGAGAAAGGACGAAAACTGATTTCTCTTTCTCGACAATGTCATATGAAATGTTGAACAGAGACCGAGAAATGAGAATGAGATATCTTGAAGTTAGGGAGAGGTTTGCCCAAAGAACTTTGGTTTTCCAGCAGAGATGTCTGTCTCATCGAGGTAAACGAGCAGTTTGCATCCAGAAAATATACCTCGAAGTGCGAGAGAGAGAGCGAGAGAAAGGAAGCTTTCAGAAGAGTCAAACTTACCGCGCTTCTGGTGTAAGTTATGATTTCCCAAAGTACATGTTCAAAGTACATGTGATTTCCCAAAGTACATGTTCTTTTCCATTCGCTTTTGTTATTAACCGATATGGGATAGGAGGCATAGTGGTTTAAGTTATTAGTTCGGGTTTCAGTTGTTGATATAGAAGTTTTCTAGTGAATTTGGCGCCAGTTTGTCTTTGATTTTCAATGTTTCTCTTATTTTAGCCCTGCTAAGGTGTCCCATATCTCTTAATATTAGAATGCTATTGTTAAACAAAACTGCACTGCAAATTATGTGTTTTCAAGATTTTAAGTGTCGCGCCTCAGGGAAGAGGATTTTTCAAAATTATTTTACCCCACTCAATGTATTAAAATAAGGGTAATCTCATAACCTTTCTAAATCTGCCTTTCTTTTGTCAATCTATCGTTAATTTTAGACCCCTGAGTAGTAGAAAAAGGAGAGTTCTGCTCCAGCAGGTGGAGGGTGGAGGGAGCAGAGGAGCAACTCCTCCTCCTCCACCACCTGCTCCTCCTCCGCCTGCGGAGAATGTGTGCTCTTAGAGGAGGGGTCAGAAAGGAATTTTGATCTCTAAGAAGAGGGTAGAGTTTTAAAAAATTTAGATTTTTTGGGGGGAAATGAAATTTTATTGAACTATAGTATGAGGGGTAATTTTGGAGATTGAAATTTTTAAGTGAGCTATAGTACGAGGGCTCATTTTGGAGAATGAATTTTGAGATGTGATGTTTGGTGCTGCCCTCCAACGGCGAAAAACTGAAATAATTAAAAAATTATTTAAAAATAATTTTAAGTTGTGTTGAGGTTTGAACCCTCGTAAAATGTAAGGATGGCTTAGTGATTTTAGTTGTTATCTTAACCACTAAGCCATCCTTGCATGTCTTGGAAAGAGTATTTAAGGAAAGGGTGGTTAGAAGTAGGTTCATTGTGTGGGATGACGTCATGAATGAAAGATGATTATGCGTTTTAATGTGACGAATAATCAAATTTTATGTTGTAATGAAGGGGATATATCCGGTTCCAAGTCACGAAGCAAGTTTTGGTGGTGTAAATGTTTTATATCGTGCTGCCGAAGGAAAAATATCGAAGAAGGCGATTCAGAAATGGTTGAGCAGCGTCGATTTGTATACGCTTCACAAACCGATGCGGAGAAATTTCCCGACAACCGAGTGATCGTGTATACTATAGATCAGCAATGGCAGACCGACCTGGTGGATCTCAACAGTTTACGAAAACACAATCGGGGATTCCGATACCTCCTGACGTGCATCGACATTCTCTCTAAATATGCGTGGGCGATCCCTTTAAAAACGAAACAAGGGGAAGAGATTGTTAAAGCCTTCCGCTCTATCTTCGCGACGAGAAAACCCAAGTCTCTTCAATCGGACTCTGGAAAAGAATTTAAGAACAGATTGTTTCAAAGATTTTTTAAACAAGAAGGGGTTCGCTTTTTCACGACGTATAATAACACCAAGGCTTCGGTGGTGGAACGATTTAACCGAACACTGAAAACTAAAATGTGGAAATATTTCACACACTATCATACCTATTGCTACATCGACGTGTTGGATGAATTATTAAGAAGTTATAATCATGCCTACCATTCGAGTATTAAGAGACCCCCAGTGGAAGTGACTGCGGAAAATGAAAATGAGGTGTGGCTGGCCCTATACGGTGATCTGGAGCTCGTAAACAGAAAACCGTGTGTGTTTCAACTCGGAGATGTGGTGCGTGTTTCGAAACAGAAACTGACATTTGAAAAAGATATGAAACGAATTGGACCGAAGAACTGTTTGTCGTGACGGAGTGTGTGCCGAGAGAGCCTCCCGTCTATCGAATTAAGGACTTATTACACGAACCCATTCAAGGAACCTTCTACCCGCAAGAACTACAAAGAGTACAGCTGAAAGAGAAATATACGATTGAAAAGATTTTAGAGAAGCGTATGCGTAAACGGCGTGTGGAATATTTTGTGAAGTTTAAGGGATATCCTAAAAAATTCAATCAATGGATTCCCTCCTCTGATTTATCTTCTTTATAAAAGCCTGAAAGAAAGTTGAAAGATCATTTGGCAACATGTCCTTCTACTTGACGTTACCCTCGGATAGTTCTAGGAATTATTTTCCTCGAAATAAAATTTCCCATTTTATCACTCGATTGCCTTCACCCTTGGAACTCAAAGGCGAATGGGAAGTTGGATTCGTCGAATTTATTTACCCGCACACCTGGTATAACGTGAATCATTCAACGAACTTGATCGGATTCGACTTGAATGATGGAAAGCTCGTTGCTAGGAGAATTCTACCTGGATTTTATGAGACAGTACCCGATATTTTGAAAGCCATTGCAATCCCTGACCTGGAAAATAAAAGTTCCTTCTCTTACAGTTCGATTACGAAAAGAGTCACAGTAAACGTCCAAGATAATGCGAAACTGATATTGCATAATGGACTTGCTCAGATGTTGGGATTCGAACCGTGTGAAATTGCATCTCTCGATAGCAATATCGAACAAACAGTCGATAGTCCGTATGTAGCAGATCCGTGTGCTCATTATAGAGTGTTGATGATTTATTCGGATATTGTAGAACCGCAAATTGTTGGGGATGTGTTAGCACCCCTGTTACGTATTGTGAATGTGGCTGGAAAAGATGGTGAAGTGATTTGTGTGACATTCGACCAACCGCATTACTTACCGATCTCTCGAAAATCCTTCGATTCATTAGAAATCGTTATAAGGACACACTTGGGTGACTTGACGCCATTTGAACGTGGGCGGTCATACGTGAAGCTTCACTTTCGTCAAAAATATCTCTCGTGATGTTTGTCCCCTATCAGTGTTGTGCGAAATCTTTTGAAGATTATTATACTCATCAATCGGGTAGCGGTTTAAACTATTATCAAGGTTCGACATTTCAAAAGGGTTATGGATTCGGTGGTCTGTTTCGAGCTGCGGTTCCCCTCTTCAAGTCGGGAGCCAAAGCTGTGGGGAAGGAATTGTTTCACTCGGGTGTGAATGTCCTCAGTGATCTCTCACGAGGTGAAGATATTAAAGTCGCTGCCAAACGACGATTGAAAGAAGCTGGTCAAAACTTAACGGTGTCTTGAATAATTTTCGGAAGTTGAATATAGCTGCTTCCACGTAGAGGGTCTTGTTTTGCCAGTTTCAGTTCGAAATGTACAGTTTCTGTGTGAATTTATCGAAAGACTTGATAATTTTCGATTTTGCTTCTTCGAGGTTTTCTTCGATATCATCAATAGTAAATTCTGAAATCGTATCCGAATGAAAATATCTCGTGTTGACTTCGTCTTCGCTCTCTGCAGATGTTTTCTCCAGAATAACTTTTAAAAGCAAGTGCCATTTGATAGCTTTTTTTTCTTGGATGGCTTCTTCGATGAGGTCTCTTAGTTCGTTACGGATGGAATTGAAAAAAACAATTATGTCGAACTGGGTTTCTTCTTCGGGTTGGATGTATACCGTGCGAAACACATCTAATGCGTTAGTTTGTCTTCTTGGAGGCGTGTTTGAAGGAGCCGAAATTCTTTGTTTTTTCACAGAGACGAAATCCGATGTGCTACTATGCTGCAATCGAACATGGTGGTTGAGGTTAAACTTGGTGGTAAATTTTTGACTGCACTCTCTGCAACTGTATTGAGGATTATCATGACTTCTGAGATGATGCTTCAGATTATCAGCCCGAGTAAACGATAAGCCGCAGATGTTACAGTTAAAATTAGACCTGTCTTCTACATGCGACTGCATATGTCTAAGTAGAGCGTCTGGTCTACTAAAAGATTTCCCGCAGACATCACAGGTGTTTGATAAGGCCCTTAAAGGTTGCTGACTAGTTGTTTCTACGTGTTTCGATCGATGGCGTCTCATGTTGTCTATCCTGGTGAATGATTTTTGGCAAATGTCACATGTATACGCAGCCTGAAAAAAGAAGAAAACCCTAGTTGTAATTTTCTTAAAAATTAATGGACTTTTAAAACATGCAATTTTTTTTAAAACCCTAACCTAAATCGAATCGTTAAAAATTATTTATAAATTTACAAAATTCAAATTTTAAAAATATTTACTATTAATCGTTAAAAAAAATTATAAAATTTAAATTTAAAAATATTTACTAATTATCGTTAAAAAAATTTTTCTAAATTTACAACATTAATTTTTTTAGATATTTACTAGTAATTGCTTAAGCTATTTACTTAAAAAGACCTTTCAAATTCTTTCTTTATAAAAATCGCAAAAACATGTTTTAAAAACCTGTGAAGAAAAACATACAATACACTTTGAAATAAAAGAAAAACACCTACCATGGACGAATCTGCTTTGGAGGTCGACGGGCCTGCTAGGGCGATAGATGCACCTGCTAGGGCGGTAGATGGTCCTGCTTTGGAGGTTGATGGACCTGTTAGGGTGGTAGATGGGCCTGCTACGGCGATGGACGGGCCTGCTTTATTGTGAATGAGTCTGTAACGCTCCATATTATATTTTTAAAGAAAGACTTATGACAAATCTCACAAAAATGTTTACCCTAAAAATAAATTACATTTTTTAAAAGTTTATTTTAAAATATCTACTTTGTTAAATTTTAAAAAGTTTAGTTTATTTAATTCGAAAATGTTTAATAAATCAATTTATTAAATTTTAAAAATTTAGTTTAAACACATTGAATCATTTCTACATGCAAGTCATGAAAAAAAATGTATAACATACCTTAGAAGGGAAACGCTTCTCCACCTCATCTACGACTTGAATGGGTTTTGAAGGAGATATTGGAAGCTAGGAGATATTGGAAGCTCCTGGTCCCACTTTTAACAAAAAGTTTCATCCGTTAGTTTAAAAAATCTTATTTATTAGATATATTACTTCTCAAAATATTAACTTTTTAATAAAAGTTTAAAAATTCCTTTTTTTTTAAATTTGTTCATAATAAAATTACTTTTCAAATAATAAAAATTCATTTGCCTAATAAAATTACTTTAAAAATTCATTTTGTAAATAAATTTTCAAATATTTAAATTTCATTTGCATACTACTAATAAAAATAAAATTTCGTTTCGAATATTAAGAATTCATTCCGTTAATAATAAGATCACCTTTAAAATACATTTTGTTAATAATACCTTTCGAATATTAAAAATTCATTCCGTTAATACTAAAATTACTTTACAAATTCATTTTGCTTTTAACTTTTCAAATATTTAAATTTCATTCGCATACTAATAATAAAAATAAAATTTCGTTTTAAATATTACGAATTCATTCCATTAATAATAAAATTACTTTTCAAATTCATTTTATAAATAACTTTTCAAATATTTAAATTTCATTTGTATGCTAATAATAAAAATAAAATTTCGTTTCAAATATTAAGAATTCATTCTGTTAATAATAAAATTACTTTACAAATTCATTTTGTTTCTAACTTTTCAAATATTTAAATTTCATTTGCATACTAATAATAAAAATAAAATTTCGTTTGAAATATTAAGAATTCATTCCGTTAATAATAAAATTACTTTCCAAATTCATTTTGTAAATAATAACTTTCAAATATTAAAAATTCATTCCGTTAATAATAAAATTACTTTTCAAATATTTAAATTTCATTTTAATACTAATAATAGAAATAAAATTTCGTTTCAAATATTAAAAATTCATTCTGTTAATAATAAAATTACTTTACAAATTCATTTTGTTTATGACTTTTCAAATATTTAAATTTCATTTGCATACTAATAATAAAAATAAAATTTCGTTTCAAATATTAAGAATTCATTCTGTTAATAATAAAATTACTTTACAAATTCATTTTGTTTCTAACTTTTCAAATATTTAAATTTCATTTGCATACTAATAATAAAAATAAAATTTCGTTTCAAATATTAAGAATTCATTCCGTTAATAATAAAATTACTTTCCAAATTCATTTTGTAAATAATAACTTTCAAATATTAAAAATTCATTCCGTTAATAATAAAATTACTTTTCAAATATTTAAATTTCATTTTAATACTAATAATAGAAATAAAATTTCGTTTCAAATATTAAGAATTCATTCTGTTAATAATAAAATTACTTTATAAATTCATTTTGTTTATGACTTTTCAAATATTTAAATTTCATTTGCATACTAATAATAAAAATAAAATTTCGTTTCAAATATTAAGAATTCATTCCGTTAATAATAAAATTACTTTTCAAATAATAAAAATTCATTTGCCTAATAAAATAACTTCACAAATTCATTTTGTAAATAATAACTTTCAAATATTAAAAATTCATTTCATTAATAATAATAAAATAACAACAATAATTTCTTTTCAAATTTTAAATAGTAACTTTTGAAAATAATATATTTTTTTTACCTCATCAGTCTCATTTCGAGAAGTCATCCTTTTCTCTACTTCAAAAGCAGTTTCAACTTTCTTTAATAAATTATGCAGTTTTTGCGGCGATAGATCAAAATCCATCTCCCACTAGAAAAAAAAAAAAAAAAAAAAAATCCAATCCTCACATTTAATTTTGGGCAATAAGTTTTAATATAAACAACTCTAAACTTTGAATAGGAAGGATGTTTTTGTCTTATGATCAAACATGGTGTGTTATTACATTCTTTAAAATAAAAACATTTCAAATGTTTTTTTTCATTCTATGTATATTAATAACTTTAACTTGCATTAATACAAAAATTACTCTATGGTAATTTTAACTAACTCTACAAAAGATTTAGGACTTAGATATTATTACTTTTATGTTGAAAATTTCTCCACTGAAAAACAGTCAAACTTCGAATCGATCTTTACAAATTCTAGATTTTAGATAAATAATATTTCATTGGAGGGAAAAAAAGGATTCATCCATGAAAAACATATACAGAATATTTATGTATAATAATACCGTTTCAAAATTTTTTCAATAAGTTCATTGGGATTAACTTTGAAATGATAATATCAAATCTAAATTAAAATTATCCACTTGGTAAAAACGACTAAACAATGAAAGAAAATATAAAAAGCATAGTTCAAAAAAAGAAAATAAAATATAGAAAGCACAGTTCAAATGGAGTTCAGGTGAAAAAAAAAAAACATTCGTAGAATATATGTTTTCAGAATCAAAAACATTCTTAAAAAATCCACTAGTAAAAAACATACCCAATTGATATTAAATAAATACTCCGTCGAAAAGAAAAATTACTATTTTAAGTCGGATTTAAAAGCATTCGTTAAAATTATCCACTTGGTAAAAACGATTAAACAATGAAATATAAAAAGCATAGTTCAAATAAAGAAAATAAAATATAGAAAGCACAGTTCAAATGGAGTTCAAGTGAAAAAAAAAAAAAGCATTGGCGGAATATCTGTTTCCAGAATTATTCAAAAGACATTTTTAAAATATACGCTAGTAAAAACACACCCAATTGATATTAAATAAATACTCCGTCGAAAAGAAAAATTAATATTTTAAGTCGGATTTAAAAGCATTCGCTAAAATTATCCACTTGGTAAAAACGACTAAACAATGAAATATAAAAAGCATAGTTCAAATAAAGAAAATAAAATATAGAAAGCACAGTTCAAATGGAGTTCAAGTGAAAAAAAAAGCATTGGCAGAATATATGTTTTCGGAATCAAAAACATTTTTAAAATATACGTTAGTAAAAACACACCCAACTGATATCGAATAAAAATAAATAGTTGAAAAAAAATTGATATTCTACCTCGGATTTAAAAGCATTCGCTAAAATTATCCACTTGGTAAAAATAACAAAACAATTTAAAGAAAAAAAGCATTGACAGAATATCTGCTTACAGATTTATTCAAAAGACATTTTAAAAAAATTCTCTAGTATAAACATATCCAATCCATATTAAATAAATACTCCGTTGCAAAAAAAAAAAAAATAAATAAATAAATTGTTATCCTAACTCTGATTTAAAAGCATTCGCTAAAATTATCCACTTGATAAAAACAACAAAACAATTTTTAAAAAAAGCATTGGAAGACTATCTGTTTACAGATTTATTCAAAAGACATTTTTAAAATATACGCTAGTATAAACACACTCTATTGATATCAAATATAAATAAATATGTCATTGGTAATTAAAAATAATAACAAATTGTTATTCTAATTCCTAGTTTTCAAAAGCATTTGCTAAATGATAGTTTAATCCCTTAAAATTATTTCCATATATTAATTTATTCAAATAAAGTATTCAAAGAAAAATATATATAGTTAAAATAATAAAAATATAAAACACTAACCTCCTTCTGAAGACTTATATTTAAACTTCCTGACATCTTGAGGAATTTTCTACTTGTAGACACAAACCACTAATACACACACAGCACTAACAAAATAAAACGCGCAGCACTAAACTATTCGAACCACTATAAAAAATTATACACCAACAGGTACAAAATCCAAAGAGAGAATGACGTGTTATCCGATCGCAGTAAGATATTTAGGTGGAGTTATCAGATTGACGTCAGCGGCCTCTATAATCAGGGTAGGTAGCGCCCCCTATAATATGACGTCACGGGTTCCAGAGTAGAAGCTGCCGGTATAATCAAAGGCTATTGTGATTGACACAGCTGATCCTCCCCTTCTTTCATCTAACCGCAGCTGGCGCTGAGATGAGTGACAGTGTCGCCACGCCCTTCCTTTCATCTATGCGCATTCAGATATCAGCTGGGGTTTCCCTTATCTCTTTTGATTTGGCCGCTAGTGTCCTTATCTAAGTATATTGAGATAATGGGGTTTATTCATTGAAAGCAAATACGAATCGACTTGTTTTGACACGCATTTTTTTTTTTTTTTTGAAAAGAACCGTAATTTATAATTAAAGCTACTTATTGCTAATGAAACATTTTAAATACTTTTGATAAAAGATTTCATTTAGTTCATTTTTTCCCTTTCTTTTAAGTATAAACATGTTTAACTTTATATAAATACTTCGATATCTATGTGAAATCTTAAGGATTTTTCAGTCATTGTAGTACTTTTATAAGAATTATTAAAAATTCATTGAATACTTTTTACCACATAAAGAGGCAAAAAAAAAAATCTAATTTCATTTTAAGAATGATTATTTCTTCTCTCTCTCATTATTAGACTTTATAAAACCATTTCGAAATCTGGAAAAAGGAATGTGTATATGTGTTGGAATAAAAACAGAGATATAATATCAATTAAATTTGATTTATTGAAAGCATTCACAATTTTTCTTGTAACACTACAATTTTTCTTCCAATAAATAATTTTCAAATAAGGTAACATAAGACTGAATAGATGGGAATTGGTCGAAAAAGGTTTTGTTGAAATGACACAAACTGCGATCAATAGTGTTTTTTGCTATATTAAAAATATTTACATTTAGAAATATAAAATCTTGATTTAATTGAAACTTTTCAAGGTTTGATTTCATTAAGCAATCATGATTAAATTGAGATGCATCTCCAATCTCACAAGCATCGCATTCATAGGTACTGTTCGTACATGCTTTTAATTCTTCAAAAACACAATTTAAAATTTTTCTTTAGCCTTTGCTTCAGTTATATGATTATCGCACGCGAATGAATTTTTCATAATTAAAGCGGGAAGTTGTAATGTAAACATGGATTTGATAAGTGTTTGTTTAATATCTTGAATGTTTTCTAAAAGTCTAAAAATTTGATCGTGAAATAGTTTAATTCCACAAGGTTTAAAATAAAAACCTTTAGAAACAGAATAAAATATCTGCTGAAGCAGACAGGATTCTTCGTCGATGAATGCGGTTATTAACATATTATTACTGAGAAAACTATCGCCAACAGAATGAAAATTAAATTTATGAAGGTGTTTTTGAAAATGTGCGAAAGTTATTTGTGTCATAACAACGCCTTGTTTAGAGGGAAACAACTCGCATCCGTTAAACTCTTTAAAGTTTCTTATGTGTAGTTTTATAAAAAAGTTCTTTTCCAACACAAGTTGGAGGAAGACATTCCATTTGAAATCCCAACTCTCAATAATGCGATCCGATGCAATGAGATTCCTTTGTTTTAAGAGGGTATCGATAGTGTCCATTTCTTGAAACATTCTTGTAAGCCAGTCATTCGACGATATATTATCGGTAGGTTCTAGATGCGAAAGATGATCAGGTCTGTTGAGTGGTGAACAATATGTATTCAGTGGAGAACAGTGCTTCAGATTCGCAGATTCGTCCAAATTCAGTTTCGGCTTTTTCAAATCCAGGGGATGTGATATTAAATGTCTAAAGGTTAGACTAATTCTCATGTCCTTGTTAGCAGGTTCGGGTGCAATTCCATGGGTAAACAGTTCATTTGAAGGTTTCGACAGGCTATAGAACGAGCCGTGGTCTGATTCGATGAAAGTGCGTGGCACGTTCGGTCTTCTAAATTCGATGGTTCGTTTTCCACCAAAACTAAGAACTGCAATAGGAAAGTTCACATTTAAACTGGTTTCGTCATCTTTATGGTGACTAATATAGTCGTTTCCATCTTTGTATAAATTTAACAACACATAGTTGTAGGTGCAGGCCGTCTCCTTTTCAACTTTATCTCGTAACTCGATCATTAGAGGAGTCCAAGGGTTAGCTGGTATACTGGTTCCACTAAAGGCATAGGTGGTATTTATATCACCATAAGCCAACATCAAACGTTTAGGCTTAGCAACCTTTCCTCGAATGCGAAAGGTGGGTCTGTAAAACGGCAAAGTACGAAGCTCTGCCATATAGCGATCAATATGGCTTTTCTTAATAAAGTCACTGATATATTGCACATTTAGTCCATTTTCAGTATACATAACAGAAGACATGATGATAATCAACGAGCAGGAACGAGCAAGCAGGAACAAGCAGGCAGAAACGAGCAAGCAGGAACAAGCAGGCAGATAAGCAGCAGCAGAAACAAGCAGGAGCAGGCAAGCAGGAACAAGCAGGTAAGATAAGTAGGAGCAGGAAAGCAGGAACAGACGACTATACAAGATAATGTGATTTTCTCCCCGTGCAGGTGAATTTATACTAATCCTTATCAAAATAAAACTTTCCTGATTGGTCGTGACTTTTTATCTGTGATCGAATCAGTGTGAAATCGCATATCATGGGCGTGATTGGGGAACGACAACCCATTCGTGATTAGCGAAATCACTCTCCGTGACGTCACCTAGTCGGTGTCTTATCAGTTACTCAGTTCAAGATCGTCGTTGGAAGCGGACGTGTTTGGGTAAGTACCGTCTATTTTCAACA
The DNA here is from genome assembly GCA_963932465.1 of Maratus speciosus. Classification (NCBI taxonomy): domain Eukaryota; kingdom Metazoa; phylum Arthropoda; class Arachnida; order Araneae; family Salticidae; genus Maratus; species Maratus speciosus. The sequence continues at coordinate 137,140 of CAWVRF010000631.1, forward strand.
TTATTTTAAATGTTTTTATATGTTTAATTCGAAAAGTAAGACGCAAAGTGTTCAAATTCAAATTTATTTTATTAATATAAACTTGACCAAAGTTTTAAGAGTACATTGGATTTCGAGACATAATTAGTAGGTCTCTTTTTGGTTTTTACAAAGTTTTTTCTGGGTGATACAATCTTCATCTTGGGTTGAAATGACAAATATTTATTTTTTATCATGGTTTTGGGTACACCTATTTCTTGAAGGGCTTGTAGAAATTCCGTCGGTTGCTTGGCAGGTGGCTTTTTGTTAGTACAAAATATTAAATGAAAGAGTTCGGCTAGATTGCTATCTTGTAAGATCTCTCCTTTGTACGTGATTAATCCTTTTCGATTCCATTTCATCTTGCTAGAATGAGACTTGAGTAATTTCAATAAAGCATCGGCTTGTTTCTTCATAGGATTGGGAACAGAGGATAAAACAAACTCATCAAAATCTTCCTTCTCTGGTTTCTCGTAGAGTTTAGTAGAAGGTTCTTGTTTCACAAGGTCTTGTTTCGGCTATTCTCTTCTTTCCACATCATCATCAGGTCGATTCAATTTCCAAGGCATGTTGAATTCTTGCAAATCCATTTTTCTTTTTAAAAGTTCATAGTATTGTTGAACTTTTTCATGATCGGCAAGAGAACTGTTTAAAATTTTTGACATGCTCACATCAAACTCTGTCATTTGTTTTTTAGTGGGTACATGTCTCGACAGTTCCTCCTCTGGTATGAGTGCATATTTAGTTGCGAGCTCCATTGATAAGACCAGTTAAAACACTGAGAGAAGCTGGAATTAAAATGTTTAAAAATCCTCCGTGTTGCACAATGAGTTTCTTTTTTTGAAATAGAGCACCCTTTTTCGTCGCAATTTTGCGAAGGGTGGTTTTATATTTCTCCAAAGACTTTTTTTGATAGGATGATAAAGGTACGTTTCCTTTCAGTACCTTGTGTGTACACTCACAAATGGCTTTTACTGAGCGAGACGGTAATTTCTTTAACAGTTGTTTGCGTAAGGCTTTCGGGGAAGTCCTTATCAGTTCTAAATCACGTAGTTGTTTCTTCGACAGCGTCATGATCGCAACTAAATTAAAAACTAAATGTCTTTCTTTTTAAACCTTGTTTCGGTACGTAGACGAATTGGGTTTGACTGGGTAAAATCTGTGTTCTCAAACGCAAGCGTTCTACCGTTTCATTCCTCAAATCCACGAGTAAATAGGAGAAAGGTTTTTTACTCGCGTCTTCGAAGACTTCTTGAAAAAATTTACTTTTAGTCGGGTATAACTGCCTACCCAAATAAATAATTTGACTCATGTCACGACGATTTTTAAACAGGATCAAATATTGACTGTTTAATGAAACTCCCCTCATCTCTTTTCCTTTATGAAAGAGATTTTGTGTGATAAATATCACACTGATATTTAAATGGTGACTTCCTTTCGTGTAGAGATGGGTTAAGCGTTCATCATTCGGACATTCCATCATGAGATCGTCTAAGATCATTAAAGAATTAGTTCCTAAATACTCGGGGAAATTTGAAGGAAATCCCTCCACAAATGTAATTTCAGGCATTTCGTCATACAGGTTTTGGTAGATCCCGAAAAACCAAATCACTTTATCGGGAGGAGGATAAAACATGAGGTTTCTGTCTTTAAGCAAATCCCTTAAAAACCAACTTTTACCCACCCTCGTAGGTCCTGCGAGAAGCATTCTACAAGGATGTTGAAATCTTGGAAACTCCATCGTGACTAAACACAAACAAATAAAACAACACTTTAAATAATCACAGGCACATAGGGTTTCAGTCTAAAGAAGAATTTATTGATAAAAATTTGTGCGTACACCAAATCGTTTGGCCACAAAATTATAGACTCGATGGTCATTCGATAAATTTTCAGTGACAAAATGAGATAACAATTGTTTAAACGTTTTACCTCGACATCGACAATAAATATAAAATACACAATACTGCCCGCAGACGGCAGTCACGTGAGTTTGTAAAATGAGCGGATTAAACAGGACTCGTGAAAAATGAGATACATAGTTCGATAAAGGTCCTCGAAAGAAGGTAGGCTTGTTTCCAAACGAATCAAAGAATTCCACTTCATCAGGTACAGTCAGGAAAAAGACGAGCCAGTGACTTCCGGGTTCTGTAGACTTGTCCACGTTGCAGATAAAACAGTCGGGGTAACGCTGGATTCTTCTTGGTAGTTCATCACTTGGAAAAACACCCAAAAAATGGTTTCGGGTGACTGGTTCTTCAAATAGAATCTTCTCGATTTGTAAAGAATTCATTGAAATCAGTTGGGAAAGTCACAGATCACGTGACGAGATTTGCTAATTTCAATAATGTTTTCAAATTCTGCATATACCAATACAGTAGTCGTTCTGTCTAATGCGTCAGCGAATTTTATTTCAATTCGACAATTTCCTTGATGCTGTAAATTCAGATGCGGTCCATCACACAGGTCAGGACTCAAGTCGAAAGCATACAACGTATGACCATCGGCAAATTCTTCACGTGTTAAGTAAATACCGGTATCACGATTAAACCCGGAAAACAGTCGATGATAAGCTCTTATGTAATTATCTCCTTCGAAAGCCAATTCCAAGGGCTTACTGGGTACGGGTTGACCATCGACGTAAACACTTAAAAAGTTCACTTTATGATGATGGAAATAAAAGGGATTCAAATCGTATTGACCCGTGTAGGCACTATTTTCCAAAAGTCCAATAATAATACGTTTCGGCATGACCCCTAAAATCACATTATCTTGCATAAAAGATTTGCTTCCGGTGGATATAGAATAGGTCTTACACAATACACGATCAATAGGATATTTCGCTGAACTTTTTTCCATGGCTTTCGCATGACCGAGAAGCACTCAAGGACTCACTTTTACTTTACGAACAAAAATAGACGCATGCTCTAAAACCACTAGATAGTTCAGGAGTTGCGTATTTCCGCTTTTTTTCGCCATTAGACAGAAATCGGGTTTACTCCGTGTCAGTTTAATTTTCAGATCGACCATATTCAATAGCAGTCGATTTTGTTGAAAAATATCACAATGCAAGGGGAAGATCATATCCAAGGTTTTGCTATTTTTAGCCAGTTCGTAGCGTCTCTTCAATCCTGGGTTTCCATTAAATTGGAGGGTGGGATCTGTTTCCGTCAAATGTTTGTCTTTATAAAAACATTCGCATCCCAGTAAACTTTTTTTGCATCTTCTCCATAGTTCAGCAGCGTTTCAATGTAGGCACGGAAGGGATAGGTATTACTCGACGAGGAGATGGCTCTTTCATTCAAACTAATATCCACTTGCGAAAACAGGGCATGTAAAAATAAATTGACCGGTGCTACGTGATCGTCAGCAGTTAAAGCGGATCCGTCCGACTTGGTGATTTTCACTTTCACAAACAGATAGGAAGACGACAAATCAATATAGTCTTCGCCATTCCCAGATATGTTAAATTCCACAGGTCCTCCATCTCGAATATTGGCGAGGGGATGATATTCGACAAAGTATCCTTTTTCAATAGCTGTTTGGGTAGGTGGGATTAAAAATAGACCCAATTCGGACTTGGCGCAGGCAGCAGAATCTTTATGTATAAATCCAGACATCTTTAAGCGAAAATATCATGAACTTTCATTTTATTGGCTTTACGACGAATGACGGATTTGTTAGAGCGCTTTCTCTTTTTATAACGACGACCGGAACCAATCATCGTCTTCACTTTGGTAGCCGCTTTATCCGTTAAGTTTTGACCAGCTTCTTTCACTCGTCGTTTGGCAGCGACTTTAATATCTTCACCTCGTGAGAGATCACTGAGGACATTCACACCCGAGTGAAACAATTGCTTCCCCACAGCTATGGATCCCGACTTGAAGAGGGGAACCGCAGCACGAAACAGCGATCGAAACATACCACAGAATCAATAACCCTTCGAAATGTCGAGCATTGATAATAGTTTAAACCGCTACCCGATTGATGAGTATAATAATCTTCAAAAGATTTCGCACAACACTGATAGGGGACAAACATCACGAGAGATATTTTTGAAGAAAGTGAAGCTTCACGTATGACCGCCCACGTTCAAATGGCGTCAAGTCACCCAAGTGTGTCCTTATAACGATTTCTAATGAATCGAAGGATTTTCGAGAGATCGGTAAGTAATGCGGTCGGTCGAATGTCACACAAATCACTTCACCATCTTTTCCAGCCACATTCACAATACGTAACAGGGGTGCTAACACATCCCCAACAATTTGCGGCTCTACAATATCCGAATAAATCATCAACACTCTATAATGAGCACACGGATCTGCTACATACGGACTATCGACTGTTTGTTCGATATTGCTATCGAGAGATGCAATTTCACACGGTTTGAATCCCAACATCTCTGCAAGTCCATTATGCAATATCAGTTTCGCATTATCTTGGACGTTTACTGTGACTCTTTTCGTAATCGAAGTGTAAGAGAAGGAAATTTTATTTTCCAGGTCAGGGATTGCAATGGCTTTCAAAATATCGGGTACTGTCTCATAAAATCCAGGTAGAATTCTCCTATCAACGAGCTTTCCATCATTCAAGTCGAATCCGATCAAGTTCGTTGAATGATTCACGTTATACCAGGTATGCGAGTAAATAAATTCGACGAGTCCAACTTCCCATTCGCCTTTGAGTACCAAGGGTGAGGGCAATCGAGTGATAAAATGGGAAATTTTATTTCCAGGAAAATAATTCCTAGAACTATCCGAGGCTAACGTCAAGTAGAAGGACATGTTGCCAAATGATCTTTCAACTTTCTTTCAGGCTTTTATAAGGAAGATAAATCAGAGGAGGGAATCCATTGATTGAATTTTTTAGGATATCCCTTAAACTTCACAAAATATTCCACACGCCGTTTTCACATACGCTTCTCTAAAATCTTTTCAATCGTATATTTCTCTTTCAGCTGTACTCTTTGTAGTTCTTGCGGGTAGAAGGTTCCTTGAATGGGTTCGTCTAATAAGTCCTTAATTCGATAGACGGGAGGCTCTCTCGGCACACATTCCGTCACGACAAACAGTTCTTCGGTCCAATTCGTTTCATATCCTTTTTCAAATGTCAGTTTCTGTTTCGAAACACGCACCACATCTCCGGGTTGAAACACACACGGTTTTCTGTTTACGATCTCCGGATCACCGTATAGGGCCAAGCACACCTCATTATTATTTTCTGCAGTCAATTCCACTGGGGGTCTCTTAATACTCGAATGGTAGGTATGATTATAACTTCTTAATAATTCATCCAACACGTCGATGTAGCAATAGGTATGATAGTGTGTGAAATATTTCCACATTTTAGTTTTCAGTGTTCGGTTAAATCGTTCCACCACCGAAGTCTTGGTGTTATTATACGTCGTGAAAAAGCGAACCCCTTCTTGTTTTAAAAATCTTTGAAACAATCTGTTCTTAAATTCTTTTCCAGAGTCCGATTTAAGAGACTTGGGTTTTCTCGTCGCGATGATAGAGCGGAAGGCTTTAACAATCTCTTCCCCTTGTTTCGTTTTTAAAGGGATCGCCCACGCATATTTAGAGAGAATGTCGATGCACGTCAGGAGGTATTGGAATCCCCGATTGTGTTTTCGTAAACTGTTGAGACCCACCAGGTCGGTCTGCCATTGCTGATCTATAGTATACACGATCACTTGGTTGGTCGGGAAATTTCTCCGCACCGGTTTGTGAAGCGTATACGAATCGACGCTGCTCAACCATTTCTGAATCGCCTTCTTCGATATTTTTCCTTCGGCAGCACAATATAAAACATTTACACCACCAAAACATACTTCGTGACTTGGAACCGGATATGACGGTGGGCGCTCCTTAAAAAAGGGACAGTCTTCCGGTCCCAGACCCTTGCAGGTCCATTTGTCCAGGCTGAGACCGCGCGAGAAGCGCGCCCCGCGACGCGTCCCGAAGGTCGCCGCCAGACACGCTCCATCAAGGCGATCCCTGAGACCCCGGAACTCATCTAAACTCCGGCCAAAACCGACGCCGCTGCCCAACGCACACGGCGAAGGCTATTCCCAAATCAGAGACAAACGGCCGCTACGACAGTCCTCACCACCCAGCTAGAAAAACCAAGTGGTCCCTAAACTTGGTTACTCGAGCCGGTAGACCCCGCAAGCCCTGCAGGAACCAGACGCCTATAAAGACGCTGGACCCACGAACTGAACCGAGGCTTCCCGACCCGAATTTAATTTACGGCAGGCCCCCAAGATCAGATACCATTTTCCGGCAGAGACATATATGTGGGCCAGCCGATAAGAAAGTTAGAGAAGGGCCCTAACTTGAAGACCCGGGAGGACGGGGAAAGTCCCTCCAGCCGTAAAGCGACTCAGCTCAGGGCTTTTCGCCCAGGCCACCCGGCTCAACCGACGGAACCCCTCGTGGATCACGCCGGGAACCAGTTGTCCCATACTAGGTGCCGTTAGCGACCCTAGGCGGACACGGAAAGTCCCACCTAGACGGGATAGGCCCCGCCTCGCTAGGGGATTGGATGGAACGGAGTCCCGCCCGCCCCCACCGACTCGACTCGACCCGAAGGCAGAGAAGCCAGCGGATGCGAGCAAGAGCCCGCCCACCACTACCTTACCTCACGGCCGTCGAGGGTACCCAGGCCCGAAGGCCCCTGACCCCGTGCAGTGACCGACCGCTACCTTTGTTAGTTGCGTTCGAAAGTTAGGTGTAGACACCTCTAGGTCCTCATCACTGGGCGAGGCAAACTCCAGTATCGCATAGACACGAAGGACCTGGATCAGACCAAGAGTTCCTCTGAGGCACGATGAACCGCCGCGTTACCGGCGAGCCTCCAGCCCGTTTCCCCGCGCGAACAGCGTTCGATGGTGGACGTGCTGGCCGAACCCCAAGGGTCACGGCACGACATGGAGCAACCAGAGCCATACTGGCCTCCCCACGCGACCGCTCCTTGGTCAACAGGGGCACCGCCAAACCCTACCACCCTAAGGGTCGGCTCACAACTGCTTCAGCTGAGGTCCTTGGAGGGATGAGCCACCCAAGTCAAAAAATAACCTGGGCGCTGTCCGAAACCCTCGCCCTTCGGTTGCTCCGGGAGTCCCTGCATGGCGTTCCCGCGAGCCCCGTCGTCACTAGCGAGCACCAAGGACTTTCCACTACAAAGCCCTCACTCCTACCTCAGGCTCCCTCTTAGTCAAATAGTGGATGGGGTCCTATCGCCTTAGCTAGTTTTTGCCCGGCGACACCGTCCGGCCCTTAGACCGGCACCGGGATCGACCTATGGAGCGTCGCTGCCCGGCTTGGCCAGAGAACCTGGCTGCCGGGGGTGCGTTCGAATGCGGACCCCGAAGAGTCTACGCACCCATGCACAACGTCCGTTAACCGTGGCCACCGGGCTCAACGCCTGTCGGAGATGAGCCTCTCGAGGAGGTGGCGATTCGTCCCCATCCGGCCCCCTCGCATTCGTACACAACGAACTCGGCCGGGCTTCCGGTCACCTCCCCCACTCAAGGGGTCGGGTCGGAACCACCCGGAGGGGCGGCCACCTTGGAACCGGATATATCCCCTTCATTACAACATAAAATTTGATTATTTGTCACATTAAAACGCATAATCATATTTCATTCATGACGTATTCCCACACAATGAACATATTTCTAACCACCCTTTCCTTAAATACTCTTTCCAAGACATGCAAGGATGGCTTAGTGGTTAAGATAACAACTAAAATCACTAAGCCATCCTTACATTTTACGAGGGTTCAAACCTCAACACAACTTAAAATTATTTTTAAATAATTTTTTAATTATTTCAGTTTTTCGCCGTTAGAGGGCAGCACCAAACATCACATCTTAAAATTCATTCTCCAAAATGACCCCTCGTACTATAGCTCACTTAAAAATTTCAATCTCCAAAATTACCCCTCATACTACAGTTCAATAAAATTTCATCCCCCCCCCCCCAAAATCTAAATTTTTTTAAACTCCACCCTCTTTTTAGAGATCAAAATTCCTTTTTAACCCCTCCTCTAAGAGCACACATTCTCCGCAGGCGGAGGAGGAGGAGCAGGTGGAGGAGGAGGAGTTGCTCCTCTGCTCCCTCCACCCTCCACCTGCTGGAGCAGAACTCTCCTTTTTCTACAACTCCCCTGGGCTTAAAATGCTCTGAAGGAATATACTTAGCGGCGGCTTTTTATTTTTCGTACTCTGGTTCCGTATCTTCCACTCATATAGGAAAATTATAAGACTAACACAAAATTGTGTCTAAAATCGAATAAAAAATATGGACATATGTTTCTTAATTTTAACTCCCTTCGCCTCAAGAGGGCGCTTTAAAGTTTTGTTTCTTCAAACCTTTAGTATACTGTTTGTCCAAAAATTATAAAATTCACAAAATAAAATCTTTTTACTCTCCCCTATCTTTTCGTATCAATTTTATTTTTACTACCACCAGGGGACGCCGCCCAGTGAAACATTTTACTTTTAGCCTCAGGCTATTGGTATTTTTCATCTGTTTTTCATAATATTTTGTCTCATTGTTTTTCTTCATTGTATATACTATTCTCCAAGTTCTTGACCCATTCTGACTACTTCGGCACTCATTCTGGACCGGCTGTGGCCCATCGGCCCCTCTTCATTCGTCTGGCTCTAATCACACGCTTCAGTTGTTCTTTTACCATTTTTCTTTTTCTTCAATTTTTTCTTATTCAATGGTTTTTTTTTTTTTTTTACCATTCTCAACTTCCCCTAGTCCTCTCTTACATGAAGTTAACTTTCATCCTTGGTCTGCCCTACTGTCAATTTGGGGCCTAATGCCGCTTCGGGGGGGGGGGGGGGGCGTTTTTTCACCTTTTCCAGACCCATCATCTAATACCACGTTGGTAAGGATTGGAAGATTAAAATTATCCAAAATACCAAAAATGAAGTCCATTGAAGTTTTATTTTAGTTATAGAATTCCCTATTAGCGGATATATTTGTCTGTTTACCTTTCTATTTTTCGATAACACTCAACAGCGTTAGACACACTTTAGACATTTAGGGAACTTTAACTTGTATCAAACCTTCTGCCTTTATCGAAAAGAAGAAAATGATAATTGATTCTAACTTATGCACCTAAAATAAAAAATGAGCTAGTAAATGTGTCAGAAACTAGCTATTTTCGATTTCGATACAGACTTGAAGAGTCATGTTGGAATCGCTACACTGTTAAAAATTTGCAGCATTCTGGCTGGTCATTTGACCGTTTTTTCCGAAACGGTTACACAACCGTAATTTTAACACTATTCTGACCATATTGGCCATTTTATGGTCAGAATATAGTTAAATTATGGTTATGAAACCGTTTTTTCAAAAAACGGTCGAATGACCTGCCAGAATGCTGCAAAATTTTTAACAATGTAGGCACTGGAAAACAATTTCCGTGTTAGACAGGTTCCCTCTTAGCAGTTATATTTGTCTAGTTATCTTTATGTTTCTCGATAAGCGGAGAAATTCCACAGCATTAGACACACTTTAGACATTTAGGGAACTTTAACTTGTATCAAACCTTTTGCCTTTATCGAAAAGAAGAAAATGCTAATCGATTCTAGCTAATGCGCCTAAAATAAAAAAATGAGCTAGTAAATGTGTCAGAAGCTTGCTACTTTGGATTTCGATACAAACTTGAAGAGTCATGTTGGAATCGCTAGGCACTGGAAAACAATTTCCGTGTTAGGCAGGTTCCCTTTCAGCAGTGATATATGTCTGGTTATCCTTACGTTTTTCGATAAAGCTGTCTTGTTTTCGATAAACGGAGAAATTCCACAGCATTTGATACACTTTAGACATTTAGGGAACTTTAATTTGTATCAAATCTTTTGCCTTTATCGAAAAGAGGAAAATGCTAATCGATTCTAGCTAATGCGTCTAAAATAAAAAATGAGTTTTTAAATGTGTCATAAAATAGCTACTTTGTATTTCGATACAGACTTAAAGAGTCATGTTGTAATCGCTAGGTACTGGAAAACAGTTTCCGTGTTAGACAGGTTCCCTCTTGGCAGGTATCTTTATCTTAATATCCTTACGTTTTTCGAAAGAAACTTTTGTTTTCGATCAATGGGGAAATTCCACAGTATTTGACATTTTGGGGGACTTTAAACTGTATCATACTTTTTGGAGTTATCTAAAAAGTAGAAAGGTTATTTGATTCATCAAATGCGCCATAGTTACGCGATTTGGACATCGCAGTTTCATAAAGAAGAAAGGGGAATTTATTCCAATGCAAAGAAAATCATTTTAAAATACTGAAATTTAAATGAGATATCTTTATAAATTTCTTCCATAAGATTAGCATTAGCGAGCAGGTCTTTTCGCTTGACTGAAGTAACCCCTTAAGCCTAAATCGGGAGCAAATAATTGCGATAGCAGAATCAGTGGCGCACCCAGGATTTTATCTTGGAGGGGGCAGAACGTTGGCAGCGAAACAAAATAAAATTAGTGGGGGCAAATTTTCTAAAGTTTTGATTACAGAAGGAAATTACAAGGAGACACTAATTAATCATAAAATTACCGTAATTAATTCAGTATCAATTAATTGGTTATTTATTTTAATTAAAATTATTATACTTAAAGTTTAATTTTATTAATAATTAAAAAAAGTATTCATTTTTGAATGTGCATAAGTTAAACATTTAAAGGCCTCATAAATAAACATTTATAGAATTTCCCATTTATATCTATCTGATTGTCAGACATATTGTAGTTTAAGAAAAATATCCAAAATAGCTTTGACGAGATGAATTATTGGATGCAAATTTTTGGGCTAGTTCATTTAAATTTAACTCGTCACTCAGAATTGTATGGGAATTAATAAACTAATAGAGAAACTCTTGTGGGGTATGACAGTAAATTCTTGCAGAGGCATTGTCTCTAGTCGTGGAAAGGTTAGATGCCCCTATAGCCCCGTGGCTTAACCGACTATGGGGCCGAGTTAAATGGATAAAATATTACTTAAAAAATTCAATTAAAAATATTGTTACACATAAAATCTATTTTTTTTTTTAACAAAGCTCTTGAATTACTTCAGTCGAAGTTACATTAATCTTTCTGTGTATATATAACAAAGCCAGCCCATTTAATCTTGATTCTGTCATTGTGGATCTTAAGTAAGTTTTTAAAATGTGTAATGTCAAAAATTACCTTTCGCTGAGACAGGTTGTAACGGGAAGTGTTGCAAAATTCTTTATTTATTTGTAGGTGTTGGGGTACAACATTTTGTCCCATTTCGAAACTGCTTCAATGGCATTCTTGCATCGAGTTATTGAAAGCTATTTCTCAAATTTTCTGTCAAATTTTTGAATTCGGCATTCAGAATTTCTGAATTTATAGAAAGTAAATCATGCATATGAAATTCACACAATTGACAAAAATCTTTTATTTCACTAGATGTTAGAGCACTTTTTCCATTATGTAGAAAAAAATCAAAATGTTGCGCTGTCGAGTGAAACGTCCATTAAGTTGAGTGAACGTTTGATCAACGAATAGGATAAAAATATTTTTCTACATTTATATAAATAAAGAAATTGGGAAACCAAATTCACATAACGAATTTTTAAAAAGTTTCGCCTTAGAAGACGAATCTCTGTCTTCCCAAGATGCGATTGTTTCAAAACGATCAATCATTGCATCATATACTTCTACCATGGTCATGATGGCTTTATGGCGTCTTACCCACCTAGTTGGACAAACTTTTTGTAGTTTTTGGTTATTAATTTCCGGTGTATGTTTGTCAATGTTGTTGAAAAGGATGGCGTTTTGTCTATTTAGGAGTATTGAAAAATTGTGTGTCATTTCAATTATGCCAATGCAGTTTCTTATTTCTGTCCCAGATACAACATTTCACGTGCTAAATTTAAATTATGCGAGACACAATGAACATATAAAGCTTGCGGATATATACTTATACGTGAGACCTAAATCCGTTAAACTTTCCGCTCATTGATGAGGCACCATCATAATCTTGCCTTACGTAACCTACGTAAATAGGACAAATCGATATCATATGTCTTTAATCCTTCTAATATTTTGCCGGGCAAGTTTTTTCCTCCAGTTCTTGCTACAGGAATAAATTGTAAGAATTCTTCACAAATTTTGTTGTCATTCTCTTCATATATGTATCAGACACACAAGGAAAGATGTTCAGTAGTAGGAATGTCACAAGTTTCACCATCAAGAAATGAGAAACATTTTGCCGAATTAATTTTTTCTACCACTAGGGGGCTCGGCCCCCTACGAGCTACGCTCGCCAACCCCCGTCCAGACACCGCAGGCTCTAAATGCACGCTAATTTGATCGGCTTTAAAAAGATTTCGAAAGATTGAATTATAATTTAAAAAACAGTGGCGATCTCCCTATAAACGAATTTCTATTCATTTCTCTTTGATTGGGGAATTTTAACGCCAAATCCGCTGCGGTACTACTTGATTACCCTGTCGACCAATTTCGCCAAATTATATAAATCGCCAAACCACTCGCCAAATTATACAAATTGATATAATTTTTATTTTAAATAACGAAAGAACAAATAAATTCGTACAACATTAATAAAAACACAAATAAAACGTCGAAATAAAAATAACTTGATGACGTATACATGTGTAACAACATTTCAAAATAAGCTAATATAAAAGGAATTAAGTAAAGAGAGTCTTTGTCTCCTGGTATTTTTTAACAAAACGAAAAGAAAGTTCTTTTAAATGAGACATTTTAAATTAATTTTCAAAATATCAAATAAATGTCTAGCGCAATTTAAACTTTTTTGCAATATTATTTTGTGTTCATTTTATGTAATAACTATAATGTGACGTAAATATGACATAATTTCTCCTAAGACTTCTAACGCATGTTAATGAATTTATTATTTTACAATATCCTTTCTCTTTTAAAATTCACGTGTATACTTTTTATGACGTAATTTTTAATAAGTTCCTGCTTTTTATACGTAATTATTTAATTCTAATTTGAAAGTTCTTTTCCTGTTTATAATAGTCATGTGTAAATAAATTTTTAATTTGAAGCATACATTATTGCTTGCGCTTTTTATACAGTTGGCAACAGTTTAAATTAGTACAATTTTCTGAAATCTGTAAAAAATATCTCTAGAAATGCTGAAAATTTGAATTTAAAATAGAAATAAAACCTGAAAAAATGAGTCAAAATAAAAAAATTAATGCAATCTGCACTCCGGCAAATTCTAACGCATAAAATGATCTAAAAATGATTACATTGCCATGTATAGTTTTTGCTGCTATAAAACTTTTTTAGTGGAACGATTTTGTCCAACTTTAGCATTAAATAACTCTTAAAATAATTCTTCGATTTGAAAACTGTCTGCATCAGCGTGTTTATCAAATATTTCTGTATAAAACCACCGATTTTCATATTTTTGTATGCATTATTTTTGTTAATATTAACGAAGAAAGGCCTCCTGTCACAAAAAAATCAAAACCGGCGGCGGCGGCGGCGGTGACAGCGGTAGTTACTTTTTTTTAGAATAGAGAGAAACGATTCAAGGGGCCCGGTCAACCGGCCCAAGGGGCCCGGTTCAAATCAAACAATAAGAAAACCATTAATCATTCTCCCCCACCTCGCATCGGGAGAAAAACTAATCCTTTCTTTGAAATAGTGGATTTGCCTCCGGATGATCCATATAAGCATCCATTTTGTTGCCTGGATGGAGTGGAATTGGGTTTTTTAATTTATGTATCAGGTACACTTATGGGCACGCACATGTGCAAGAAATATGCGCCAATTCAGCTAATGTGTTAGTACTACGTATGCTTCTCTAATAAAAGGGACTCATTCTGTAATCTTTCTGAGAGAATTTTTTTTTTCTTTTCTGATACTTTTTCTTTGTAAATAACTATATGCGTTATCTAAGTGCTATCTATTTTCATATGGTGACAAATTTCATAAATAAATGGTACACTATCAAGTAAATCTAAAGATATTAAAGTGCAGTCGAACAAAAGAAAGAAAGAAGGAAAGAGATACATTTTAATCACCCCATTGTACAATAAAAAAAAAAGGAATAGGCAGTTTTCTAGTTCCGATTCTTTAAACAACACCGACTTCATTGGTGTCAGATCTTTAATCATACAATAGTCAATTATTTGTTACTATATAAGCTTTTAAAAGCACAAAGGCTGTTTGCTCTTTTCCAAAATGCATTTCAGTTGAAAGTGGAATAATCTGGAAGCACTTTTAAGCAAATGTCAACTTCATGTCATTCATCGGATTGTTCCGACAACCTCTCAATGTGGCAAATATTGCTGTCGTTAGTTTATTGACACGCGATTAATAAATAGCGACTTATAAGCTTACAAAGGGTTTCAAATGCTTTTCTTGGAGAATATAGCAAAAACAAAATTTCACTTCCGGCTGTAAATTCTTAAATCTATAACCTAAATACCCCAAGAAAAAAAAAAGGCTAATTAAAAAAGCAATACATTTCTTTAAAATGTACTTCAAAACAGTAACGTGGCATGAATTGCCAAATATAATAAGGAAGGGTGAAACGAAGTTAATTTTCTCTCTATATACATGAAATATTTTTTAGATAAAAAAAATTGATTCAGTTGATTTTTGATTCAGTTATCTGTACATAAATTTACACACGTACAAATCTGTATAAATCATGTATTCTTCTACATTAACAACATTCATTTGTCACGTATTTTTTAGTCACCGTAAGTACGTCTTTAAAAAACTAAAAATATGCGATTTTTTTTTTTCAATGCAGATGCAATCTTCTGTTAAGCATGCGATAATAAAACATATATATTGATTAAGCACGTTTTAGTCGCACTCTAAATTGAAATGTCTGAAATTCAGACACTTAAGTGTCTGAAACGGTGTGTTCAATTTTCAGACATTTTAAAATGTCTTAATTTTTTCAGACACTTTTTGCGTCTGAATTTCAGACACTTCAAACGTCTTAATCGCAACCAATTTTTGTCAGCATTATACGTAGCCATATTTGACCACGGTGAATCCTAGAAAAATATTTAGCTGTGGTCTTGTCCCCCACCCCACACAGCCTGATTTTGGGGCTTCCAAATTTGCTATGCAATTTTTGTAAAGCTCGTAATTTAAATCTTTTACGACATTGTACTGATTATATTAAAAATTTTGAATTTCAGGAGTAGAACAAGATTAAAACAAAAATATATTCATCTAAATATTAGATTTCTTTTATTTGTTTAGTTTTTAATGTTATTTTACTTTAAAAATTCAAAATATCGATTATAATCAGTACAATTTCGAAATGGATTTAAAATATAAGCTTTACAAAAATTGCACATCAAATTTTTGAGTCCTAAAATCGTAGGGGGACGGGACACTGTCCAGCATGCCCATGTTTTAATCAGGTCCTTTTGCAAAAAAATGCAACTCTGCATTATCTTTTACTAAATAGGGGTGTCCGGTATTTGGAAGTGTCCGTTGTGAAGGTTAACGAACATTTCCGAAAAGTGGACGTTTAATACCCTTTTTAATACACAATGTATGCATATTTGTATATTTTTACCTCACAAAAGGAAACATCTCCGATTATCTGACAAATTCCCCAGCCCCAAAGTGTTCCCTATTGACGGTTTTTACGGTACATGGATAAATATATATATATATATATATATTTGTAATCTTATCTTACTCTAAAAGTTCAAATATTCATTATACTCAGTGGATAAAAATAAAGATATTTATAATATCAGTTGTTCGAAAATTGCAAAGAAAATCCCCCCCCCCCTTAAAAAAAAAAGAAAATTCATGCAATTTAAAAACTAGATCTTTTAAAAATTTATATTGGCAAATAGGCATTGTTTTACACAGATCAGATAATCACAAGATCTATTTAACTATAAATACAAAATAATAAATAAATACTCTAATTTAGTAACATTCAGAAAATAATTACTGCTAGTTTCAAAACTTGCCTCAAATATACATTTCAAGTAGTACATATAAATAAACAAATTTAGTCACTATAAGTAGTGAACATGTGTAATATATATTTTTTGAATATGCGGTTCTTTGTCATTGTTTAATTAAAAATGAACTTTGGTGTCTAATTTTATACATTCTGTGGAATATGTAAAAGTTTTTCTTTTAAACATATTCCTTAGCTGTTATGGAACAACAGGATATAAGTCATATTTATTTTTTTATTCCTGTAAACTTTGTATCTTATGAATATGAGTTACATAAATTTTACAGATTTGATAAGAAAAAATTAACCTAGAAAACAGAAGAAAAGGAAAAGAAATTGACAGAATATGTACTGTTTTTAGTTGTTTGAAAATACTTTGAATATAAAAAAAGTAGTTATTAATCGCTTAAAAATATATAATATATAAGTAAATATGAACTTTTAAAAATATATACTATTTCAGTTTTATCTATAAACTTTATATCAAGCATAAACAACTTTTTATTTATGCCTAAATTATCATGTTTAATTTTTTTCGTACTAATAATTGTTTGTATCAGAAACGTTGCATATGCGATTGCAATAAAGGGAAATTTCATAATTTTTTCTGATATTTCTCAGGTTTGAAAATTTAAAATCATGAACAAAACATAGCAGAAAAAGGCTTACATATAAATAAAAAAATAATATAGGTACCAATTTAAAAAAACTCCAAAAATATTAATGAATACTTTATAAATATACCGTTAAACAAGAACAGAAATTGCAGTTAATGAATAAAATGTTTCTGCATTTGTTCTATGTTTAAAAAATCTTACGGAATGATAGTATAAGAAATACCTATTATGTTTTAAGAAATTTGGTAAATATTAAATATGAAACTTTGACTATCAAAATTTCCGATTTTCAATAATAAATTAAAGCATCAATAATAAGAATAAATCTTTAAAAAGTTTCAGTACTGTGATTAAAAACGGTGACATGTAAAGAAAATTTTTACTGTATTAATGCTTTTTTTGAATCTGCGAACTTTTCCGAATATCATAATCATAAATGAATATCATATTTAGCTCCAAAATAATAATCACAAAAAATACAATAAGTACTGATACATAAACTGCAAGAGTTTATAATCAATAAACAGTAAAAATCAGAAGAAACAGAACATAGAATAAATACAGTTTCAAACGGCTTCAATTTATTGTTTTTATCTCCCATTAATGGAACTATGAATCATTCAGCTTTTCAAATCTGTTTATGTTGCACGTTTTGCTTTTGGGAAACGACGAATTAGGATATTTCCGATCACAGGATCGAAAAGGAAGGTTAAACAAGTTATCACTCATTCGTTTATTCACATGAGACAAGCGCGCTGAATTAAAGCATTGCAATTTAATTATCAAAACAATTATATTCGATACCGGTACATTAAGAAGGTATAACAGACGACAGCTTGTGAAATCAAAAAACTAACATTAAACTACAAAAAAAGAGATCAATCTTTAAAAACTATTTAATTTATATTCATAAGATACAAACCTACTGAAAATAAAAGTTAAAATTAAATATGACTTACGCTTTCATTCGATAAATACTCCATAATTACGCATTTCTTTTAATCCAAGCAATGGCGACGCTTAAAATGTGATTCTTTCTATATCATGAAGGAGCCATAGATGACGTGCGCGGAAATCAATGCTCTGATTGGCTGTTCAGAAAAGTACAAAAAAGAAATGTTCAACTACTGTTTTAAATAAGACACTTCGTAGATAATTCCAACATATTTCTCGGTTCGTATATACCATGATCATACTAAGACACTTATGTATCTTAAATTAAGACATCTATTGTGTCTGAATTTTCAGATTAAGACACTTAAGTGACTGAAATTCTTTTTCAGTCACATATGTGTCTAAATTTAAGACGCCTCTATTTGCAGTGCGAATATAGTTTAATTGAATATTCTGTATCATATAAATATATCAAACTGTAATGCTAAAATAATCTGTATCATATAAATATAACATAAACTATAACGCTAAAGTTTTATTATTTTCATAATAATGCAGTACTTAGCATTATATGCTAAATAATTAGTATGAAAATAATTAAGAGCACAAGCGAAAACTGATAAAAGTGAAAACGAAGCATTTTTTTCAAACTCAGTTTAGAACTTAAAATTTTGAAACGAAAAAACTCATAGATTAAATCAACAATTCAGTGTGTAAACCAAACATTTCAACTAGAGATCGACCGAAAATTCGGTTTCGTTCTCGTTTTTGGCTCAAAATTGGAGTTTCGTTTTCGGCGAAAATGTTGCCAAAAATTCGGCCTCACCGAAACTCGTCCGAAATTATTTTTATTCCAAAAAGTCTCGTTTCTTCCTTTGGAAATTTTCAATATAACTCATTGATTTGAGCTGTATCGGCTCAAATGAGACACTCTTTATTTATTGCTGTGTATTTCACTGTTTATAATTATCAGTCATGACTGACTCAACATGTGAAATAAATTATAAAGCAAGTAATACATGCATGACTAAACTTTGAAGACGCTTTTCGCAAGCTCATTAAAAGCTGCAGACTTAACAGTAATAGATTTGAAACCGCAGAAGTGTTTCGAATACCCGTTGAATATAGTATAACGGAATAATATTACTATATTACAGTATAACAGATTATCATTTACAAAAATCTTTGTAAAAGGTAAATCGAGGTATGTATACCTAAAACATTTTTTAATTAGATGAAATTCATATAATTAGAGACTGATTTAATTATATTTTATTTTATATGAAAATAAAAAGTTTTGGCCAGAGGCACAGAGAGCCAACTATGGCCACACGTATAATAATTACACGTATAATACACTTAAAAGTTAACACTTTCAAAACACTAAATAAAATTCTAAAAGTCTAAAACTTACAAGTTTCAGCTACCCTGTGGCCATCATCAGGGTCTTACTTCAGTTAAAAAGAGAAAAATACTTATTAGTTTGTAGAATTCAAAAGTTTACTTTTGAAACTTGTAGGTTTTAGACTTTTAGAATTGTATTTAATGTTTTGAAAGTGTTAACTTTTAAGTGTATTATACGTCTTTTAATAAATCTTTTTAATTATATTTGTGCGTTAATTTCAAAACATAATAATCCTTCAATTTATTTAATTACACATATAATTAATCAATAATTATGTATGCATTAATTACTTTAAAAAAAATAGGACATTTTCGTTTTCGGCCGAAAATAGTAAGATTACCAAAGTTCGGTTTCAGTTTTTGTTTCGGTCTTAAAAACTCGTTTCGGTCAATCCTTAATTTCAACTAATATGTATAAAATTCAAATTGGATACTTGCTGAGACAGTCATAAATACGTTTTTATTATTAACAACACAAAACTGGCCAGCGCGTTTTTATAAAAAAAAAAAAAATTACGAAATCTAATAGCGTTTTTCTTTTTCTTATAAAGGCAAACAAAGTGACAGAAAAGGGTGTCACAGTTGGTGATTTGAACGGAAGTTACCAAAAAAGTTGTTATAAGAGAGTAAACACCTGTAACTCGATTAAGTATATTTTTTGAAAAATGAAAAATAAAATTCGATTCCAAATCACTTGCATTCTTGCCCAGTTTCACGTTAAAAGAAAGTCTGTGAATGTGCCGGAAAACCATTAGTTTAAAAACACCTTGATTCTTAAAAGTAAAAGCAAAATGTAGATATTGCTTGCCTGCGCATTTTAAAACATCCTTTATAAACCGACTAGAGGTCTGCCCGGGCTTGGCCCGAGGCCCGTACCCTGCCCGGCGGAATGAAGGCGAATTTTCAAACGGGCCGGGCCGGCAGACAAAATAAACGGGCCAGGCCGGCAAAAAAATTGAACGGGCCTTCAGGGTCGGGCCGGGTCGATAAAAAAAATTAATCGGGCCTATCGGCCCGATATAAGAATTCAAGTGAAGCAGATAAAATACGAGCCATTTTCAATGAATATGATTTTCTCGAGAAGTATAAATGTGCATCACGAGCCGATGCGAGTTTAACAACATCAATACAGAAATATAACATGTCCATCGTTGAGATCAGCATCGTACAGTTACTAGATGTCTGACTCCGGGTTTAATTTTTCTCAGCAGATTCGTGCCGGGACGAAACTGGTCTTAATCGATCTCAGGATGTGTAGGATAGGCATTATGTTTTGTAAGATTATTAATAGTGATAATGAACTTCTGTTAAGGGTGTTCTTAAATCCAAAAGGACAACTTTCTGACATAAGTTTCAATTTATTTTTGCTCGAAAATGCATGAAACAAGCTGGTGTTGTTGTTCAAAAACTAAGTAATTGAGCTGTTTTTTTTCATTTTTTTGCAAACGCAATAGATCTTTCAGAAAAGAGTGTCAAAGTGGGCGTTTTGAACCGAATTTCCGCGCGAAGGGAGAAAGAGCACTCAAGAGCGGGCGAAAAACGTGTTTGTCACGTGATCGAATTCGCTTATAACTCAATAGGTAATTGATTGATCAAAAAATGGAAAAAACAGTTCAATTCCAAATCGCTTTCATGGCCAGGCTTTCCAATTTTATATCTTTCCGTTAAAAAATGAAATTGTAAATATGTCAAAACGTTTTGCGCTTGTTGAGGAGAGCAGTTAAGAATAGCCTTAACAGTATCTTTGGAAATATACCTTAAGGTGGTTCTCATAGTCACTGCTCAACAATGCGAAACTTTTAGACACATTTTCTGACTCATTTTTAACTATAAAGGCATAAAATTGACAAGCCTGATTATTGAAAGCATTTGGAAATGAATAGCTTTCTCCATACTTGATAAATTATAGAGATAAAGGAGATTCTTGTCACGTGACTGTCACGTTTTTCTCTTTTCCTGTGCTATCGCTTGCGGAAATTCGATTCAAAACGCTAACTTTGGCAGTATTTTCAGAAAGATATATTGCTTTTATTTATTAAAAAAAACGACATTTACATAGTTTCTGAATAAGAATACCTGACAATCTTACGCGTTTCCAAAAAGAAATGAATTCATAAATGTGTCGAAATGTAACTCCTTCGGATTTGAGAAAAGCCTTAAAAATGAGAGAAATATTTACACAAATCTACTTTTTATTATACAGCTTCAAAAATTATCATGTTTTTAATCCTTTATTCTGAACTACATTAATCTTTTAATGAATCCTTATTTGAATTTTGAAATATTCAGTAGAGACGATGACTAAAACACTGTAAGTAATCGTTAATGTTTACTGTTATGTGTTTTCTGTTTTGCGAACACATAGTAATCTAAAATGTACTGTAAAATGTTCCTATAAATATGTATGTAGTATTCATTAAAAGAATCTTAATTGTATGTCGAGAAAAACGGACTTTTTTGTAGAAACTGAGTCGGGCCAAACTTCCAATTTTTATACCGGGCCGGGAAAAGATAGCTTTCGTTCGGGCCGGGCCTGGAAATTCCGACCCGTGCAGACCTCTAAAAACCGACTGGAGTAAAATGTAAAAAAATATATATATCTTTTTCAATTGTTGTTATTTGAACATGTGTGCGTATCTATCGGTTCGGTCCCTTCCTAATAAATAACTAAATAATTGTCAAATGTTAACTGTAATTCCTTCCAGCCAATTCTAATAAGCTCCTTGAAAAGCTAAGAAGGAATTAATTCTTAAAAATCAATGATGGTTTTAGAAAAATAAAAGTTCCCTTAGATTTAAAATATATATATATATATATATTTTTTTTTTTCGAATAAAAGAAAATTTTCTTTATTTATTTTAATTCACCGACAAAAATACAAAATTTAAAGTTTTATTAATTGAACAAGTTTTAAAAAAGTTTTTCTCTTAAATAATAATTCAAAGTTTTTTTTTTTTTTTTTTTTTATGTACCAGAGGCTGTGCCCGTTACGAGCTAAGTCCTCAAAACCCTGTCCAAATCTCGCCGGATTGTTAAACATGGTAATTTGAGTTGTTTCAAAAATTAAAATCTGATTATAGTAGATTGAAGGATATTCCACAAATGAAAATGTAGTCATATTTAAAGGAATATTGTAACACATGAAATTGGCAGGTGTTTTCATGCAGATACTATGCGATCGAGTGTTTTCCATTTTTTAATAAAAGCAAAAGATCATTCATAAAATACTGTCAAAGGAAAACCTGTCGTCACGTAGAAAAAATCGCTTATAAATACATAAGTAACACATTGATCAACGATTAGTAAACACTATTCGATGCCAAATCGCTTCAGTAGTCATGCCTGCAAACGTCATGCTTTTGCATTTAAAAATGTGTCCATAAATATTTAAAAACTCCATGTTGTCGGAGGGACATATTTCTTTGATAAAGTCCTTAAAAGGTGACATAATCTTAGATTTCAGATTAGTTCGGATGATGAAACTGACACCATTTTCAAAAGAAAAGATCATTTTCATATATGGAACAAGTCATGATATGACTGTGTGATTGCGTCAGTATAATGTCATATTCAATAAACTTCAGCTTGCATTTAAAGTTCCCAAAATTTATTAGTTTATTTCTAAATTTCTTTTCTTCTATCCCTTGAAATCAAAATTAAGCAATAAAACTAAAATCTGAGACATTTAAAAATAATTGATGGATATGATGCACTAATCTTAAACGCACAGACAATTCTGTTGGTGAAAATGACATAAATTCCAAAAAGAAAAAATGCCTTTTCATCCAAAAAAAAAAAAAAAAATGTACATCAGCACAGATTGTTTAGAACAGTATTTTAATTAAAATTGTATTATATAATTTTCATATTCCATTATAACGAAGTCTTTTTAAAGAAATGTACTTGATAAAACCTCTCAAAAAGAAAAAAAAAAAAAGCAATTTAACAAATTACAACGACCGTTTGGAAAATGATTTTTTCGAAGACTAAAATTTAAGACATAAAAAATCGCACGGAGTTGATCATACATTACGTACGCCATGAATTAAACATTCACATTCCTGGACCCATCATGAACAAATTTTAAAAGGAATTTCAGTTTTACAATTTTCAGTACTGTAAATGTTTAAACTTCTACGGAGCTGGTCATACATTACGTACGCCATGAATTAAACATTAATAGTGTTATTACACATAAAAATTGCAAGCGACAAAAATCGCCTGCGACTCGTCAGATTTCGTGAAACTTATGTATTATCCACCTGAAACTTACGTATTATCCAAGCATTTCATTGGATGTTCGGGAAAAGGCTTTTCCATCGTCCGATTTCCAAGAAATCTGACGACCCATTTTAAATGAAATTTCATTCTTAAACTTCTAAACATCCCACAATATTACTTTTTACACCGTCGTATAGAGAAAAAAATGTACTTTTAAATGTAATTTGTTTGGAAGCTGTATCTCAATTTGTTTCTGAGTTATTAAATTTTTTTTTTCTAGTTTTTATTACTTTTTTGTCATAGTAGCAACAGAAGTATCCATCTCTGTTGAAAGTAAAGGCAAATTACAGATTACTGTATAGACCAATCAGAAAACGAATAAAATGCAGATTCAACCAATAAAAAACTCCAGATGTGCTGTTGATTTCCTACCCTGACGAGGACAATAACCATTTTTCAAAATAGTTAAAAAAAAAAAATAAAATAAAATAACTTCACGGATCGTAATTTTTGCAAAAACTTTGTGGCAGAGTTTAAATGAAACGGAACAAAAAGCTAAAATATCGTTTTTTTTTTTTTTTTTTTTTTTTTTAAGAAACACTACAGCAAGGAGTGATAGCTAATGTTAAACCTATGGGAGCTTCTTTTCGTAATTTCTGTAAAAACATTGTGGCAGAGTTTTAATGAAACGAAAAAAAAAGGCTAAAATATATGTTTAAAAAAGAGCGAAACATTACAGACACAGTTTTTTTTTACTTCAAGAACTTTTTTAAATTATTGTATTCCATTATAATGTAGTATTTTTAACCCCTTGGGGACGAGCGACACGTATACGTGCCGGAAATAGGCCTAAGGATCGTCGTTTATCCTCACCAGTAAAATTTTACTGTAAAATTTGCCTTATTTAATCCGAGCATTTTCCCGATTTGAATAGGCACAAACTTCTGTTTTTTAAAACCGGTAGCAATGTAATAAACATTTCGTAAAAGGCTCCCGTCGCGAAGGGGTTAAAGAAATGTAGTATTTGATAAAAGTAGTATTTGATAAAAGTTCTCAACAAAAAAGAGAAAAAAAAATACTTCACCAGGCTACAAAATGGATGCCCTGATATATCCCTGCAGATTAATCGAATGCGTTAATCCAAAGAGGAAAGCTCCCCGTTCCTTCACTTGACAGCCCGACACCACCCATCTTGACCTTTGAGGGGAGAGAGCGAGCAGCGTGGGTTTCCACGCGATTCAAGATGATATTGTTACTCGCATTTAAACTTTGTTTTTGTATGTTACAGCTGATAAAGGAAGCGTTTTTGGAAGAATGTTTAAAATGTTCAGTGAGATTTTCATTCCCCGCATCGACAGTTGTTCTTAGTAAAGTTCGAAAGTTGGCTACATTGGCGATTGCCACCTGCTCAGTCGCATAAAATTATAATTATTATAATCGGTTCTAATCGGTTCCGATTTACTGCAACTTGTGACGCCTGACCCACATTAATTTTTCTATCGACTGAAATGTATTTCCTCCTTGAATATTCTGTAGCTTTTCGTAAGTTGCAACAGCCCTGAAATGATATTATTTTTTGTTGATTATTAAATTTCTCAATGACTTTCTTCCAATTATTATAACTTTGCGTGACCAACTACCCAGCTACTTCCGATTTAGATTTTCCACCGTTAAGAGGTGCAAAAAATACGCAATATTTACAACGTGTACTATTTTCAACTTGAGAATATACAAGCCAAGTATATTTTTTAAACCATGTGTATTGAAAACTTTGTTTGTGATTTGCAGCTGTAGCACAGGTTGCGGGAAAATTAAAATTTGTTTCTGGTTCCCACAACTTTTTCATAATATTTAAATTATCGTCAGTATTAAATGTTTGTTCTTTCAACAATACGATGTCTTACTAATTGCTATCATCTAAGGAAATACTATTCTTCGTGGTTGTTTGATGACTTTGGCTGATTTGCGACTAGGGAAACGGAATCCAAATCGGTATTTATAGTGTTAATAATGTCATTACTACTAGCATTTAAATCATCCATTTTTTTATATTTTGAAATAATTCAATTTCAAAATAATATTTTACAAATTTAATTTGCAAATGTCACTGAAGAGTTTCCATGCAGATTACCTTTAATAGCTGAAAAACTTGTTTGAAGATTAATAGTCGGCTCTCGTTAATTCGAACTCGTCGGGACCACAAGAAATGTTCGAATTATCCAGAGTTCGAATTATGAAAAGAATGAGAGAAAAACATATTTAAAGGAGTACTATTGCAAAGGAATTAATGTATAATATATATATATATATTTTTTTTACTGCTATCGTTAGAATATGACTTAATATAGATTAAACGATATAAATACATAAATTTATTATTAATATTAAAAGAATATAAATAAAACATAAAAAATAGTAATACGAGGGTGGTTCAATAATTATTGTCCCAAATGTGTATAAAATATTTGTACTGCGATGGGTGATGAGGAATATAGAAGCCTGGTGTCTTAGATGCTTATATTACCGATTTCAGAACTGTAGCTGCTGTATTAACATATTTTTTTTCCCTTTTTGGTATGAGAAGTCGCACCTAGCTTGAAAGGGGGGGGGGGGAGTAACAGTAAATGAGACGTGGCGACTGTCGTTTGGACTCGGGATCATAGTGATGTAGTGACGTTCATCCACTGTCACAAAACTATCGCAGAACTGTTTCATGTCTGGCTCCATACCAGCCTTTCCCCCAACCCCGCCCTTTCAAGCTAGGTTCCACCGCTCACACCTAAAACGAAAAATATTCGTTAATATAGCAGCTAGGGCTCTGGAATTGAGCATATAGGCATCTAAGACAATAGACTTCAATATTCCACATCAACAATCGCAGTACAAATGTTTTATACACACTCCGGACAATAATTATTGAACCACCCTCGTACAGTATAAACCAGCTGCATTTTAAAATTTTTATTAATTGTACTATAATTTTCTTGCCTGACATGAGATGAACATTTAAGAAATTATTTACACTATTTATCATCACTATGACAAAATTTATCAATTGTTGTTTGCTTAGTCCTATTCATTTTTGACTTTTGAAAAGAGGTTTTCCCTATCTTTAAAAGATGTCCACCATGTGGATTTCTGGGAATGTCACTGGGTTAAATGCTAGAGAAGGGATTAGGAAGAAGCATAATGGAAAAAGGGGTGGAGGTGTCATTGATGGACAGACGGGGCGCTAAGAAAGCGGATATCAAATGTATTATATATGTATTATATATGTATGATTATATGTATACTTCAGAACAATTCTGACAAAAATGAAAGAAAGAAAGTTATTTCAAGGATCCAAATTCCGTGAAAAAGAAAGGAAAAATAAAAAAATGGAATTTTCGTTAGTTCGAATTAAACGAAGTCAAGAGAAATCGAGTTCGAATAAACGAAAATTTTTAACGTTATTCTGCCATTGAAAATTTCGGGACTTCATGATTAGTTCGAATTAAGCGAAGATTCGATTTATCCGATTTCGAATTAATGAGAGCCGACTTATATGATTGTCAATAAAGTCACTGCAAAATAGCCATGTAAAATACAAAATAAATTTTTGAGTAACTTTTGTGTACTCGCATATAACTCTGTATAGTATTCAAAGTCCAAGCAAAAGGAAAAGGAATGGGTAAGGATGCAACCGAGCCAAGTGAGGGTTTTGCACTATAATGATCCAGACCGAAGTTCACTATATTACATCTGGACCTTCTAATTCTAGACGCTGGATCTCAATTGTTTGACTGGGAGAAACATGAAACAAACATGATTCAGCTTTATTAGTGATGGGCGATTCTCGAAAATTCGACAATCGAGAAAAATCGTCATCGTAAAAAATCACAATCGATGCAGCCATCGATTAATTCCTAGAATCTACAATCGAGATGTTTTACAATCGATTATAACGAGAGAAGCTAAAAACAATTGTTGGAAAATTTAGCTATTATTCTGGCCGAAAATTTCATAGTAGTGATAGGGTTTGCCCGATAATTCTGCTATCGCAATTATTTGCTCCTGATTTATGCTGAAGGGGTTACTTCAGTCAAGTGAAAAGACCTGCTCGCTATCTAAATGCTAATCTTATGGAAGAAATTTATAAAGCTATCTCATTTGAATTTCAGTACTTTAAAATGATTTTCTTTGCATTGGAATAAATTCCCCTTTCTTCTTTATGAAACTGCAATGTCCAAATCGCGTAACTATGGCGCATTTGAATCAAATAACCTTTCTACTTTTTAAATAACTCCAAAAAGTTTGATACAGTTTAAAGTTCCCCTAAATGTCAAATGCTGTGGAATTTCCCCATTGATCGAAAACAAAAATTTCTTTCGAAAAACGTAAGGATAGTAAGATAAAGATACCCGCCAAGAGGGAACCTGTCTAACACGGAAACTGTTTTCCAGTACCTAGCGATTCCAACATGACTCTATAAGTCTGTATCGAAATCCAAAGTAGCTACTTTATGACACATTTAAAAACTCGTTTTTATTTTAAACGCATTAGCTAGAATCGATTAGCATTTCCCTCTTTTCGATAAAGGCAAAAGGTTTGATACAAATTAAAGTTCCCTAAATGTCTAAAGTGTATCAAATGCTGGGGAATTTCTCCGTTCATCGAAACAAGACAGCTTTATCGAAAAACGTAAAAATAACCAGACATATATAACTGCTGAGAGGGAACCTGCTTAACACGGAAATTGTTTTCCAATGCCTAGCGATTCCAACATGACTCTTCAAGACTCTATCGAAATCCAAAGTAGCTAGTTTCTGACACATTTACTAGCTCATTTTTTATTTTAGGCGTATTAGCTAGAATCGATTAGTATTTTCTTCTTTTCGATAAAGGCAGAAGGTTTGATACAAGTTAAAGTTCCCTAAGTGTCTAAAGTGTGTCTAATGCTGTGGAATTTCTCCGTTTATCGAGAAACATAAGGATAACCAGACAAATATAACTGCTAAGGAGGAAACCTGTCTAACACGGAAATTGTTTTCCAGTGCCTAGCGATTCCAATATGACTCTTCAAGTCTGTATCGAAATCCAAAGTAGCTAGTTTCTGACACATTTGCTGGCTCCTTTTTTATTTTAGGCGCATTAGCTAGAATCGATTAGCATTTTCTTCTTTTCGATAAAGGCAGAAGGTTTGATACAAGTTAAAGTTCCCTAAATGTCTAAAGTTTGTCTAATGCTGTTGAATTTCTCCTTTTATGGAAAACAAAGGAGTATTATCGAAAAATAGAAAGGTAAACAGACAAATATATCCGCTAATAGGGAATTCTATAACTAAAATAAAACTTCAGTGGACTTGATTTTTGGCATTTTGGATAATTTTAATCTTCCAATCCTTACCAACGTGGTATTAGATTATGGGTCTGGAAGAAGTAGAAGAAACGCCCCCCCCCCCCCCCGAAGGGGCATTAGGCCCCAAATTGACAGTAGGGCAGACCAAGGATGAAAGCAACAACTTCATGTAAGAGAGGACTAGGAGAAGTTGAGAATAGTAAAAAAACCAAACCATTGAATAAGAAAAAAATTGAAGAAAAAAGAAAAAAAAGAACAAGTGAAGCATGTGATTAGAGCCAGACAAATGAAGAGGGTTCCGATGGGCCACAGCTGGTCCAGAATGAGTGCCCAAGTAGTCAGAATGGGTCAAGAACTTGGAGAATAGCATCTACAATGAAGAAAAACAATGAGACAAAATATTATGAAAAACAGATGAAAAATACCAATAGCCTGAGGCTAAAAGTAAAATGTTTCACTGGGCGGTGCCCCCTGGTGGTAGTAAAAATAAAATTGATACGAGAAGATAGGGGAGAGTGAAAAGACTTTATTTTGTGAATTTTATAATTTTTGGACAAACAGTATACTAAAGGTTTGAAGAAACAAAATGTTAAAGCTCCCTCTTGAGGCGAAGAAGGGAGTTAAAATTAAGAAACATATGTCCATATTTTTTATTCGATTTTAGACACAATTTGATGTTAGTCTTATAATTTTCATTTGAGTGGAAGATACCGTACCAGAGTACGAAAAAAACCGCCGCTAAGTATATTCCTTTAGAGCATTTTAAGCCCAGGGGTCTAAAATTAACGGTGGATTGACAAAAGAAAGGTAGATTTAGAAAGGTTATGAGATTACCCTTATTTTAATATGTTACATGAGTAGGGTAAAATAATTTTGAAAAATCCTCTTTCCTGAGGCGACACTTAAAATCTTGAAAACACATATTTGGAGTGCAGTTTTGTTTTAACAATAGCATTCTAATATTAGGATATCTAACAAAAACATAGCTGTGAAAAAAGGGAGCCAAGTTCTGTAAAGACAATGACAAGAAAAGAAATGATATCTAAGTGGGTGCCAAGTTCAAATAAAATTCACTCAAACTTACCTACTGAAGTATTATAGCATTTTTTAAATTGTTTAGAAATAAAAATTATTGATAGCATATTAATAATAAATCTAGAACTTGGCAAGTTTTTACCTACGAGTCATTTATTTTTAATAATGACATTATTATATCAAATCTTGTTATTTCATGATTGGAAGCCTTAATTTGAGTGAGCTCCTTTGAGTGGGCGGTGGGATAAAATATATTTCACCCAATTTAACTGTAAAATGCCACATTGACACCAGAATTCAGGACTAAAAAGTTTAATTTTATTAAATACGTGAAAAGAAGCTTTTACCCATTTTGAAATAAATTTGTTTTTAAATTCTGGTGTGATTCAATTATTTCAGCATTTCACGAATAAAAATTATTTGCCCCTGAAAGGGGTAAAGGCGTGCAGTTTCTAGAGTGATGACCAAGAACAAGCGTAAGTATATCAATTAAAAAAACCCTTAACGGGTTAAAAGTTTGTGACGCAGCGCTTTATCTTATTGCTATAAGAATTTTAAATATGGAACTTAAAAATAATGATATCAAATTTTAAGTGACGCTATATTATTTATTTTATCATTTTATTTTTGTTTTATGTATAATTGCATGCGTAAGAATTATATTAAATTTAAAAGGATGTATAAAAATTTATTCATTGATGCGTTATCATTCACATTTTTCATAAATTCAAACTATGAGTTTTAAAAGATATGATATCAAAATTTAAGTGACGCCTTGATGTAGCCTTAAACAATGTTTTAAAATTCAATTTTAATTATTTTCGATTTGGCTAAATATATTTACACATCTAACCAAAACTTTTAATTTTCCAATATACTGTTAAAAATACCACTTTCACTGAACCTGTACAATGCACTGTAATGTATTTATATGAATAAATTGATTTATCTTTTGTACCACGCTATCCAAAATCAAAAGTAAAATTTATGTAAGTGATTTCTTTACGTCATAATATCCATTTGCATATATTTCGCTTAGTTTGGATACAATGACGCAAAGAAATCACTTACATAAATTTTACTTTTGATTTTGGATAGCGTGGTACAAAAGATAAATCAATTTATTCATATAAATACATTACAGTGCATTGTACAGGTTCAGTGAAAGTGGTATTTTTAACAGTATATTGGAAAATTAAAAGTTTTGGTTAGATGTGTAAATATATTTAGCCAAATCGAAAATAATTAAAATTGAATTTTAAAACATTGTTTAAGGCTACATCAAGGCGTCACTTAAATTTTGATATCATATCTTTTAAAACTCATAGTTTGAATTTATGAAAAATGTGAATGATAACGCATCAATGAATAAATTTTTATACATCCTTTTAAATTTAATATAATTCTTACGCATGCAATTATACATAAAACAAAAATAAAATGATAAAATAAATAATATAGCGTCACTTAAAATTTGATATCATTATTTTTAAGTTCCATATTTAAAATTCTTATAGCAATAAGATAAAGCGCTGCGTCACAAACTTTTAACCCGTTAAGGGTTTTTTTAATTGATATCATTACTTTTTTTAAGTTAATAATAAAAAGATAAAAAAAATTTTAGAGGCTAATGATAGGAACTCATAATCGTGATTTCCATTCACCTTTAATCCCCCCCCCCCCCTTCAAAAAAGCATACCTGATACTTATATTGTAAAGAGTGCTGTGCTATTTGATTTTTTTAAGAACTTTTTAGTAAGATATGGAAGTAATATACAAAATGTGTGGGGGGGGGGGGGGTTATGGTTTGTTTCACAGATATAGAAAGCTTTGTTAAAACTTACTATGTAAAAGGTTTACCTTCTTAAGAAAAATATAAAGAAATATTACTCTTTAAAACTTTTTATTAAAAATACAATAAAATTGTAAGCAAAAAAAATACTTTCAAATAAAATTTATTTGGAAATTACTGATTTTTTATTTTTTAAGAAATAATTTCCCATCATGTAAGTTTTTAATCTATAGTTGTATTGGGGTGATAGGATATTAGATTTACTTGATACAACTGTATAAAATGCACAAAATACATTATTATTGCTCTCATTATTGAAAAGAAAGTTTTATTGTGATATCCCCCCCCCCATTTATTGTTAATGCTGAATTTAGGCAATAGATGGCGATACCATGCAGAGAAGCATTTAATTATTGATGTATTTAACTAATCCTGCAACAAGCAATGTAAAATACTTCAAAAACAGATTTTAATTATATTTTGTACCTTGAAATTTTTAATGCTAGGAAACGGTTTAATAATTTAGTTAGCCAACTGAATTATTTAATTTGAGGTTTTATTTCACTTAATTTTTTCTGTGAATACATTTCCCATTTATTGTTAATGCTGAATTTAGCCAGTAGATGACGATACCATGCAGAAAATCATTTAATTATTGATGTATGTAACCAGGGCCCGACTTAGACAGGGGGGGGCCCTGGGGCAAAGATTATTCGGGGGGGGCCCCCTTCGACCTTTTGAAAATTTTCGTGAATTATGTTGAAATGACTGAAATTAAACTTCATACCTATTGTATGTAGACTTAAATTTTATACCAAGTACTATTGACATCTGTATACAGTATGGTACAAGAAAGATAACTTTAAGAAACTATAGCATACATTTTTGTTGGGGGGGGGGGGAGCGGGGGTTATAGGAATATAAGGATAAATGTGAGCCGTTAAAATGTAAGTACAGTTCTCTCAGGCATTATTGGCTGTTTGTGTTAATACTTTTCTATTCAACTTAATCTTTTTATTCAATCAACATGCATTTTGGTGATTCCATCATATAGAAATGCAAGTGGTGGCATGCATTTAATAATAATAGCAACAAATCTCAATACTTGTTATGTTGTTACCAGGGCTTAATTTGCGCCGAAGCCCACCGGAGCCCGGCTCCGGTACTTCTCAGTTTTCAGTAAATATTTAAATATTGGTCGGAATTCACCGGAGCTCATAAATACAGGGCTCCGGAGCCCAGTGCAATAGTGCTTCCGAAAAACCGATGCCTAAATTACCTTTTCATTTCCTTCCCATCTCCAAGCTTTGGCATTCTTTTTTACCAAACCACTTTACTATATGTGGCGTAATGTGTCGCACACGTAGGAGATGGAGATAAAACGGACTCTATTTTTATATCAGTTTTTGGGCTTGAACTGACTCGAGCTCAATCGGTATTATGGTTAAAATTTTATTTATTTATGTATAGAAAAAAAAAACTTTTTCTCCTTTAAAATTACGTATTATATTCTGTTTCAAATAATTTTAATGCTATTTTGATCAGAATGAAGGGAAAATAGAAATCGTGTTTTTCTATTTCAAACTTATGTCGTCGACGAGTTAATACGGAGCCATTCAAGATACTAAGAATATTTTCTGTTTTAGCCAACGGGCATCAGAGTTTTATTTGTTTGAGGTTTTTTCTCTTCATTGCGTACAAGTATAAAAATCACATTAGTGATTTTTCTATTTATTTTGTATCATGAACGGTACCCATGTTAAGGCTCTGCTCTGCACATTTACGAAGCCACTTTCATTTGTAAGTAGATATAATTGCCATGTATTGTTATTCTGATAGAAAGCAATCGATCAGTGTTTTCCCTTTTTCTATAAAAGCATCTATTCTTTCCGATAATGGTGTCAAATTTTTAATTTAATCTGATTTTCAGGGGCTCACCACAAAAGATTGTTATGCGGAAGGAATCGATTATAGTTTAAGATAGTCACCCTTTATAAAATATTTTTCCATTCTTCAGCATATAAATATTCTGTAAATTTCATTCATTTTTTCTTAAAAATGCATAGCTGCGAACTAACCCTTTTTTTGTGCTAACACTATTTCCTAATCATAATCCTTACCATATTTAATCGCAGAATTCTGCAATTAATTAACATTAAAATTAGGCAAAGATTACTATTCAGAAGGAGTGATAACTAAAAAGTGGAATAGTTGACAGCTAAGTATATGCTGATAGATATTTTTAAAATTTTTATTTTCCCAAAGAAAAAAATTCTTTAAATTTTGCAAATAATGTACGAAACATAAATATGCAGATTGGAGGGAGTGACAGTGGAGGGGGGGGGGGGGGTGTACGGAATATTAGGGCTCCGGTACTTTTTTATGTTAGAAATTAAGCCCTGGTTGTTACTGCATTCCACACGATGTCTTAAAGTACTTTGGTATAAAGTTTCATAATATGAAAACAGAAAGCAACAGATAGCAGATGTGTGATATTACTGTAATATTTTAATTAAAATTATGTATTTAAAAAGAAATTATGAAATCAGTAAGGAAGAAATTAAATATCACAAAATGAAAAACACTTTAAATTAGAATCTGGTCACTTTTGGATATTTTTTATCATTTGGCTCTCCTTTAACTAAAACTTATATCTGCTCTTGCCCCCCCCCCCCCTCAAATCGGGGGGCCCGGGGCAGCTGCCCCGCATGCCCCTGCATTAGTCGGGCCCTGTATGTAACTATCAGACACAGGAAAGAAGACTAGACTCAGCAACACCAATTCAGCCTATGTTAACGAATGAAGTAACTGGGAGCGTGATCTAGGGACGTTTTCTGACCCTTCCAATATGGCAGCCAGTGCAGCAGTGAAACTCAAATTAGTGATTATTAAAAATAAATTAACATGTATGCAATCCAAAGAGTTCTCGATTATTCCTGTTTTCATTTATGAGTAATACTATTAATTTCAAGAGATTTCTCAACTTTTATTTAATATTTATTGAGGAAATCCTTACTTGAAATTCTGAAAGAATAAAAATATTAACTGTCTAGATTGCTGCTGCTGCCATCTGTTGAACCAAATTTGATGAAGTTGAATAAAAAAATCTTTAACAGTAAAAATGTTTAAAAAATATGCTAGATTAAATGTTATTAAATGATACTGAAATACTCGAGAAAAATGTGTACACTGACTCTGAAGTACTAAAATACTTCAGTTTTACTCAGTAATAGGCACAATATTTCTCCATCATTTATTTACTTTAGAGTTAAAATTTCAGATCTTGAGCTAGGTTTTTTTTTTTTTTTTTTTTTTTTTGGCATTAATTTCATTAGAGTTAAGTATTCTTATATATAAAAAAAATTAAGAATAATAAAATTTAATGACAAAATTAATTATTATCCCCCCCCCCCCCCTCTCAAAATACCTTTTATTATTATTAATTTTATATCACAGTAAATCAAAATTGACGTTTCTAAATTCATTAGATTTTGCCTATCAGAAAATTTATTAAAATAAACGTCAAAAGCCTGTGTTCTTAGATTTTAAACAGTTTTTATTGCATTAATTTCGTTACCTTAAAAAATATTTTTTAGAATTCTCATCATTTTTTTAAAGTAAAATTATGAATAAGAAAATGCAAAGACAAAATTAATTACTAATCCATCCCCACCCCAATATCTCATTTTTTATAATATTATTTATAATTTTAATTCACGTTAAATCGGAATTGACGTTCCAAAATTCACTAGATTTTGTCTACCAGATGGTTTTTTAAACAAACGTCTTAAGCTCTTAAGCGGTAGTCTTCAAATGACTAATTAGTGAATTAACAAAAAAATTCTGCCTGATAAGTGATTTTTAATTATTTAAAAATTAATTATTTCGCAAAAAAAGTGTATATATATATTATTTGTTATGATTCGCAAATTATTAAAATGCAATAAAAGTTCAGCGATAATGAAAAATTCTTCTATATTTTTGGTTAATAAAGACTTAAAATAATTTTTTATACTTCATTATCCCTTGATTAGTTTTCAGCTTTACAAATCTTACTGAAGTATGAAATGATTTTTATAAAAGTAATGCAATTCATTTAAAACACTAGTAATAATTTTAATCTAGGTTCTATATTTTATTATTTTTTGTTAATAAAATTCTAAATTTAAACTTCAGCATTGAAAAGCTAGTAATGTAATTCATTTAAAACATTAGTAATAATTTTAATCTAGGTTCTATATTTTATTATTTTTTGTTAATAAAATTCTAGATTTAAACTTCAGCATTGAAAAGCTTACAAAATCAAATGAATGATTTTTATAAAAGTAATGCAATTAATGCAACTCATTTAAAATATTTCTTATAAATAATGCACTGAGGTGCAATATATTGCATTTACAAAATAAATCTATATATATATGCTTTAAAAAAAATACTGACTGCTTCAAAGAGGACAGACCTCGCGACCTATGTATTGCGAGGCCCGCACTTAACCGACTGAGCTACGGAAGGATCGTAAATTTTGCACTAAACGTTGATCAGAAGAAAGCAAGCGCATGAATACAGTATACGCAACTTCGGTGAAATTCCCATAAATGGTGGAAAAATATAGTCCGATTTTTCATGCTTATTATAAAACGAATAAGAGTCTTCCTGGAAACACACATGGTCTTATTCGGTTCACCTAAAATAGATTTATATTATATAGTAATTTTAATAAGATCATTTTCGGAGGGAAAAAAAAAGTGAATTAAAAATAAAATTAGAGTTTTCCCAGAAAAAAGAAAAGTGTTATTCACCTCGTATTAATCAGATTTATATTATATATCAATTTGCAGAAAATCGTTAGAAGCGTTTTCGAGATTTTCATATTAGGAACTTCCTCGATAATCATACCAACGTTTTCACTTTAAAAATGGCTATTTAGATCTCAAAATATACTGCACGTAGAAATGTAAAAATTTCAGTATACGATTAGACTGCAGATATAAGACTGTTCTAGAAAAATCAGAACAATAGGACCTATATCTGCGGAGATATTAAAAAGCGGCTTTTCGCGTTTTCTTTGATGTCGAGTTAGCTGTATATATGAGTTCCGCCATCTACGAATTCTACGATACGATTTTAGGCTTAAGGCTGCGTCACTCGCAATACTACCGTCTTCCATGATCTGTCTCTTTGTCAGGCATCTTAGTCTGTTTGCATTGAGGTTTCTGGAGGGTGGGTGCTAGAGTGCGGGCGATAACAAATAACGAGCGGGAGTGTATCTGTGTATTTATTGGTTTATCAAATCTTTTACATGAGTCATTTGTTTATAATGATAACTATATTAATTTTTTTTGTAATGTCATTGAAATTAATATCGACATCACCATTTCTAAAGACATGAAATTGATAGGCATAACATTTATCAAAAACTTGCCAAGTTCTAGATTTATTATTAATATGCTATCAATAATTTTTATTTCTAAACAATTTAAAAAATGCTATAATACTTCAGTAGGTAAGTTTGAGTGAATTTTATTTGAACTTGGCACCCACTTAGATATCACTTCTTTTCTTGCCATTGCCTTTACAGAACTTGGCTCCCTTTTTTCACAGCTATGTTTTTGTTAGATATCATAACTTTTTGTAAAGTTACAACATATTTAGACTCTTTACTTAATAATTTTTTGATCTGTTTACGTGTGACTATTTTATTCACCAAGCAACATTCAATTTTAATTTTAATTTCCTACAACAAACTATTTGGCTGTCCATTTGCGGCAGAAATCTATATTTTAATACTGCTACATTGAACACATGTTTTGAAACGAAATGATTCGAAATTTTTATTGTTTTTGAAACAACAATTCCTATTAAATTCTATATTAAATTTTCCTATTAAATTTTCCAATTAAATATCCTATAGCTGGGCCTGTTTTTTTGTACTGAAAGTGAAAAATAAAGTTATGTGCTTATGCCACACTATGTATCATTCATCCATGGGTGTCGGCAAAGAGGCAGTGCAGAGAAAGGACATTGCCCCTCCCTGGATTTTCAAATTTAATTAACTAAATATCCTTTTCTCTGATAATTTTGAAAATAACAAATGGGTAAGTGTGATCACAGATCGCACAGAGGGTTTCGTTTAATATTCCTTTCAAAACACTTTATCCTTTTGAAAAATCTGTTAGTTCCACATTTCGCAACCAGGGGCGCACTCTATTCTAAACAAACCTCTATCCGAACGAGACTCCGTTTTACATACTATCCGTAGATATATTAGTCGAGGGGATTGAGCACATAGCACCCGTGATAAGTAGGCACCCTGGCGGTAAAAAATGGAACAAAAATGTGTAAGGCTATGGTGCATAATATCAAAGAACGGTCAAAGGGGTGTCGGCAAAAGTTGGAAAAGTGCTCCCCGAGTGAAAAGGGCGGAGGTTAGAAAAATTGCTTAAAACACACAAGTTAGAGCCCGGAGGAGTAAATAATATGACTTTTTGAAAATTTTATGATTTGTCGTATGGTCTGAGGTATTCAGCTATACGTATGCAAAAAGTCATGTCTCCAACTTAATTAGGGGCCCCCTTAGAAAGAATTGCTTAAAATACATATGTGGTAGCTCAAAGGGTTAAGCGTAAGACTTTTTCAAGATTTTATGATTTGTCGCCTGGCTTCAGGTGTTTTCAAATCTGCAATTTAATAAGGAGCTCAGTCAGAAAGAATTGCTTAAAATACGCATGTGGAAGCCAAAGGGTTAAATGTACGACTTTTTCAAAATTTTATGATTTGTCGCATTATGGTGTTCAGCTATAAGTATGCAAAATTTCACGCCTCCAACTTAAATAGGGTCTCAATTAGAAAGAATTGTTTAAAATACACATGTGGGAGCCCAAAGGGTTAAATGTACGACTTTTTCAAAATTTTATGGTTTGTTATTTGATGTGTGTTCAGCTATAAGTATGCAAATTTTCACGCCTCCAACCTAAATAGGGGCTCACTTAGAAACAGTTGTTTAAAATACACATGTGGGAGCCGAAAGGGTTAAATGTACGTCTTTTTGAAAATTTTATGATTTGTCGTTTGATGCGCGGTGTTCAGCTATAAGTATGCAAATTTTCACGCCTCCAACCTAATTAGAGGCTCACTTTGAAAAAATTGTTTAAAATACACATGTGGGAGCCCAAAGGGTTAAATGTACGACTTTTTCAAAATTTTATGATTTCTCGTTTGATGTGAGGTTTTCAGCTATAAGTATGCAAAATTTCACGCCTCCAACTTAATTAGGGCTCACTTAGAAAGAATTGTTTAAAATACACGTGTGGAAGCCCAAAGGGTTGAATGTACGACTTTTTCAAAATTTTATAGATTGTCGTCTGATGTGAGGTGTTCAGCTATAAGTATGTACAATTTCACGCCTCCAACCTAATTAGGGGCTCACTTAGAAAGAATTGTTTAAAATACACATGTGGGAGCCCAAAGGGTTAAATGTACGACTTTTTCAAAATTTTATGGTTTGTTATTTGATGTGTGTTCAGCTATAAGTATGCAAATTTTCACGCCTCCAACCTAAATAGGGGCTCACTTAGAAAGAATTGTTTAAAATACACATGTGGGAGCCCAAAGGGTTAAATGTAAGACTTTTTCAAAATTTTATGGTTTGTTATTTGATGTGTGTTCAGCTATAAGTATGCAAATTTTCACGCCTCCAACCTAAATAGGGGCTCACTTAGAAAGAATTGTTTAAAATACACATGTGGGAGCCCAAAGGGTTAAATGTAAGACTTTTTCAAAATTTTATGGTTTGTTATTTGATGTGTGTTCAGCTATAAGTATGCAAATTTTCACGCCTCCAACCTAAATAGGGGCTCACTTAGAAAGAATTGTTTAAAATACACATGTGGGAGCCCAAAGGGTTAAATGTACGACTTTTTCAAAATTTTATGGTTTGTTATTTGATGTGTGTTCAGCTATAAGTATGCAAATTTTCACGCCTCCAACCTAAATAGGGGCTCACTTAGAAACAGTTGTTTAAAATACACATGTGGGAGCCGAAAGGGTTAAATGTACTTCTTTTTGAAAATTTTATGATTTGTCGTTTGATGCGCGGTGTTCAGCTATAAGTATGCAAAATTTCACGCCTCCAACCTAATTAGAGGCTCACTTTGAAAAAATTGTTTAAAATACACATGTGGGAGCCCAAAGGGTTAAATGTACGACTTTTTCAAAATTTTATGATTTCTCGTTTGATGTGAGGTTTTCAGCTATAAGTATGCAAAATTTCACGCCTCCAACTTAATTAGGGCTCACTTAGAAAGAATTGTTTAAAATACACGTGTGGAAGCCCAAAGGGTTGAATGTACGACTTTTTCAAAATTTTATAGATTGTCGTCTGATGTGAGGTGTTCAGCTATAAGTATGTACAATTTCACGCCTCCAACCTAATTAGGGGCTCAATTAGAAAGAATTGTTTAAAATACACATGTGGGAGCCCAAAGGGTTAAATGTACGACTTTTTCAAAATTTTATGGTTTGTTATTTGATGTGTGTTCAGCTATAAGTATGCAAATTTTCACGCCTCCAACCTAAATAGGGGCTCACTTAGAAACAGTTGTTTAAAATACACATGTGGGAGCCGAAAGGGTTAAATGTACTTCTTTTTGAAAATTTTATGATTTGTCGTTTGATGCGCGGTGTTCAGCTATAAGTATGCAAAATTTCACGCCTCCAACCTAATTAGAGGCTCACTTTGAAAAAATTGTTTAAAATACACATGTGGGAGCCCAAAGGGTTAAATGTACGACTTTTTCAAAATTTTATGATTTCTCGTTTGATGTGAGGTTTTCAGCTATAAGTATGCAAAATTTCACGCCTCCAACTTAATTAGGGCTCACTTAGAAAGAATTGTTTAAAATACACGTGTGGAAGCCCAAAGGGTTGAATGTACGACTTTTTCAAAATTTTATAGATTGTCGTCTGATGTGAGGTGTTCAGCTATAAGTATGTACAATTTCACGCCTCCAACCTAATTAGGGGCTCAATTAGAAAGAATTGTTTAAAATACACATGTGGGAGCCCAAAGGGTTAAATGTACGACTTTTTCAAAATTTTATGGTTTGTTATTTGATGTGTGTTCAGCTATAAGTATGCAAATTTTCACGCCTCCAACCTAAATAGGGGCTCACTTAGAAACAGTTGTTTAAAATACACATGTGGGAGCCGAAAGGGTTAAATGTACTTCTTTTTGAAAATTTTATGATTTGTCGTTTGATGCGCGGTGTTCAGCTATAAGTATGCAAAATTTCACGCCTCCAACCTAATTAGAGGCTCACTTTGAAAAAATTGTTTAAAATACACATGTGGGAGCCCAAAGGGTTAAATGTACGACTTTTTCAAAATTTTAT
Source organism: Maratus speciosus (assembly GCA_963932465.1). Classification (NCBI taxonomy): domain Eukaryota; kingdom Metazoa; phylum Arthropoda; class Arachnida; order Araneae; family Salticidae; genus Maratus; species Maratus speciosus. The sequence continues at coordinate 177,834 of CAWVRF010000631.1, forward strand.
GATTTCTCGTTTGATGTGAGGTTTTCAGCTATAAGTATGCAAAATTTCACGCCTCCAACTTAATTAGGGCTCACTTAGAAAGAATTGTTTAAAATACACGTGTGGAAGCCCAAAGGGTTGAATGTACGACTTTTTCAAAATTTTATAGATTGTCGTCTGATGTGAGGTGTTCAGCTATAAGTATGTACAATTTCACGCCTCCAACCTAATTAGGGGCTCACTTAGAAAGAATTGTTTAAAATACACATGTGGGAGCCCAAAGGGTTAAATGTACGACTTTTTCAAAATTTTATGGTTTGTTATTTGATGTGTGTTCAGCTATAAGTATGCAAATTTTCACGCCTCCAACCTAAATAGGGGCTCACTTAGAAAGAATTGTTTAAAATACACATGTGGGAGCCCAAAGGGTTAAATGTACGACTTTTTCAAAATTTTATGGTTTGTTATTTGATGTGTGTTCAGCTATAAGTATGCAAATTTTCACGCCTCCAACCTAAATAGGGGCTCACTTAGAAAGAATTGTTTAAAATACACATGTGGGAGCCCAAAGGGTTAAATGTAAGACTTTTTCAAAATTTTATGGTTTGTTATTTGATGTGTGTTCAGCTATAAGTATGCAAATTTTCACGCCTCCAACCTAAATAGGGGCTCACTTAGAAAGAATTGTTTAAAATACACATGTGGGAGCCCAAAGGGTTAAATGTAAGACTTTTTCAAAATTTTATGGTTTGTTATTTGATGTGTGTTCAGCTATAAGTATGCAAATTTTCACGCCTCCAACCTAAATAGGGGCTCACTTAGAAAGAATTGTTTAAAATACACATGTGGGAGCCCAAAGGGTTAAATGTACGACTTTTTCAAAATTTTATGGTTTGTTATTTGATGTGTGTTCAGCTATAAGTATGCAAATTTTCACGCCTCCAACCTAAATAGGGGCTCACTTAGAAACAGTTGTTTAAAATACACATGTGGGAGCCGAAAGGGTTAAATGTACTTCTTTTTGAAAATTTTATGATTTGTCGTTTGATGCGCGGTGTTCAGCTATAAGTATGCAAAATTTCACGCCTCCAACCTAATTAGAGGCTCACTTTGAAAAAATTGTTTAAAATACACATGTGGGAGCCCAAAGGGTTAAATGTACGACTTTTTCAAAATTTTATGATTTCTCGTTTGATGTGAGGTTTTCAGCTATAAGTATGCAAAATTTCACGCCTCCAACTTAATTAGGGCTCACTTAGAAAGAATTGTTTAAAATACACGTGTGGAAGCCCAAAGGGTTGAATGTACGACTTTTTCAAAATTTTATAGATTGTCGTCTGATGTGAGGTGTTCAGCTATAAGTATGTACAATTTCACGCCTCCAACCTAATTAGGGGCTCAATTAGAAAGAATTGTTTAAAATACACATGTGGGAGCCCAAAGGGTTAAATGTACGACTTTTTCAAAATTTTATGGTTTGTTATTTGATGTGTGTTCAGCTATAAGTATGCAAATTTTCACGCCTCCAACCTAAATAGGGGCTCACTTAGAAACAGTTGTTTAAAATACACATGTGGGAGCCGAAAGGGTTAAATGTACTTCTTTTTGAAAATTTTATGATTTGTCGTTTGATGCGCGGTGTTCAGCTATAAGTATGCAAAATTTCACGCCTCCAACCTAATTAGAGGCTCACTTTGAAAAAATTGTTTAAAATACACATGTGGGAGCCCAAAGGGTTAAATGTACGACTTTTTCAAAATTTTATGATTTCTCGTTTGATGTGAGGTTTTCAGCTATAAGTATGCAAAATTTCACGCCTCCAACTTAATTAGGGCTCACTTAGAAAGAATTGTTTAAAATACACGTGTGGAAGCCCAAAGGGTTGAATGTACGACTTTTTCAAAATTTTATAGATTGTCGTCTGATGTGAGGTGTTCAGCTATAAGTATGTACAATTTCACGCCTCCAACCTAATTAGGGGCTCAATTAGAAAGAATTGTTTAAAATACACATGTGGGAGCCCAAAGGGTTAAATGTACGACTTTTTCAAAATTTTATGGTTTGTTATTTGATGTGTGTTCAGCTATAAGTATGCAAATTTTCACGCCTCCAACCTAAATAGGGGCTCACTTAGAAACAGTTGTTTAAAATACACATGTGGGAGCCGAAAGGGTTAAATGTACTTCTTTTTGAAAATTTTATGATTTGTCGTTTGATGCGCGGTGTTCAGCTATAAGTATGCAAAATTTCACGCCTCCAACCTAATTAGAGGCTCACTTTGAAAAAATTGTTTAAAATACACATGTGGGAGCCCAAAGGGTTAAATGTACGACTTTTTCAAAATTTTATGATTTCTCGTTTGATGTGAGGTTTTCAGCTATAAGTATGCAAAATTTCACGCCTCCAACTTAATTAGGGCTCACTTAGAAAGAATTGTTTAAAATACACGTGTGGAAGCCCAAAGGGTTGAATGTACGACTTTTTCAAAATTTTATAGATTGTCGTCTGATGTGAGGTGTTCAGCTATAAGTATGTACAATTTCACGCCTCCAACCTAATTAGGGGCTCACTTAGAAAGAATTGTTTAAAATACACATGTGGGAGCCCAAAGGGTTAAATGTACGACTTTTTCAAAATTTTATGGTTTGTTATTTGATGTGTGTTCAGCTATAAGTATGCAAATTTTCACGCCTCCAACCTAAATAGGGGCTCACTTAGAAAGAATTGTTTAAAATACACATGTGGGAGCCCAAAGGGTTAAATGTACGACTTTTTCAAAATTTTATGGTTTGTTATTTGATGTGTGTTCAGCTATAAGTATGCAAATTTTCACGCCTCCAACCTAAATAGGGGCTCACTTAGAAAGAATTGTTTAAAATACACATGTGGGAGCCCAAAGGGTTAAATGTAAGACTTTTTCAAAATTTTATGGTTTGTTATTTGATGTGTGTTCAGCTATAAGTATGCAAATTTTCACGCCTCCAACCTAAATAGGGGCTCACTTAGAAAGAATTGTTTAAAATACACATGTGGGAGCCCAAAGGGTTAAATGTAAGACTTTTTCAAAATTTTATGGTTTGTTATTTGATGTGTGTTCAGCTATAAGTATGCAAATTTTCACGCCTCCAACCTAAATAGGGGCTCACTTAGAAAGAATTGTTTAAAATACACATGTGGGAGCCCAAAGGGTTAAATGTACGACTTTTTCAAAATTTTATGGTTTGTTATTTGATGTGTGTTCAGCTATAAGTATGCAAATTTTCACGCCTCCAACCTAAATAGGGGCTCACTTAGAAACAGTTGTTTAAAATACACATGTGGGAGCCGAAAGGGTTAAATGTACTTCTTTTTGAAAATTTTATGATTTGTCGTTTGATGCGCGGTGTTCAGCTATAAGTATGCAAAATTTCACGCCTCCAACCTAATTAGAGGCTCACTTTGAAAAAATTGTTTAAAATACACATGTGGGAGCCCAAAGGGTTAAATGTACGACTTTTTCAAAATTTTATGATTTCTCGTTTGATGTGAGGTTTTCAGCTATAAGTATGCAAAATTTCACGCCTCCAACTTAATTAGGGCTCACTTAGAAAGAATTGTTTAAAATACACGTGTGGAAGCCCAAAGGGTTGAATGTACGACTTTTTCAAAATTTTATAGATTGTCGTCTGATGTGAGGTGTTCAGCTATAAGTATGTACAATTTCACGCCTCCAACCTAATTAGGGGCTCAATTAGAAAGAATTGTTTAAAATACACATGTGGGAGCCCAAAGGGTTAAATGTACGACTTTTTCAAAATTTTATGGTTTGTTATTTGATGTGTGTTCAGCTATAAGTATGCAAATTTTCACGCCTCCAACCTAAATAGGGGCTCACTTAGAAACAGTTGTTTAAAATACACATGTGGGAGCCGAAAGGGTTAAATGTACTTCTTTTTGAAAATTTTATGATTTGTCGTTTGATGCGCGGTGTTCAGCTATAAGTATGCAAAATTTCACGCCTCCAACCTAATTAGAGGCTCACTTTGAAAAAATTGTTTAAAATACACATGTGGGAGCCCAAAGGGTTAAATGTACGACTTTTTCAAAATTTTATGATTTCTCGTTTGATGTGAGGTTTTCAGCTATAAGTATGCAAAATTTCACGCCTCCAACTTAATTAGGGCTCACTTAGAAAGAATTGTTTAAAATACACGTGTGGAAGCCCAAAGGGTTGAATGTACGACTTTTTCAAAATTTTATAGATTGTCGTCTGATGTGAGGTGTTCAGCTATAAGTATGTACAATTTCACGCCTCCAACCTAATTAGGGGCTCACTTAGAAAGAATTGTTTAAAATACACATGTGGGAGCCCAAAGGGTTAAATGTACGACTTTTTCAAAATTTTATGGTTTGTTATTTGATGTGTGTTCAGCTATAAGTATGCAAATTTTCACGCCTCCAACCTAAATAGGGGCTCACTTAGAAACAGTTGTTTAAAATACACATGTGGGAGCCGAAAGGGTTAAATGTACTTCTTTTTGAAAATTTTATGATTTGTCGTTTGATGCGCGGTGTTCAGCTATAAGTATGCAAAATTTCACGCCTCCAACCTAATTAGAGGCTCACTTTGAAAAAATTGTTTAAAATACACATGTGGGAGCCCAAAGGGTTAAATGTACGACTTTTTCAAAATTTTATGATTTCTCGTTTGATGTGAGGTTTTCAGCTATAAGTATGCAAAATTTCACGCCTCCAACTTAATTAGGGCTCACTTAGAAAGAATTGTTTAAAATACACGTGTGGAAGCCCAAAGGGTTGAATGTACGACTTTTTCAAAATTTTATAGATTGTCGTCTGATGTGAGGTGTTCAGCTATAAGTATGTACAATTTCACGCCTCCAACCTAATTAGGGGCTCACTTAGAAAGAATTGTTTAAAATACACATGTGGGAGCCCAAAGGGTTAAATGTACGACTTTTTCAAAATTTTATGGTTTGTTATTTGATGTGTGTTCAGCTATAAGTATGCAAATTTTCACGCCTCCAACCTAAATAGGGGCTCACTTAGAAAGAATTGTTTAAAATACACATGTGGGAGCCCAAAGGGTTAAATGTAAGACTTTTTCAAAATTTTATGGTTTGTTATTTGATGTGTGTTCAGCTATAAGTATGCAAATTTTCACGCCTCCAACCTAAATAGGGGCTCACTTAGAAACAGTTGTTTAAAATACACATATGGGAGCCGAAAGGGTTAAATGTACTTCTTTTTGAAAATTTTATGATTTCTCGTTTGATGCGAGGTGTTCAGCTATAAGTATGCAAAATTTCACGCCTCCAACCTAATTAGAGGCTCACTTTGAAAAAATTGTTTAAAATACACATGTGGGAGCCCAAAGGGTTAAATGTACGACTTTTTCAAAATTTTATGATTTCTCGTTTGATGTGAGGTTTTCAGCTATAAGTATGCAAAATTTCACGCCTCCAACTTAATTAGGGCTCACTTAGAAAGAATTGTTTAAAATACACGTGTGGAAGCCCAAAGGGTTGAATGTACGACTTTTTCAAAATTTTATAGATTGTCGTCTGATGTGAGGTGTTCAGCTATAAGTATGTACAATTTCACGCCTCCAACCTAATTAGGGGCTCACTTAGAAAGAATTGTTTAAAATACACATGTGGGAGCCCAAAGGGTTAAATGTACGACTTTTTCAAAATTTTATGGTTTGTTATTTGATGTGTGTTCAGCTATAAGTATGCAAATTTTCACGCCTCCAACCTAAATAGGGGCTCACTTAGAAAGAATTGTTTAAAATACACATGTGGGAGCCCAAAGGGTTAAATGTACGACTTTTTCAAAATTTTATGGTTTGTTATTTGATGTGTGTTCAGCTATAAGTATGCAAATTTTCACGCCTCCAACCTAAATAGGGGCTCACTTAGAAAGAATTGTTTAAAATACACATGTGGGAGCCCAAAGGGTTAAATGTAAGACTTTTTCAAAATTTTATGGTTTGTTATTTGATGTGTGTTCAGCTATAAGTATGCAAATTTTCACGCCTCCAACCTAAATAGGGGCTCACTTAGAAAGAATTGTTTAAAATACACATGTGGGAGCCCAAAGGGTTAAATGTAAGACTTTTTCAAAATTTTATGGTTTGTTATTTGATGTGTGTTCAGCTATAAGTATGCAAATTTTCACGCCTCCAACCTAAATAGGGGCTCACTTAGAAAGAATTGTTTAAAATACACATGTGGGAGCCCAAAGGGTTAAATGTAAGACTTTTTCAAAATTTTATGGTTTGTTATTTGATGTGTGTTCAGCTATAAGTATGCAAATTTTCACGCCTCCAACCTAAATAGGGGCTCACTTAGAAACAGTTGTTTAAAATACACATGTGGGAGCCGAAAGGGTTAAATGTACTTCTTTTTGAAAATTTTATGATTTGTCGTTTGATGCGCGGTGTTCAGCTATAAGTATGCAAAATTTCACGCCTCCAACCTAATTAGAGGCTCACTTTGAAAAAATTGTTTAAAATACACATGTGGGAGCCCAAAGGGTTAAATGTACGACTTTTTCAAAATTTTATGATTTCTCGTTTGATGTGAGGTTTTCAGCTATAAGTATGCAAAATTTCACGCCTCCAACTTAATTAGGGCTCACTTTGAAAGAATTGTTTAAAATACACGTGTGGAAGCCCAAAGGGTTGAATGTACGACTTTTTCAAAATTTTATAGATTGTCGTCTGATGTGAGGTGTTCAGCTATAAGTATGTACAATTTCACGCCTCCAACCTAATTAGGGGCTCAATTAGAAAGAATTGTTTAAAATACACATGTGGGAGCCCAAAGGGTTAAATGTACGACTTTTTCAAAATTTTATGGTTTGTTATTTGATGTGTGTTCAGCTATAAGTATGCAAATTTTCACGCCTCCAACCTAAATAGGGGCTCACTTAGAAACAGTTGTTTAAAATACACATGTGGGAGCCGAAAGGGTTAAATGTACTTCTTTTTGAAAATTTTATGATTTGTCGTTTGATGCGCGGTGTTCAGCTATAAGTATGCAAAATTTCACGCCTCCAACCTAATTAGAGGCTCACTTTGAAAAAATTGTTTAAAATACACATGTGGGAGCCCAAAGGGTTAAATGTACGACTTTTTCAAAATTTTATGATTTCTCGTTTGATGTGAGGTTTTCAGCTATAAGTATGCAAAATTTCACGCCTCCAACTTAATTAGGGCTCACTTAGAAAGAATTGTTTAAAATACACGTGTGGAAGCCCAAAGGGTTGAATGTACGACTTTTTCAAAATTTTATAGATTGTCGTCTGATGTGAGGTGTTCAGCTATAAGTATGTACAATTTCACGCCTCCAACCTAATTAGGGGCTCACTTAGAAAGAATTGTTTAAAATACACATGTGGGAGCCCAAAGGGTTAAATGTACGACTTTTTCAAAATTTTATGGTTTGTTATTTGATGTGTGTTCAGCTATAAGTATGCAAATTTTCACGCCTCCAACCTAAATAGGGGCTCACTTAGAAACAGTTGTTTAAAATACACATGTGGGAGCCGAAAGGGTTAAATGTACTTCTTTTTGAAAATTTTATGATTTGTCGTTTGATGCGCGGTGTTCAGCTATAAGTATGCAAAATTTCACGCCTCCAACCTAATTAGAGGCTCACTTTGAAAAAATTGTTTAAAATACACATGTGGGAGCCCAAAGGGTTAAATGTACGACTTTTTCAAAATTTTATGATTTCTCGTTTGATGTGAGGTTTTCAGCTATAAGTATGCAAAATTTCACGCCTCCAACTTAATTAGGGCTCACTTAGAAAGAATTGTTTAAAATACACGTGTGGAAGCCCAAAGGGTTGAATGTACGACTTTTTCAAAATTTTATAGATTGTCGTCTGATGTGAGGTGTTCAGCTATAAGTATGTACAATTTCACGCCTCCAACCTAATTAGGGGCTCACTTAGAAAGAATTGTTTAAAATACACATGTGGGAGCCCAAAGGGTTAAATGTACGACTTTTTCAAAATTTTATGGTTTGTTATTTGATGTGTGTTCAGCTATAAGTATGCAAATTTTCACGCCTCCAACCTAAATAGGGGCTCACTTAGAAAGAATTGTTTAAAATACACATGTGGGAGCCCAAAGGGTTAAATGTAAGACTTTTTCAAAATTTTATGGTTTGTTATTTGATGTGTGTTCAGCTATAAGTATGCAAATTTTCACGCCTCCAACCTAAATAGGGGCTCACTTAGAAAGAATTGTTTAAAATACACATGTGGGAGCCCAAAGGGTTAAATGTAAGACTTTTTCAAAATTTTATGGTTTGTTATTTGATGTGTGTTCAGCTATAAGTATGCAAATTTTCACGCCTCCAACCTAAATAGGGGCTCACTTAGAAAGAATTGTTTAAAATACACATGTGGGAGCCCAAAGGGTTAAATGTACGACTTTTTCAAAATTTTATGGTTTGTTATTTGATGTGTGTTCAGCTATAAGTATGCAAATTTTCACGCCTCCAACCTAAATAGGGGCTCACTTAGAAACAGTTGTTTAAAATACACATGTGGGAGCCGAAAGGGTTAAATGTACTTCTTTTTGAAAATTTTATGATTTGTCGTTTGATGCGCGGTGTTTAGCTATAAGTATGCAAAATTTCACGCCTCCAACCTAATTAGAGGCTCACTTTGAAAAAATTGTTTAAAATACACATGTGGGAGCCCAAAGGGTTAAATGTACGACTTTTTCAAAATTTTATGATTTCTCGTTTGATGTGAGGTTTTCAGCTATAAGTATGCAAAATTTCACGCCTCCAACTTAATTAGGGCTCACTTAGAAAGAATTGTTTAAAATACACGTGTGGAAGCCCAAAGGGTTGAATGTACGACTTTTTCAAAATTTTATAGATTGTCGTCTGATGTGAGGTGTTCAGCTATAAGTATGTACAATTTCACGCCTCCAACCTAATTAGGGGCTCAATTAGAAAGAATTGTTTAAAATACACATGTGGGAGCCCAAAGGGTTAAATGTACGACTTTTTCAAAATTTTATGGTTTGTTATTTGATGTGTGTTCAGCTATAAGTATGCAAATTTTCACGCCTCCAACCTAAATAGGGGCTCACTTAGAAACAGTTGTTTAAAATACACATGTGGGAGCCGAAAGGGTTAAATGTACTTCTTTTTGAAAATTTTATGATTTGTCGTTTGATGCGCGGTGTTCAGCTATAAGTATGCAAAATTTCACGCCTCCAACCTAATTAGAGGCTCACTTTGAAAAAATTGTTTAAAATACACATGTGGGAGCCCAAAGGGTTAAATGTACGACTTTTTCAAAATTTTATGATTTCTCGTTTGATGTGAGGTTTTCAGCTATAAGTATGCAAAATTTCACGCCTCCAACTTAATTAGGGCTCACTTAGAAAGAATTGTTTAAAATACACGTGTGGAAGCCCAAAGGGTTGAATGTACGACTTTTTCAAAATTTTATAGATTGTCGTCTGATGTGAGGTGTTCAGCTATAAGTATGTACAATTTCACGCCTCCAACCTAATTAGGGGCTCACTTAGAAAGAATTGTTTAAAATACACATGTGGGAGCCCAAAGGGTTAAATGTACGACTTTTTCAAAATTTTATGGTTTGTCATTTGATGTGTGTTCAGCTATAAGTATTCAAATTTTCACGCCTCCAACCTAATTAGGGGCTCACTTAGAAAGAATTGTTTAAAATACACATGTGGGAGCCCAAAGGGTTAAATGTAAGACTTTTTCAAAATTTTACAGATTGTCGTCTGATGTGAGGGGTTCAGCTATAAGTATGCAAAATTTCACGCCTCCAACCTAAATAGGGGCTCACTTAGAAAGAATTGTTTAAAATACACATGTGAGACCCCAAAGGGTTAAATTTACAACTTTTTCAAAATTTTATGATTTGTCATTTGATGTGAGGTGTTCAGCTGTAAATATGCAAAATTTCACGCCTCGAACATGTATAGTTTCTGAGAACGGGCTCTGTGACGGACAGTATATCTCAATTTGTTGATTTTCTGTAAGCAAGTAAACCCAGACAAACCCCCAGTAAGTAGATAGGTTTACAATGGAAGTCTATGGGAATTTGGCGAAATATTAGAGCTATCGCCCAGGTGGCGTCACTTTTGGCGACTAATTTTGGTCGCCAAATTTGGCGATATATCGCCATGTTGGCAAGAAACTTGGCGGTATTTGGCGACAGAACAGCGTCCCCTCCTACGGCAAATTAAAATTTCGACTAATAGACGCAATGGTAAAGTAAAAATGGGTACCCCCAGGTGGGTAATTCATCGATTTTCACAATTTTTTTATTTTTTTCCTCAGTTTTATAGTGTAAACGAACTTCGCACCAAATTTGAAGTCTGTAGCTGCAGTAGATATACGAGATCTTTTTGATGAGTGAGTGCGTCAGTCAGTCAGTCAGTGGTAAAATTATCGATTATCAGACATTTTCAAATGCCATTTATCTCGGAAACTAATTATGCGTTATTTATAAAATTTAGGATTTTAGGTAATTAGGGTGGCCTTACTACACATTTCGTATAACAAGTACGTAGGTCTCATAGATTTTCAGTTGTAGAGCATTGAAATTTGATGAAAACAGCTCGAAATGGTTCGTGTAAATAACACACGGCTATGTCAGGCGAACTTGGCTGACACACTGCCGTGTGTCTAGATATGGGACAGCTTAGGAGAGCTAAAATAAGAGAAACATTGAAAATCAAAAACAAACTGGTGTCAAATTCATTAGAAAACTTCTATATCAACAACTGAAATCTTATAGATTGTCGTCTGATGTGAGGTGTTCAGCTATAAGTATGTACAATTTCACGCCTCCAACCTAATTAGGGGCTCACTTAGAAAGAATTGTTTAAAATACACATGTGGGAGCCCAAAGGGTTAAATGTACGACTTTTTCAAAATTTTATGGTTTGTTATTTGATGTGTGTTCAGCTATAAGTATGCAAATTTTCACGCCTCCAACCTAAATAGGGGCTCACTTAGAAAGAATTGTTTAAAATACACATGTGGGAGCCCAAAGGGTTAAATGTACGACTTTTTCAAAATTTTATGGTTTGTTATTTGATGTGTGTTCAGCTATAAGTATGCAAATTTTCACGCCTCCAACCTAAATAGGGGCTCACTTAGAAAGAATTGTTTAAAATACACATGTGGGAGCCCAAAGGGTTAAATGTAAGACTTTTTCAAAATTTTATGGTTTGTTATTTGATGTGTGTTCAGCTATAAGTATGCAAATTTTCACGCCTCCAACCTAAATAGGGGCTCACTTAGAAAGAATTGTTTAAAATACACATGTGGGAGCCCAAAGGGTTAAATGTAAGACTTTTTCAAAATTTTATGGTTTGTTATTTGATGTGTGTTCAGCTATAAGTATGCAAATTTTCACGCCTCCAACCTAAATAGGGGCTCACTTAGAAAGAATTGTTTAAAATACACATGTGGGAGCCCAAAGGGTTAAATGTACGACTTTTTCAAAATTTTATGGTTTGTTATTTGATGTGTGTTCAGCTATAAGTATGCAAATTTTCACGCCTCCAACCTAAATAGGGGCTCACTTAGAAACAGTTGTTTAAAATACACATGTGGGAGCCGAAAGGGTTAAATGTACTTCTTTTTGAAAATTTTATGATTTGTCGTTTGATGCGCGGTGTTCAGCTATAAGTATGCAAAATTTCACGCCTCCAACCTAATTAGAGGCTCACTTTGAAAAAATTGTTTAAAATACACATGTGGGAGCCCAAAGGGTTAAATGTACGACTTTTTCAAAATTTTATGATTTCTCGTTTGATGTGAGGTTTTCAGCTATAAGTATGCAAAATTTCACGCCTCCAACTTAATTAGGGCTCACTTAGAAAGAATTGTTTAAAATACACGTGTGGAAGCCCAAAGGGTTGAATGTACGACTTTTTCAAAATTTTATAGATTGTCGTCTGATGTGAGGTGTTCAGCTATAAGTATGTACAATTTCACGCCTCCAACCTAATTAGGGGCTCAATTAGAAAGAATTGTTTAAAATACACATGTGGGAGCCCAAAGGGTTAAATGTACGACTTTTTCAAAATTTTATGGTTTGTTATTTGATGTGTGTTCAGCTATAAGTATGCAAATTTTCACGCCTCCAACCTAAATAGGGGCTCACTTAGAAACAGTTGTTTAAAATACACATGTGGGAGCCGAAAGGGTTAAATGTACTTCTTTTTGAAAATTTTATGATTTGTCGTTTGATGCGCGGTGTTCAGCTATAAGTATGCAAAATTTCACGCCTCCAACCTAATTAGAGGCTCACTTTGAAAAAATTGTTTAAAATACACATGTGGGAGCCCAAAGGGTTAAATGTACGACTTTTTCAAAATTTTATGATTTCTCGTTTGATGTGAGGTTTTCAGCTATAAGTATGCAAAATTTCACGCCTCCAACTTAATTAGGGCTCACTTAGAAAGAATTGTTTAAAATACACGTGTGGAAGCCCAAAGGGTTGAATGTACGACTTTTTCAAAATTTTATAGATTGTCGTCTGATGTGAGGTGTTCAGCTATAAGTATGTACAATTTCACGCCTCCAACCTAATTAGGGGCTCACTTAGAAAGAATTGTTTAAAATACACATGTGGGAGCCCAAAGGGTTAAATGTACGACTTTTTCAAAATTTTATGGTTTGTTATTTGATGTGTGTTCAGCTATAAGTATGCAAATTTTCACGCCTCCAACCTAAATAGGGGCTCACTTAGAAAGAATTGTTTAAAATACACATGTGGGAGCCCAAAGGGTTAAATGTAAGACTTTTTCAAAATTTTATGGTTTGTTATTTGATGTGTGTTCAGCTATAAGTATGCAAATTTTCACGCCTCCAACCTAAATAGGGGCTCACTTAGAAAGAATTGTTTAAAATACACATGTGGGAGCCCAAAGGGTTAAATGTAAGACTTTTTCAAAATTTTATGGTTTGTTATTTGATGTGTGTTCAGCTATAAGTATGCAAATTTTCACGCCTCCAACCTAAATAGGGGCTCACTTAGAAAGAATTGTTTAAAATACACATGTGGGAGCCCAAAGGGTTAAATGTACGACTTTTTCAAAATTTTATGGTTTGTTATTTGATGTGTGTTCAGCTATAAGTATGCAAATTTTCACGCCTCCAACCTAAATAGGGGCTCACTTAGAAACAGTTGTTTAAAATACACATGTGGGAGCCGAAAGGGTTAAATGTACTTCTTTTTGAAAATTTTATGATTTGTCGTTTGATGCGCGGTGTTCAGCTATAAGTATGCAAAATTTCACGCCTCCAACCTAATTAGAGGCTCACTTTGAAAAAATTGTTTAAAATACACATGTGGGAGCCCAAAGGGTTAAATGTACGACTTTTTCAAAATTTTATGATTTCTCGTTTGATGTGAGGTTTTCAGCTATAAGTATGCAAAATTTCACGCCTCCAACTTAATTAGGGCTCACTTAGAAAGAATTGTTTAAAATACACGTGTGGAAGCCCAAAGGGTTGAATGTACGACTTTTTCAAAATTTTATAGATTGTCGTCTGATGTGAGGTGTTCAGCTATAAGTATGTACAATTTCACGCCTCCAACCTAATTAGGGGCTCAATTAGAAAGAATTGTTTAAAATACACATGTGGGAGCCCAAAGGGTTAAATGTACGACTTTTTCAAAATTTTATGGTTTGTTATTTGATGTGTGTTCAGCTATAAGTATGCAAATTTTCACGCCTCCAACCTAAATAGGGGCTCACTTAGAAACAGTTGTTTAAAATACACATGTGGGAGCCGAAAGGGTTAAATGTACTTCTTTTTGAAAATTTTATGATTTGTCGTTTGATGCGCGGTGTTCAGCTATAAGTATGCAAAATTTCACGCCTCCAACCTAATTAGAGGCTCACTTTGAAAAAATTGTTTAAAATACACATGTGGGAGCCCAAAGGGTTAAATGTACGACTTTTTCAAAATTTTATGATTTCTCGTTTGATGTGAGGTTTTCAGCTATAAGTATGCAAAATTTCACGCCTCCAACTTAATTAGGGCTCACTTAGAAAGAATTGTTTAAAATACACGTGTGGAAGCCCAAAGGGTTGAATGTACGACTTTTTCAAAATTTTATAGATTGTCGTCTGATGTGAGGTGTTCAGCTATAAGTATGTACAATTTCACGCCTCCAACCTAATTAGGGGCTCACTTAGAAAGAATTGTTTAAAATACACATGTGGGAGCCCAAAGGGTTAAATGTACGACTTTTTCAAAATTTTATGGTTTGTCATTTGATGTGTGTTCAGCTATAAGTATTCAAATTTTCACGCCTCCAACCTAATTAGGGGCTCACTTAGAAAGAATTGTTTAAAATACACATGTGGGAGCCCAAAGGGTTAAATGTAAGACTTTTTCAAAATTTTACAGATTGTCGTCTGATGTGAGGGGTTCAGCTATAAGTATGCAAAATTTCACGCCTCCAACCTAAATAGGGGCTCACTTAGAAAGAATTGTTTAAAATACACATGTGAGACCCCAAAGGGTTAAATTTACAACTTTTTCAAAATTTTATGATTTGTCATTTGATGTGAGGTGTTCAGCTGTAAATATGCAAAATTTCACGCCTCGAACATGTATAGTTTCTGAGAACGGGCTCTGTGACGGACAGTATATCTCAATTTGTTGATTTTCTGTAAGCAAGTAAACCCAGACAAACCCCCAGTAAGTAGATAGGTTTACAATGGAAGTCTATGGGAATTTGGCGAAATATTAGAGCTATCGCCCAGGTGGCGTCACTTTTGGCGACTAATTTTGGTCGCCAAATTTGGCGATATATCGCCATGTTGGCAAGAAACTTGGCGGTATTTGGCGACAGAACAGCGTCCCCTCCTACGGCAAATTAAAATTTCGACTAATAGACGCAATGGTAAAGTAAAAATGGGTACCCCCAGGTGGGTAATTCATCGATTTTCACAATTTTTTTATTTTTTTCCTCAGTTTTATAGTGTAAACGAACTTCGCACCAAATTTGAAGTCTGTAGCTGCAGTAGATATACGAGATCTTTTTGATGAGTGAGTGAGTCAGTCAGTCAGTCAGTGGTAAAATTATCGATTATCAGACATTTTCAAATGTCATTTATCTCGGAAACTAATTATGCGTTATTTATAAAATTTAGGATTTTAGGTAATTAGGGTGACCTTACTACACATTTCGTATAACAAGTACGTAGGTCTCATAGATTTTCAGTTGTAGAGCATTGAAATTTGATGAAAACAGCTCGAAATGGTTCGTGTAAATAACACACGGCTATGTCAGGCGAACTTGGCTGACACACTGCCGTGTGTCTAGATATGGGACAGCTTAGGAGAGCTAAAATAAGAGAAACATTGAAAATCAAAAACAAACTGGTGTCAAATTCATTAGAAAACTTCTATATCAACAACTGAAATCCGAACTGATAACATAAACCACTATGCCTCCTAACCCATATCGCTTAATAACAAAAGCGAATGGAAAAGAACGTGTACTCCTTTGGGAAATCATGACTTACACCAGAAGCGCGGTAAGTTTGACTCTTCTGAAAGCTTCCTTTTCTCTCGAAATGCGAGAGCTCTCTCTCGCCCTTCGAGATCCATTTTCTGGACGCAAACTGCTCATTTTCTCGAGGGCAAACCTCTCGCTTACTTCGAGATATCTCACCGATTGTAACTCATTGCTTCCTTCGTCACTTCTCGTTTCTCGCTCTCGGTCTCTGTTCAACATTTCATATGACATTGTCGAGAATGAGAAATCAGTTTTCGTCCTTTCTCGAAATGTTACTCTCGATGATTGTCATTTCACGCTCGGCCAAGAAGGGCTGAGAAGAGATATCGAGGGGCAAGCTGGAGAAAGAAATAAGCATGACAATGAGCTGTGAAATGAAGCTTTAATTTTCAATGCTTTTCTTATTTTAGCCCTACCAAGCTGTTACATACCTGGAGCCCTCCGATAAATATTATTTATTAAATATAAAAATTTCAAAGAGGAAGGTGGGTCAGGTGAATTCCGAGGACGTGAGAGTGGGCGGGGCGCAATTTAAAAAATTTTACCGAACTCTTCCTGTGACATATAATCGAAAAGCCCTTTCACAACTCTTTCATATTATGAACCTTTCTTCCCCCGAAGGGGAAATTCGGGAAGTAGGGAGGGGCGAACAAATTTTTAAAACCGTAGCCGATTTCTATAATAAATTTAAATATCATTTTAGATGCGAGTTTTTCATGCAGTCTTCCAATAAATATTATTTATTGAAGATAAAAATTTTAAAGTGTGGGCTGCGTGAATTCCGGGGCGAAAGAGTGGGCCCAAGGGAGGGGGGGGGGAGCCATTTTCAAAGTTTTTTTGGACCCGTCATGTGATACGTTATCGGAAAGCTCTCGTATGACTCTTTCATATTATGAGACTTTCTTCCTCCCCTCCCCAATTTGGCCCCCACTGCGGGGGGGGGGGGGGTAGTTTTTTCGTTTTTATCATTTTAGATCGGATTTTTTTATGGAGCCCTCCGATAAATATTACTTAAAATATATGACATTTCAGGGTCCTTTTCTAAATTTAGCCAAGACCCCTCATGTGGCATATCGTTCGAAAGGTTTGTGACTTCTTATTGATGTTATGCACTTCCGGTGGCCATCCCCCACTTTGGCCCCCGGGGGACACTTTTCCAAATTTAGCTAAGACCCCTCATGTGAGATATCATTGGAAGGGTCTGTGACTAATTGATGTTATGCACCTCCGGTGACAGCCCCCCCCACACTTTGCCCCCCCCCAGGGGACATTTTTCCAAATTTAATCAAGACCCTTCATGTGAGATATCGTTGGAAAGGTCTGTGACTACTCATTGATGTTATGCCCTATGGTGTCCGCCCCCCCCCACTTTGCCCCCCCCGGGGGGACACTTTTCCAAATTTAGCCAAGACCCCTCATGTGAGATATCGTTGGAAAGGTCTGTGACTACTTATTGATGTTATGCACCTCCGGTGACAGCCCCCCCCCCTCCCGTAGGACACTTTTTCAAATTTAGCCAAGACACCTCATCTAAGATGTCGTTGGAAAGGTTTGTGACTACTTATTGATGTTATGCACCTATGGTGTTCATCCCCCCACTTTGCCCCCCCCCCTGGGGGCACTTTTCAAAATTTAGCCAAGACTTCTCACGTGAGATATCGTTGGAAAGGTCTGTGACTACTTATTGATGTTATGCACATCCGGTGACAGTCCGCTCCCTACTTTGCCCCCCCGGGAGACAGTTTTTGAAATTTAGCCAAGACCCCTCATGTGAGATATCGTTGGAATGGTCTGTGACTACTTATTGATGTTATGCTCCTCCGGTGTCCGTCCCCCCATTCCCCCCCCCGGAGACACTTTTCCAAATTTAGCCAAGACCCCACATGTGAGATATCGTTGGAAAGGTCTGTGATTACTTATTGATGTTATGCTCCTCCGGTGTCTGTCCCCCCCCCCCCCCCGGAGGACACTTTTTCAAATTTAGCCAAGACACCTCATGTAAGATGTCGTTGGAAAGGTTTGTGACTACTTATTGATGTTATGCACCTATGGTGTTCATCCCCCCGCACTTTGCCCCCCCCGGGAGACACTTTTCAAAATTTAGCCAAGACTTCTCATGTGAGATATCGTTGGAAAGGTCTGTGACTACTTATTTATGTTATGCTCCTCCGGTGTCCGTCCCCCCATTCCCCCCCCCCCCCCCGGAGACACTTTTCCAAATTTAGCCAAGACCCCTCATGTGAGATATCATTGGAAAGGTCTGTGACTACTTATTGATGTTATGCAGATGAGAATTACCAATGATATATATAGAAATGTGGTCTCAAGCAAACGCGTTTCTCTGGTTGTGTATCTTTGAAATTGGCTGGGGAGACCCAGTATTTATAGGGCTTCAATTAACTTTTTACACAAACGCACACACATAAAAAACGAACTTTGATCTCGTAAATATTTTAGATATTTTTCTAGTGTTTTCTCCCTTTTCTTTTGACTATGAAATTTTCGGCCAGAATAATAGCTAAGTTTTCCAACAATTGTTTTCAGTTTCTCCCATTATAATCGATTGTAAAACATCTCGATTGTAGATTCTAGGAATTAATCGATGGCTGTATCAATTGTGATTTTTTACGATGACGATTTTTCTCGGTTGTCGAATTTTCGAGAATCGCCCATCACTACTTTGACCACACATATAAGGAGCTGAATTTTTTTCTGGTCTGGTAGTTTTATTAAAAAATATCGAAATAAGATTTTTTTTAAATTTGCCTGTTTCATTAATTATATAAATTTTGTAAAAAATACATTAGGCAGTAACCGTAAGAAAACTGCTAAAATGAGCTTTTAAAGGAACCATTTGACTAAGAGAAAATGAAATTTATGACTTTGCAAATTTTGCATTAGAAATAGTCCTACTTTTTACGAATATTTTATAAGTGCTTTCTTTTTACGAATGTAAAAGCTTTCATATTTTTTCTGTTCTATATTAAAAGTTTCAAGAAGTGCAAATGATTTCTTGTTTCCTCGCGTTTATATATTGTTTGATATTTTACCTAAGTGTTTTAGTTTTAAGAACTACTTTATAAGAAGAATTCGTACT
The DNA here is from genome assembly GCA_963932465.1 of Maratus speciosus. NCBI lineage: Eukaryota > Metazoa > Arthropoda > Arachnida > Araneae > Salticidae > Maratus > Maratus speciosus. Next base: position 196,464 of record CAWVRF010000631.1, read on the forward strand.
TTTGTTAATAATACTAATTCAACTCATGTTAAAAATTATCTAATTTTTTTTATTTATATTTTTGCTTTCAGTAATACATATTTTAAATTTCGTATGCGTTATTTCTAAAAAACACCATAATCGAAAAATTGTCCCCCAAATATTTTATTAGTGGAAGGCCTAAAAAACATTGCGTAGTTTGGAGCTCTTATTAAACACACGCGCATTATATAAAAAGAAAAAAAAAGTGCATTTAAACACGATTAAAACAATTTTTACCGACTTCAAAAAGGAGGAGGTTATCATCAATTCGACGCGTATGTATGTTTTTTTTTTTTTTATGTATGTTCACCGATTTCTCCGGAACTTTTTGTTCGATTTATGTGATTTTTGTTTTAATTGAAAGAGGATACTCTCGAATTGGTACCACTTCCGTTTCATCGAAATTGGTTGAGTAGTTTTTTAGTAATTCAACAAAAACCTATAAAATGAAGGATTTCACCCAAATTATTTTTCATTGTTGTAACCGGTTTCTCAATCAAAAGCATAAAACTATGTATTCATATACGTTAGCGCCAAGTTGTCGCAAAACTTGGCACAGTTACGTGAACTATCGCCAGATTTGGCGACCAAAATAAGTCGCCATAAATGAAGCCAACTTGGCTCTAACTGACTAATTTGGCGATATTCCCATTCAAATTCAGTAATGGATCATCCCCAATATGTTTCTTCGCCTTTTCTAATCGACAGTCATATTTAAAATTCTCAATTGGCAATCGCATTCAAAATAGTAATTTAATATACATTAATTAAAGATACACCATTATTTCAAATGCTAAATAATACAGTAGCAAACTAACTTAATACAAAACAATAATTTAGTATACAATAGTTTAGTTTAATTAAACACAAAACATCAGACAGGCGGCACATAATATATATATATATATATATATATATATATAATAGGTACTTCTTAGTTATCCCGTTGACCAAATTACTGTCGCCATATTGTAAGATTAAATGCCAATAATGGTTTGCCATTAATTAATTAATTGTAAGATTAAATGCCAATAATGGCCAATAAAACCATTAATTCGACGTTTTATTTGTATTTTTATTAATGTTTTACTAATTTATTTGTTCTTTCGTTATTTAAAATAAAAATTCTGTCAATTTGTATAATTTGGCGAGTGGTATGGCGATTTATATAATTTGGCGAAATTGGTCGACGGTATAACTAAGAAGTACCATAATATTATATACATACCTATATTATATTATATTAAACAGTTATATCTATGAATGCTTTTTGATTGCCTTTAATATTTCCGCTAAACAACATTAATGATAACTTCCCTGTATAGGGGCCTTGGACAGAAAATGAAAATTTCACGCATATTTTCTGATAACCTATTATCTGTCTCGGTACTACTTAGTTATCCCGTCGACCATTTTCGCCAGAGTATATAAAACGCCAAACCACTCGCCAAATTATACAAATTGACATAAGTTTTATTTTAAATAACGAAAGAACAAATGAATTAGTATAAAATTAATAAAAATACAAATAAAACGTCGAAATAAAAATCACTTGATGACGTAAACACATGTATCTTGCTTAAAGTCAAGTGAATGTAACATTTACGATCAACCATTATTGGCATTTAATCTTATAGTTTGGCGATAGATTTTTGGTCGACGGTATAACTAAGTATTACCACTGTCTCATATACTCAAGTTTTTCAGTATTTATAAATTTATTTATTGTAAACAACCATTTGTCTACTTTTATTTGCAAACAGAAGTTGAGCCAAGATCCCTATGCTGTTAAAGTACAAGATAAACAGCATAGAAAGAAATAAAAGGAGTTACTCTAATTAGTATTACAGGCAGCATTGTTATGGTGCGGTGTATTTACATGGCACAGAACTTAAACATCAGTAGGCATAAGCATAATGGCGAAAGCAAGTCAGTGAGTTACGCAGTCATGAAAACATTTGAATTGTATCAAGAAATGAGAGCAAGTAAATTTGAATCAGATTGCCCAATAAAATCAAAAAGTGTGCGATACTAACAGCAAACATAGTTTAAAGGAAATGCGAATATCATAAAATGCTTCCGAAAGTTCTATATGTTCTATATGTTTTGCAGTATTGTACTCACTAAAATACGTCAGTTACTATGCAGAGCAATGACACTTTAACCAAGACTATTAAATGAGCATGACGATGAATTTCTAATCTTCCGAAATCGAGCCCACAGTTAAGGCTAGCGTGAAACAAAAAAAAATATCAGCAGCAATTGGATTAATGTAAATGTGGGTATCATAAAATATTTAATTCGCAAAACGCTTCAATGCACTAAATCATATTAGCTCAGAAACTACAATTGGCAGTGGACGCAATAACGGTAGATTACTTCATAGTTTTAAAATCTCCACTGCCCAACGTATTGCAAATGATGATGCAATAAGAAGCATAAATGCCTAAGTGAGTTAAGCTGATTTTTTCGAGAAAGATTACGAACAAAAATAAACAAAATGCCGTCATGATGCAATGAGTTCTCAATTTCTCTATCAAAATCTTTAGATTTGGCGAAAGATTAAGCAAATAATTTAAATTATGAATAAAAGTACCATGCTGAAATGCTTAGCATACATTTAAGCACATTGGCATTACGTATACGTTATACATTACATATTGGCACTTGCATAATATCTCCATGTAAGAAAACATTAATACCACCAAAAAATAAATTGTTTTTAAATTCTTGAAACCTCACTAATCACTAATCACCCACTCGTGGACAGCCAACCTTTCGGTATAGTAGCTGATTAGGCCACGAGGGGAAAACACATATCCCCCTTCCCGCTGAAACCCCAGTACCCGCGAACGAGCCCAGAAGTCCCAGCAGGTTGGAAGACCCTGTTTAATGAAAATTATTAAAATGACAAAACAAACAGAATGACTAATAAACAGTATAACAAAATGTCAGGGCGAGCCCAAGAGAACAGTATATTAAAAGTAAATATTTAAGATAAAAGGTAATTGCAGCATAGCACTATTTTTATATTTAAAAAAAAAAAAAAAAATAGTGCCATGCTGCAATTACCTTTTATCTTAAATATTTACTTTTAAACCTTGAAACCTCAAATGAATTATATATAAATTCTCTTTTGACACCATAGAAATTTCATCTATGACCAGCTATTTGAGGGAACGCCATTTAAGCCTTTCGCCCTGTAGTCTGTTCACGGTCATTTTTTGATAAGTTATTTGGTTTTCATGCACCCTAATGGCTCCTGGTGCATGTATAAACTCCATCGATAGGTGCGAAGACCTCGAATTTACCTATGAAATATACCTCTGAGGTGCCTTGTCAGATGAAGGTCTCGTCATCTGATTAAGCTTCTAAATTACGAGTCAAAATGAGTAGCAATGCGCAGGTGCTAAACAACAAGATATAAATGTTAAGTAACTGGCATAAAAGAGTTCATAATTAAGTTTCTTTAAAAGGCGTTCATCAGGTTTATTGCCGCTACGTGGTGATTAGGTGGTCTCCTACGCCGATGCCAGGTATCAAACCCGTTCATCTAGGGCAACCCGGAAGATAAGGGCCTGGTCATCGGTTAGAAAGTATGAAAAATAAGTCATTGGGTCTCTCTTCTCTATTTCATAGAGCATTTTTAGTAAGCCGAAGATCTTTTTATTTTCAGTTTCCAAAGTTCGATATTTTTTCATGCAAGCAGCATCTCTTGTCGTTCTACCCATGTCCAAATAGAGAAACAAAAATATTTAATTAAAAAATAAAGCTATTAAATCTGAAGAAGAATAAATGTAATATATATATAAAGAATTTCCACAAAAAATCTGTGTTATTAATGTACACACAAATCTGGACAAAAGCATTTACTTATCAAAATAACATCTTTAAAAGTTTCTTTAAAAGTCCGTAATTTCCTCCAAAAGAATCATGCAAAAATTGTAACTCAAAAAAACACTAAAAAGTGAAAAATAAACTTTTTTTACCAAAAATAAAACCGGCTTCAAAAACTACTACAAAGTAAAAAATAATTTTTTTACATAATATAGTTAATAAAAAATTAAATTAAGAGCATTGTATTTACCATGCCTATTATTATATTTATGTACATTAATTTGATTTTTTGGAGTCGGTGACAGCCAAGCAAAGTTAAAAATTGCTTATCCAATACAAATCGTAACAAGATTCAGCAAAACCGTTTAGAAAAAAAATTCCATTCTCAATCAACTCTGACACCATCCTGCATTTGAAAATCTGTGTTTGGCTACGATTTTTTTACATAATAGCCTGTATAAACGCATTAATTTTACAATAACCCTTAATTTAGCACACATAATTACAACTAATATCACTTGAAAATACACGTTTATAAAATCAGATGAAATGTTTCAAAAATGGTAAAATTCAAATTTTTTAACTAAATAACAAACCGTAAAAAAACTCGTAGATATTTGGATGTGTGTCTGTTGGATAATTATACTTAACTTCGTTTGGCTGGCACCGACTCCAAAGAATCAAATTAATGTACATAAATATAATAATAGGCATGGTAAATACAATGCTCTTAATTTAATTTTTTATTAACTATATTATGTAAAACAATTATTTTTTACTTTGTAGTAGTTTTTGAAGCCGGTTTTATTTTTGGTAAAAAAAAGTTTATATTCAATGTCATTGTACATATCAGATTATTATAAAATGTGTTCTTTTGTAGACATATACTAGAAAAGACAGATTAAAAAGACTGATACTAGACTGATTTGTTTTTATATCCTTCTGATACATAAGAAGAAAGTATTGGAATAGTGAAAATTTTCGACTTTCGTTTTTTGCTTGATTTACACGTTTCGGAATGTCTTGAACGCGGTTTTTGTGGCCCTTCAATCTCAAGAACTAATGCATGGAGTTTAATAATCATCAAACTTCAGACTAAGATAGACCTAGGTATAATTTAGCTTTGGCTTTATATCGCCCAACAGGTCGCACTTCTATGCTTAATTATTTTATTCCATGATAGCTAGATAGTAAGAACCAATATACAGAATTTCATCAAACTATGTATATTGACCTGAACAGAAATACTTGCCGATTAGCTTTTAGAGTATATCGCTCAACAAGTGGTGCTGCTATGCTATGTTTTTCATGATTTCCGCGATAACTATATCTAAAAAACTAATGGACAAAATTTAATCCAATTTCATATTATTTTAGATCTTCAAATAAATTAATACTGTAAAATTTGGGGCGCTCAAGAGGTGGTGTTATTATGCTGTGTTTTTATGATTATCGTAACATGTATGTAAAACTTTCGTTTTTTATGTCAAAATGATCATATTTGTAAATCAAATTGAAATGAAATAAGCACCACGTAGATAAAAGGTACCTTTTTTAAATATAAATTTTCTGGTTCGTAGTGTATTTATTTCATTTTTTAAAAAATCTGAAGTTGGCAGGTGTGCCGTGAGAACTGTATCTCAAGAACTAAAGCACGGAATTTCATCAAACTTCATCATATTCAGTTTGTATGGATGACATTGTGGTGTATATCGTGCTACAGATAATTTTTTTCTCTGTGCTGTATTTTTTAGGATTTTCGAGATTTTTATATCTCTGCACCTATTGCAGGGGCGGCCAACTGTGGCACGCCGGATACCACTAAAATTTTACAGAAAAAGTCGACTTCTTGAATCGCAAAGATTCGATGATTAGATAAGGCAACGATTACTAAAAAATTTTAGTGGTGTCGAGCGTGCCACAGTTGGTCACCCCTGACCTATTGAATAGAATTACACCAAACTTTTTATGCTTTATCGGGAAAATAACACTGTCTCAATTTTGGCTGCGAACACTCAGAAGCGGGCGGTGCTATCCAATGCCTCCTAAAAGAGATTCCTTATCGGATACACAATCAATTCATGCAGTAACTACCTTTAAAGGATAGTTTATTCATTATTCGTTATTCTTGTAACTTTCATACACTTTTAAGCACCTGCAATCTTTCAGTTTTATTTTTGTTATCTTTCATCAAGTTTTAATTGATTTTTCTTCTTTGTTTGGAAATTTATAATTTCTACAAATTTAATTAGTTTGGCAAACCAGCTTTGCTTTTGAGTAGTGCAATTTAATGCACAACAGTTTTTAATTTTATTTAAATGTATTTTGTGTTTTAAATGTATTTTCAAAATACATGTATTTTGTATTTTGAATTTTTGAAATTCGGAAAATATTTTGTATTTTGTATTTTAAGTTGTAAAACCAATGTAATTTGTATTTTGTATCGAAAATGGTTTTTCGATGTATTTTGCCCAACTCTGAATAAAAGTAACATGATATATTTCTTGGCACACATGTAAGTGAGGCCAAACTGGTCGCCAAATTAGTTTAAAATTATAACCTTTTCTCAAGTATGAAAAAAATATCTGTTATGATTAAAATTTGAGTTGCCATCATTAGAGAAACGTATTTAAAATTAGAAAAAAAATTAATATCTCGAAAACTAAGTGGAATTTAAAAATTCTAATACCAGTTTTGAAATTTGCGGATCAATATGGATTTTTGGTGTTAATTTCATCGCAAAGTATTCCATGTTTTAGGAGAAATCACCGTCAAACATAATCAGTTGTTTAATCAGTCGTTTCATAAATTCGTTTCAATTCAGTCGTTTCATAAATTCGTTTCAATTCAGTCGTTTCATAATAGTCGTTTCATAAATTCGTTTCATTAGGATTTTATATATATGGGGTAGGTATATATATATAAACTGGTGTCTTAGGCACGAATGCCTCAAGAGTAAATAAACGGCAGAAATAAACTAGGTACCTTTTTACAAAAATGAAAACAATAAAAACTAGTTGGATGTGCCAATCCCAAAACTTTCTTCTATCTTATACATCTTAATATTTCAAAACCTAGTTACACATGTTAATACTTCAATATTATTTGTTCAATACTATACCAACTTAGATTTTCATCTTAAATTTCTGCTCAAGTCAATTAAACGGACTAAAAACGAGTTAATCTATATCATGATATTTGTTAAAATTATTAATTTTTCCTTATTCTGTCGTTATCAGCTGTTTGCGAATAGCCGGCATAGCAGGAAGCGAGTTCCCGCCGCTGCATGAGCCGCCGATGCACAATAGAACTACGAAAAATCAAGAAAAGTATACAAAAATCGCTAGCACGGAGCCCCTTTACCGCGCAATATTTCCAAATTCAAGGAGAACCTGTTGGCCAAAGCCAAAAACAAGCACAAACATTTTGGTTCAATTGTATGCATAATTTTATACGCTGTTCGATGGTACAATAATGAAATTGGCACAGAGATCGGAATTATAGCGCCCCCTTCTTTCGGAATTTTTTCAAGTTCAGGGAGGACTTGTTTGCCATAGCCAGAAACATGCACAAAAAATTTGGTTCAATTATATGGATAACTTCATACACTTTTCGATGGTACAATAATGAAAATGGTACAGACATCGCAATTATAGTGCCCCCTTCCGGCAGAATTTTTCCAAATTCAGGGAGGACCTTCGTGACATGACCAAAAATAAACACATACAATTTGGTTCAATTCTATGCATAACTTCATACACTTTTCGGCGGTACAATATTCAAAATGGCACAAAAATTGTACAAAAATCGCCATTACAGCGCCCTCTACGAGCGATTTTTTTGCAAATTAAGGGAGGACAACCTTGCCATAGCCAAGAACTTAAAAATTTTTTTTGGTTCAATTCTATGCATAACTTCATACGCTTTTCGATGGTGCAATATTCAAAATCGCACAAAAATCACTATTACAGCGCCCCCTAACGGCGAATTTTTTGCAAATTCATGGAGGACCTGCGTGCTATATCCAAAAACTTAAAATAAAAATTTGGTTTAATTCTATGCATAACTTCATACACTTTTGGACGGTACAATATTCAAAATCGCACAAAAATCGCTATTACAGCGCCCCCTACCGGTTAATTTTTCCAAATTCAGGGAGGACCTGCTTGCCATAGCCAAAAACTTAAAATAAAAATTTGGTTTAATTCTATGCATAACTTCATACACTTTTGGACGGTACAATATTCAAAATCGCACAAAAATCGCTATTATAGCGCCCCTACCGGCGAATTTTTTCCAAATTCAGGGAGGACCTCCTTGCCATAGCCAAAAACTTAAAATAAAAATTTGGTTCAATTCTATGCATTGACTTACATACACTTTTCAATGGTACAATATTCAAAATCGCACAAAAAACGCATTTACAGCGCCCCCTACCGGCGAATTTTTTCCAAATTCAGGGAGGACCTGCTTGTCATATCCAAAAACTTAAACTAAAAATTTGGTTCAATTCTATGCATAACTCCATGCACTTTTGTATGGTACAATATTCAAAATCGCACAAAAATTGTTATATCAGCGCCCCCTACCGGCGAATTTTCTCCAAATTCCCGGAGGACCTGCTTGCCATAGCCAAAAACTTATAATAAAATTTTGGTTTAATTCTATACATAACTTCATACACTTTTTGATGGTACAATGGCGACAGACAGACGGACAGACGGACACACAGACAGACAGACAT
>CAWVRF010000632.1:0-167000 GCA_963932465.1 Maratus speciosus
CCCCTCATGTGACATATTGTTGGATAGGCCTATGACCACTTACTCATGTTATCCACCTCCCGCACCCCTCCCCCCTCTTTGCCCCCAAGGGAAGGGCATTTTTACAAATTCAGATCCAGACCACTCATGTGACATATGGTTCAAAAGGCCTAAAGACCTGTGACGACTTATTCATATTATGCAGCTACTGTGCCCCTCCGCTCACTTTGACCCCCTCCTCCAAGAGATCTAGTCCGAGGTTCGTTCGTTTCGAGATTATATATTTTTTACAAGATTTTGTAGTGTGTGCACACCACGCCTGCTATACGGTGTCGTATATAGCGGGTAACCTGTTTGTGATTTCATATTACAAGATTACGTATAACTTAGGGGCCCCGATAAAAGGAGGGGCCCACTAGTGGGCGAAGTCGCCTAGTCTTTATTAACGCCGACTCATTCCAGTTCACCTGCAGACGATTCTTGATAAATGTATATAATATATAATGTATGAAAGCAGTTGGCAAACTGGAGTCATCGAGAAAAAATTTACACAATCGAAAAATATCGAGATGTCCATACAATCGAGAAAAACATCTCCTTATCGCCCATCACTACTGCGGGTCATAAAAGTAGGGATTCAATGCTCAAGAACATACATAAAAAATTGACATAGCATTTTATGAAGATGGATATATTTTTTTAAGAAAATCCTGCAGAATTATCAAACAAAAGTTTCTTCTATTTGTGTGAAAATGCAGATGAGTTTTTAAATTGCCACATTGTGAAAAGTCAATACAGCACAGATACCAAAGAAAAGAATTTTCAATTCGTACGGGAAACTTAATGTTTTCTGATATTGCAACTGACTAAAAATCATTTTAGACACATTTCATAAGCTGAAAGATTTTATGTTTTTGTAACTGTTTTTTTATGACTACTTTTTGAAAAAACTTGGATTATAGTTCAAAAACAGAAGGTTTTCATACATATGGTCATGCAAGTGCCTTTTGAGATGGTACTTCACTGAAAATTATTTTGAATATATTTCACAAACAATAGGTTTTTTTTTTGTATGGATACGCAAACGTTATTTCGAATTACCACTTTCTGAAAATCCTTTCAAACATATTTCACAAACTAAAGGTTTTTCCATTGAATGGCTTCCACTATATGAAAACTCTTCTGAACATATTTCACAAAACAAAAAGTTTCTCCTTTGTATGGGTGTGTAAGTGTAATTTCAACTTATCATTTCGTGAAAATCCTTTGGAACCTATTTCGCAAACAAAAGGTTTTTCCTTTGTATGAATGCGAAAGTGTATTTTAAGATCATCACGGCGTGAAAACCCTTTGGAACATATTTCGCAAACAAAAGGTTTTTCCTTTGTATGTGTGCGCAAGTGTTTTTTCAGACTACCACTTTCTGAAAATCCTCTGGAACATATTCCACAAACAAAAGGTTTTTCCTTTGTATGGGTGCGCAAGTGTTTTTTCATATTACCACTTTCTGAAAATCCTCTGAAACATATTTCACAAACAAAAGGTTTTTCCTTTGTATGGGTGTGTAAGTGTAATTTCAGCTTATTATTTCGTGAAAATCCTTTGGAACATATTTCACAAACAAAAGGTTTTTCCTTTGTATGAACATGCAAGTGTTTTTTCAGATCACTAGTTCGTGAAAATCCTTTTAAACATATTTCACAAACAAAAGGTTTTTCATTTGTATGTATACGCAAGTGTATTTTCAGATTGCCACGTTGTGAAAATCCTTTGGAACATATTTCACAAACAAATGGTTTTTCCTTTGTATGTGCGCGCAAGTGTTTTTTCAGACTACTGCTTTCTGAAAATCCTCTGGAACATATTTCACAAACAAAAGGTTTGTCCTTTGTATGGGTGCGCAAGTGTCTTTTCATACTACTACTTTCTGAAAATCCTCTAGAACATATTTCACAAACAAAAGGTTTTTCATTTGTATGTATACGCAAGTGTATTTTCAGATTGCCATGTTGTGAAAATCCTCTGGAACATATTTCACAAACAAAAGGTTTTTCCTTTGTATGGGTGCGCAAGTGTACTTTCAGAGAACCACTTTGTGAAAATCCTTTGGAACATATTTCACAAATAAAAGTTTTTTCTGACGCTTGAGAGTAAATCTGGGGCACTGACATTTTCCTAAGGGAAAATATTTATTTTATAAAACATAGAATAGGATATAAAATATCTGCATGAAAAGGGTACTTTGCTCAAGTTATCCAAGAAAATGCATTAAATTCTTTAAAAACAAGTATGTCAGTTCTCCACCTTTAAATCTAAACTGTTTGGGAAAATTATCGATATATTTTTTATCTGCACAATTAAATGCATATTAATTATCAATTTACAAAAAATCAATAATTTAAACAGTCATAAAAAGAAAATAGGATATATTTATAGAAAAACACTTGTTTACACATTAAACTTTAAGAACATGGATGATTTGTAGTAGCAAACGAACATCAGCAGCATCGTTTGTAAGCCAACACACTTTTAAATCATAAATATCGTCTTTAAATTACATTCTTGATTAATGTAAAGTCAAGTGCTAGAAAGAAAGTAATAAACATAACATTGAAAAACATTAATTTTATAAGAAACTAGCTGATTCGCCCGGCGTTACCCGGCCCGTGATGAATGAACCTCAAATTTGTATGATTTTATACCTTTAATTCCCTTTTGTCTAAATTTATATTTTTAAATTTTAAAAAATCGCAAGAAAAAAATTAAATTAAAAGTAGTGCTATTTTGCGTAAGCTGATTTTTGGAGTCTATGCCTACTGAAAGCGAGCGAAACTGCGACAAAACACTCAGTTTTCACTGGTTTCGTGGACATTTTCATACATTTTATTTTGTGAAAAATATTTCTACCCGTCCGAGCGTTTCAAAATTTTTGTAGGAGATGTAAATCCTAAATTACATGCTTCGATAAACATTGTGTTAAAATAAGAAAGTTGACTAAAATAAGAAATTTGCTTAAATTACTATTCGAAAATAGCAGTTAGTCCAACCTTCCACCGACAGGGAGCGCAATATGTTCTATACAAATATTACACTACGAAGCAGTGGTCAAAGGACTGTTATAACTTATGTGAAAATTTCAAGTCGATCGTTTTCCAAATTTTTACAAATTCGCGTTCATTCTCTATTAAAAAAAGCTTTTCTTTTTAAAAGTCGATTTTTTTCACTTTCGAACAAAAAGTTCTGAATCATTTTTTTAAAATTTATATACTCTTAATTAGTGTACAAATATAGGCCAGAGTGCTAAAGTTTAAAATCTGTAAATGCTGTATTTTTAAATTTTTTATATAAATTTGAACTCCCATTAAAATTTTACCCTGTGGTTTTTATCCACTCTCCAAAATAAAAGCAGGCGTTTTTCAAAGCAGACATAAAGTCTGTAACTTTTGCAAAACGCTAGCCTCGTCTCAAAGCTGTGCGTTTTGATTGGACAGTCTTGTTCTACCCTCGCATCGAGGTGCAAATCTAGTCAACGTGTGATTTTTAGGAAGTAAATGCTTTTTTAATTAGGCCGTTTGATGACTTTTTAATGAGAGTGAATTACGGTCGTTAATTAATAACTCAGCTATTAATAAAAATTTTAAAATTCTGAAAACGAGGTACATCAGGAGAGACTTTGGGCTATTCTCACAAAAATGTTGAGCCTCGTACGTGCCGTAGATTTCGCTAGATATCGCACACAGACAGACACACGCACACACAACGAAACTTTCTTTTATTAGTATAGATAACAATATAAAGGAATACTACAAAACTACGGTTGACAATTGTTTGCACTACTAATTTGAAGCAAGAACAAATAAATTCGAAATAATCGAGCTAATAATGGCTGGTCTTACAGTAGAAGTGTTTAGCTATACCTAATGTGCTTTACATGTAAAATTTGAATAAACTGATAACATATTCTGCACTAGTGAAATTTACGGGGCTTGAAATTCATTATCTTTTAAGAATTTCCCATATCTACATTTGTATGGAATAGATATGTTCAGGGAAGAGTGAATATTAGAAGATTATCTTTAACCCTGCATTTGGTTTAACATGCTTAAATGAAGTACAGGTATTAATACATGACAGACAAGTAAAGCGTCATTGAGAGAATATATATTAACAATTAATAAAATTTAAACTTTGTAATAATATTTTATTTTCATAGTTTGGTTTCTTAGCCCCGTTTCTCTTAATTCCATAGAGCTCACTGCATTCTTTCACTAATTTAGTTTTTTTATTTTAATTGCTGAAATTTCTAGTGCAACTCTCTGGAATAAAATTCTGCAAATTCAGTCGTTCCACCATTCAGCCCTGAATTTCAAGTTTTGATTAATAATAATAATAATAAAAAAAAAAATACATACATGGATGAAAACAATTTTACAAAATCTTTTCATGTCCACAACTTTAGGGTTATATATGTCTCTTATATATATATATATTGCATTTTTTGCATGAATATTACATATTTGATATCATCATCTGTTACAAAAATAAGTATTAATTTAAACAAACTTCCACTATACCCCTCCCTATTTACCATTTCCCCCTTTAAAGCATATCATGTTATTCTAATGACAATAGATGTGATTTTAAATAGACTTATTTCTAAACTGCATGCGTAACATATAAGCCTCATCTGCTTTATTTAAATAACAGTTTTATTAGTCTAATAAATTTATTTTAATTATTTGAAAAAAAAATAACATCATAGAATTAATTTGTGGTATGTCCCAGAAAGATAAATGGAACGTCTTTTATTGAATTTTCCATTTAGCTATACCTAAACATAATACATAAGAACTACCAGAAAGTACTACCAAGAAACTCTGTAGACAACACTTCTTTAAAAATAGATCTGGTGTCTTTTTATTTTGTTATCATGCATTCAGAATTTCGAGCAATATTTCCAGTTTGTGATATATGTGTATTCTTTCTTTGTAACTTTTGTAACCTCAATTGTTTAAAATATGTTTTTAAAGATAAAATATTCTTTGCAATTTTGAAAAAATAAAGTTTATATATAAAAAAAAAAAAAAAATTATATATTTGTAAAGAGGTTATTAAATGTATTTTAGAGTAACTTGTTTTATTAAATGTATTTTAGAGAGTACGTATTAATTAGTAACGTATTTACGTAATGTATAGAGTTAATTAAATGTAACATTTGTTGCATTTCTTTTGAGTTTTACTCCAAATACATTTCTAAAAGACTCTATTTTAGTTTTTAAAATAACTCTTTGATGCTGTGCATAATTTATAGAGATTATAATGGAAGCTATATAAAAATGGGATATTTTTTGTTTTTATTGTCTGGCTCGAAATATATTAAATTTATAGATTGATACTTTAGTTTTTCTGATAAAGTTTTGACTCGCCAAAACTTCAAAAGCAATGTTATTTTTGTAACTGTAATAATTTATAAAATATAAACATTTTTTGAAAAACATGATCCATCCAATCCTGTTTTGGGGTTGAATGGGACAATGTAAGGGGTTAATTCGAAATAAACAACATAATTTTAAATTAGGTTTCTATAAATATTTAAAATTTAAACAACCTAATATTAATAATCTTTCCACTCTAATTTAGGGTTTAAAACTTTTGGTCACTAGGTTGCCAGTTATCACCAGCAATTTGAGGAAGCGTAAGAATATAAGCAGTCGCTTTCAGATAATGAAGCAAAATTTCACAAACTCTCGCTGAAAATACATAGTCCTTGCTTCCCACATATTCTCCATTTTTAATTTCTTCTATCTTTACAAGAAGAAAGTATTGGTTTCATGAAAATTTTCGAATTCCAGTTTTCGACGGATTTATACCTTTTAGGTGTCAGAGATTCCAAAAAACTTGTTTTTACAAAATGTCTGTCTGTGAGTCTGTCTGTCCGTCTGTATGTGACACAAATTTTGTGGGCGCTCTATCTCAAGAACTAATGCACGGAATTTAATAAAAATTTATATTAGGTAGTCCCTGATAAAGATTGGTGCTGATTAGTTTTTGGTGTATATCGCCCAGCAGGTGGCGGTGATATGTAGCATTTTGCAGGATTTCCGCAAAAGCTCTATCTCAAGAACTAATACACGGATTTTTATAAAACTTCATATTCCGTTAGTCCTTGACATGAATGGATGCTGTTTACATTTTGGAGTAAATCGCCGAACAGGTGGCGCTGCTATGCTGCATTTTGCAGGATTTAGACTATTTTCGCAGTAGTTCTATCTCAAGAACTAATTCACACATTTTCATCAAACTTCGGATTTAGTTAGTCCTTCATATAAAATGATGCTGACTAAGTGTTGGTGTGAATCACACAATAGGTGGCGCTGCTGTGCTGCATTTTGAATTATTTCCTCAATAGCTCTATCTCAAGAACTAATGCACGAAATTTCACCAAACTTCAGATTTAAGTATAAGTTGATTAATATTGCTTCTGATTATGTGTTGTTGCAAATCGCTCAACAGGTGGCACTTCTATGCTGCATTTGTCATGATTTGCGCAATACCTCTATCTCAAGATCTAATGCACGAATTTTCCTCAAATTTCATATTCAGTTAGACGTTGACATAAGTTGGTGATAATTAGGTTCTGGTGTAATTAAGCCAATAGGTGGCGCTGCTATGCTGCATTTTGCTGGATTTACACGATTTCAGTGACAGTCATACCTCGAGAGCTAATGCACGGAATTTCATATTTTTAGAATTCTCATGATGAACACAGATTGCTATTTAATTTGGCACTGAGATAGTGAATTTTGAAGTATTGGCATGTATGAGATAGAAGAAAGTTTTGTGATGGCCACAACATACTAGTTCTACTTATCTACAGAAAACAGCTTTTTCCGACTTTAAGGGGGTTTTTTAATTATGATAATCTACACATATTAGATTCTATCTTTGTTTCCAAATTACCGTAATTTCCGGCATATAATCCGCACAGGCGTATAATCCGCAGTCGCAATTTTTAGCCCTTATAAAAAAATTTCAGCAGATAATACGCGGATTATACGCCGGACTATACGGGATTACTCATTTTTTTTTCAACATTCGAAAGTACCACTAATAAACCATCTCCCTATTTATTTAGTTGATCTATTTAAATGATAATTGTATTAAAATAATTGAAAAAAAATAACAATAAAATAATTACAAGTTAAAAAAATACAAAAAAAATTTCCATTGAATCTTATATCTAAAACGTAGAATGTCTTGTGATCGATTTGGCTGTACATTTATGATAATAATCGACACTTATATCGATTTGACTATAGATTTAAGCTTGATTATTTTGTAATTTTATGGTATGGTTCAAAACAGCTAAAACCAATGACTAAATCTTCTTATCTTTCCAAACAATGACTCTTGTAATAGGCATACACGAGGGAATACATGTCTATATTGACTCAAACAAAATCTAAATCATTTCAGAATAATCGAGCTTCAATCGATATTTGTAATCGAATCATCGAATGTTAGTTGTTTTCGTTGGATATGATTGATGTGGTATATTAGTATATTATACTATTTTTTATTTTATATTTTTTAACCCCCAATAGCACGTTAGTATCTAAAATAATGCTCTTATGTTATTACATATATTGTGTCTGATTAAATTCTTATTGAATATGTAATCTAAAAGATTATTAACACAATGTTAACAAGTTATTTTGAAAAGTATTTCACAAAAATTGACCCATTGAAGCAAACAAAAAACAACTGATTTTAAAAATAATAACGTTTATTTTTTACTGTGATCGTATATCGTAACCTTCAGCACGTTAGAGTTTAAAAAGCTTTTTCATATTTGACAATAGATTTATGCTAATTCCGATACCTATATCGATTTTGGGCATACATTTATGCTAATTCCGATACCTATATCGATTTGGTTATATATTCATGCTAATAATCGGTACCTATTTCGATTTAACTATAGATTTATGCTAATTGCGATACCTATATCGATTTGGCTATAGATTTATGCTAATAATCGATACCTATATCGAAATAACCTTCTGCTCTTTAAATAACGTTCAGTTTAAATTCTGTAGTTTTAAATAACACGTTTTCTCTTAGACATTATTATAACTTTCAACGTCATAACAATACAATATTTCATAAATGATTGAGATTGAAATTTTAGAAAGAGATGAGTTGAGAAACGCTTTCTTCATCATCGAAACATTTTGCCAAAAGGCTAAAAAAATAACATAAAAATCGGAAGCCACTCCCACTAGCATGCACGTCATATGTGAACCAATCAGGAGCAACTCCGCGAACGGTCGACAGTAGACAATCGTGCGGTAGAATCTGGATGTCTGACGTGAACTTCTTATTAAAAAAAAATTTCAACAGATAATCCGCACCGGTAGATAATCCGCACTTAAAATATTTGAGGTTTTTTAACAGATAATCCGCGGATTATAGACCGGAAATTACGGTATTTTAATATTGTACTATATTGCAATCATTCATTATCATTTGGTTGCATTATTACATTTAAATTACCATTTAAGGAATGTAAACAAAGCAATGACCAGAAATCCGCAGAATTATAAAATCTGCAAAACCTCTGGTCCAAAGCTGTGCGGATTTGAGGGAGTCTACTGTATCAATCTTCTACAATCAGGGATGTAGTGGAGGGTATACGAAGGTATATGCCATACACTTATTGGATATTTTTAACAAGCTCCATATACCTCATTTCTCAAATAAAGCTATAGTGTATAACTCTAGCCATGAAAATTCATGAATCTAGCATATACATGAGTATACCCTTTGTTTTTTTTACGACTACAATGTAATTTTTGTTCAAATTTCCAGTTTTTCAATATTGCATGGCTTGGTTTAGAAAGTTGTTTAGCGTTGAGCAGATTTGATGGAACTTTAAACATTAATATTAAGCCATTTTCATACTTGGTGCTCTTGCTATGCAAAAATGTTAAACATTGTCAAGTCGGATTCAACACAAGCAAGCAAAATTGACTTTAATTTGCTAAATTTTTTACACCCTCCAAGGTTTGCACCCTTTTCCCTGACCCAGTCTAGCCCTCATGCTTTATATTTTGGTGGTTTAAAAAGTAGTAGACATACACAGGAAAAATACAGTGAATTAATACGAAATCTGTAGATTTTATAAATCTTAACTTAACGATAGTATTCTCTATTAAAATACAACGAAAACTGTCAACAGTCTCTATTATCAACAACTTATTAACAGCAATCGCAGTTTACTCTCCTTCTTGGCGCGATTTTCAAAAATCGCCAAATTGCACATTTTCGCTTAGTAACTCCCAGAGCTGCAACATCCGGGAGAGAGTACACAAAATTATTATTTGTTTTCTCTTCTCGTATATTTTGAAACAAGTACCTATCTAGAAAAATGCTTAAAATATGAGAATAAATTTTCGATCAGTTATTTTTCTCTTATTTTAACCTGTATTTTTGAGTGAAAATAAAAAATACATAAAATTTTAATTTTTTTCGAAATACATGTTTTAAAAATACATTTAATCATAACAAAAAACAAAATTTTTACTTACCCAAATTATTAAAAAAGAACGTTTGTTAACAGTAAAGGGATCAAAACAATGTTGTAGTTTTTTAAGCCATTTGTAATATTAAGCCATTTTCATATTTGGTGCTTGTGCTATGCAAAAATTTTAAACATTGTCAAGTCGGATTCAACACAAGCAAGCAAAATTGACTTGATCTCACTAAATGTTTTACACCCTCTAAAAATCCAAGGTCTGCACCCTTTTCCCTGATCCAGTCTAACCCTGATGCTTTGTGTTTTGGTGGTTTAAAAAGTAGTAGGCATAGTACACTGGAAAAATATGGTGAATTAATACGAAAACAGTAGATTTTATTAATCTTAACTTAGCGATAGTATTCTCTATTAAAATACAACGAAAACTGTCAACAGTCTCTATTATATACTACTTTTAAAACAAAAGCTATAATTTAGGAAAATGGTACCATAAAGTTTCTTACTTCTGCATGAGATAATGTCACACACAGTAACATGATTACCTTTGTTTTTCTGTTTTAAAAAAAATACGCTACACTTTACTCTACATCTTACTTTCTAAAAAAACACTTTTGCAAAAGATCAGTTTGTTCGATTTTGGATGCAATTTTTTTTATATAAAAATGTTGCAAGAATCTAAGGTCAGATTTACTTGCCTACACAGCGAGAATCTTTTAAAAAAATATTTTAATACAAAGTCAATTACTTAAAATTAGTTCTGTTAGAAATTCTTCGAAATATTTCGTACTTACGAGCTATTTGGCGTCATAGAGATTAGGAATGATTTTTAAAGTTGGGGAGTCATTCAAATTGATTCGTTCGTTCGGCGTATCTTGTTTCATTATTTATGAAAATACATATATTATAGCAGTTTGTGATATTTCGATCGAACAGCTTTTCAAAGGTAATTTTTTTTATCATTTATATGCCTCAGTTTGTTTTTGTACTGGTTGCATGAGATGATATCACACACAGCAACCTTTTTTTTTTTTTTTTTTTTTTTTTTTCTTGTTACATCTAAAACGAAAAAACATGCTAAACTCGACTGAACACCAAACATTATATAAAAAATGCGTTTGCAAAGATTAAAATGTTTTGATAATCCAAATTCGAATGTTAAGGAGTCATTCAAACTCTATGTAATGATTCATTGAAATAAAGTGTTTCGCTAAATTATCCAAACGCTCTGTTTAGTCATAGGGTCACTGCATATAAGATCTGCTCACCAATTTCCCTAGCTAACATTAACAGTTGGTAGTTTGTTAGGAGGGGGGGGGGGGGACTGAATTTCCACATAGTGAATAAATTTTACTCTAATATGCATATAGTGTTAATAACGAACCTTTTCTTTGATTCAGGCTAAATAACCTGTCTTCTCAATATAATAATGAAAATTTATGTACCATAATTTCCTGTTTATAATCCTCAGTTGACAATTTCATGATATTTTGGGAGAAAAAAACATATAATCTGCAGGTGAAATTTTTGCTTTAAAAAAATTCACACGATCCACAGGACTAACGTTCTACCATAAGGGAAAAAAAAATATTGCATCTAGTGTAAAATATTTTAATTTTTATCTTTTGTATTTAATAGAATGCATGATAATTAAATAAAAAATGAAAATTCCATACAAAGCATGTGCGATTCTATTACACATAAGTAAGAATAAATTTAGAAGATTTACATTACTAAGTATAGAAATTACAATTAAGTAAGTTAATTACTTAAACATATGTGTAAATGAAATGTAAAATCTTTGTCTATTTAATTTGTATTATTTTTTTTTAATATGATTTGGTCTTGATGACGATATGCTTTTAACATCAACAGTTATGTAACCATTTACCGAACCATGAGAGAAATATCGAAAATCAAGCAAGCATCCTCCCGGAATACACAAATATTACATCTCCTGATAAAAATTATACAAAACAAAAAGATGTTTCGATTTAATCAAAGGACTTCATTTTAAAATTAATGCAGATTTAATAAGTTGCACTCTTTTTAATTTAACATTTGTTTAAAAATTATAATAATGAAAATCGAAACATTCGGCCATGATATAACAGTAGACTCCCTCAAATCCACACAGCTTGGGACCAGAAGTTGTGTGGATTTTAGAATTTTACAGATTTCTCGTCATTGATTTGTTTACATTTTTGAAACATTAATTTGATTGGTAGTTAAGCAAGGGAAATTATAATGAATGCTTACAATAAAGTGAAACATTAAAATAAGTAAAATATTAAAATAATTTATTAGTTTAAAAGTAAGTAATTATTAAAATAATTATGTAAAATAAGAATTTAGAAAAATAATAAATTATTACTGATGAAATCGATTCAATTCGATTCCAAAAGTCCTATGCTGCCATCTAGTGGCAAAGCGATCGTAAGATCGATAGGTCATTATTCGTTCTTAGCACTTTTAACTTTAGTAACTTTTTTCATTGTTATTGAGTCTTGAATTCTTTTCTTATACTGCTTTGTATGTTTAGAAATAAATTTATTCTATAATTTAAAAAAAAAAAAAAATTCCGCGAACAATAATTTTAAAATAGCGTTTTGGTTCGTAGATTTTTCCATTTCGAACCCTGCAATTTTTGATATAGATATGCTAATTGATATCAAAATCAAAAGTAATGTAAATTTATTTAGTAATAAATCAGCAGTAATAGCCAAAAGAGAAAGATTAATAAAAAATTTAGTAAAAAAAAATTACGGCAGTCGCTGATTTCGGCGCCATCCTGAATTTTGTTCCTGCAATTTAATTGTAGATTTCATTGTTTACATCTGAAAAAATACGCGGATTTTATGCGTTCGTGGATTTTAGGGTCGCAGATTTAAGGGAGTCTACTGTATTATTTAATATTCAGTAACTTTTATACAGTAGACTCCCTCTAATCCGCACAACTTGGGACTAGAGGTTGTGAGAATTTTGCCGATTTCTGGTCATTGCTTTGTTTACATTTTTTAAACAGTCATTTGAATGTAATAGTGCAATCAAAATTATAATGAATGCTTGTAATATAGTAAAATAATAAAATAAGTAAAGTAACAAACTTATATGATAAAAAGTAAGATAATTTTAAAAATGATTAAATTAATAAAAGAAAAGGTCAAGTAAATAATTAATAATATATATAATTAAATATGCATAAATAAAGATGAGATACATTTTCCTTGAATTATTCAATGAAACTTTCCTCAAAAAAGGTACCCAATTAATGAACATCAAAATCATAAAGTAAAGGAAGTTTTATTTCAGGTTTAGCCAGTCTTAATAACCAAAAAAGCTTGATAGAATACATAAATATATTTGCTAAACAGATTCTGATTACCAGTGATATCCACAATACGAGGTTGAGTCGGAAAATAAGTTTCCCCTGGCAACTGTGGACAGAAGTGTGTATGAAAGACAAAAAATATAATGAAACATTAAAGATAAGACGTAACCTTGTTTTTCTACTTAAGTGCCAAGTGCGTTGAGACATTTGTCATACACTTTATAAGCTTCATAAAGCCCTCCAGGGAAAAAACAGGGCTCTGCATACAAAAGAAGTGTTGAACAGCTTATGTGACTTCAGCATTCTTTTCGTCTGTAGTGGCCGTGTATGTCCGCCCAGGTCTCGGCCTGTCCAACACTTGCTGACGCCCCTCACTGAATTGGCGGCACCATCTCCACATTATTTGTTTCGACATCACATCTGGCCCATAGAGTCCCACGTGGCAGTTATGGATTTCTGCTCCCAATACTCCACGTGCCCATTCATAGCAGACAACCGCTCTCACTTCCTCCATTGACCACGAGTTCACAATGCACTTTCTCTCCATATCTACTGGGAACAGAATGATGCAGAGCCCTGATTTTTTCAAGGAGCGCTTTATGAAGTATATAAAGGGGTATGAAAAATGTCTCAACTCACTTGGTACTTATGTAGAAAAATAAAGTTACATCTTATCTTTAATGTTTCATTACATTTTTTGTCTTTCATACACACCTCTGTCCACAGTTGCTAAGGGAAACTTATTTTCCGACTCACCCTCGTATTTTGATTTTTTTCTAAAATATATTTATACTAAATAAAAACCATGAGTTCAGTTATATTATCAAGAATTGCACATTAAAATACATACGGAATGATATAGAACTACAAAAATCTGTAATTTTGCCTATACATTTGAACTGAAAGCTTCATTGTTTACATCTGTCATGATGTGCGGATTTTAGGCGTTTGCAGATTTGAGGGAGTTTACTGTATATTTACTCATTTTAATTGAAGTGATTGCCTATATATAATAAATATTTTCTCTAGAAAAAATTCATTCTGAACATATTGGTTAATGATGGATTGCAAGATTATTATTATACTTTTTTTTTGGCTGAATCCCAATACAGCCGAGACACTTGGCATCGTTCAATTTGGCGAGGCGATAACTGGATCTTTGTTGTTACCAGTTTGTTACATAAATTCTTTCCACACCCACCGTTGAGTGATCTTGAATTTGGATTGGTTGAATGGGATTGGTTGATTTCTTGTGTATTGGATGGCTACGGCTACCTTTGACAACTCAACTCCGCATGTTTTGTAATTTTTGTACAACGAAGTGTCGAAGAAAGATGTTTTGTAATTGTAAAATTAAATGACGGTAAGGTAAGAGTTTGTTATTGTTAATATTTTCTGCTGTTTTTGGTTGTAAAATTTGAAAGTTAAAGTACCTGTGTAATTTAGTTTGAAATTGTGAGTATTTGTTCATTTTTTTTGCTGGAAAGTAAAATGAAGTTTATCGACGACTAGAAATTTATGAAATTATGATAATTCAACATTTTATAGAGTTGGTTTTCGAGAAAGGAGATGTTTGTTAAGGTATGTTAATAATTTTATGTATTTTTTATTATAGTGTTTTATATTAGCCGTTTGTTGTATATTTCTCATGTATGCTGACCTTACGAGTTTTGTACATTTTGATATTGCTACGCATGGAGAACTGCTGAATTTTGATATTGCTACACATTGAGAACTGCTGAATTTTGATATTGCTATGCAGCGAGAACTGTTGAATTTTAAGATTGCTACACACCGAGAACTGCTGGTGACAATGATGTTTTTTTTTGGTTAATGAACGCAAAGCGTTCAAACATGTTCCCTGATTGCCACTTTAACAAGTTTCCTGCGTTTTTCAGATTGCTGCAGAACTAGGTTGCTGTATTCAGTGATATATAATTTTTTTTATGAACGCGAAGCGTTCATACTTCTTTAAATTAGAAGTGAATTGTTCAATTTTTACCATAATATCGGCATGTACTTACAATATTAAATGACCCCATGATTTTTTCTGAAAGTTGTTGAGAAATGAAAATTTTAATCATTATATCGTTACTCTGATTTGAAAAGGTACTTTAAAAATTTCACATTTTCAATAAACTTATGTTGAAATCATTTGTTTTATTTTGAATCGCATGAAAATGAGCTTTCCTGTGTTTTCTAATACGTCGTTATTTATAAATGTTGTATTTCCCATGATTCCAGGGTGATGACGTAGTAAAAAACAGTCTGGAAGCATTCAAGAAAGTGGACCAATCACGTTAGTTTTCAGGTTGCCGCATTTTAGATTGGCATATGTGGGGTATTTGGCGCTTGTCAGAAAAGTCGCCAAATGGGGTGTCTCGGCTGTTTTGGGAATCTGCCTTTTTTTTTTAGTTGTTTGCATTCCAAAATGTGTTGCTATGTCTTACTATTATTACTTGTTATTATGCTATTACTTATTTCGTCTTTTAGCTCTTTTTCCTTACTTCTGGAAAATTTCACAGTAGACTATCCATCATATTATTTCTTATATCGTGCATTTTTTCTACTTCATGAGCAAATTAAAAACTATTTTCTATAAACGTGGATCATTTGAATGAGAGTATTTATAAGATAGGTGTTGCAGTAGACTTTCTCAAATCTGCATCCCTAAAATCCACACATCGTCGCAGATATAAACAATGAAATATTCAGTTCAGATGTAGGGGCAAAATTACAGACTTTTTTAATTTTATTCCATTCTGTATGTATTTCATTTTGTAATTCTGAATAACAGGACTGAACTCGTGGTTTCTCCTGAAGGAAGTATACATTTATTTCTAAAAAACATCAAGATACAGTAGACTCCCTTAAATCCGCGACCCTAAAATCCGAGAACGCCTAAAATCCGTGTATTTTTTCAGATGTAAACAATGAAATTTACAGGAACAAAATTCAAGATGGCGCCGAAAGCAGCGACAACCGCAATGTTTTTTTTTTACTAAATTTTTTGTTAATCATTCTCTTTTGGCTATTACAGCTGATTTATTACTAAATAAATTTATATTACTTTTGATTTTGATATAAATTAGCATATCTATATGATGACGTACCCACACAACACAGATTCGTCCAATTTTCGCCTAAAGTACGTAATTTGGATGAATGGACGTGTCCATTTGAAGTCTAAAAGTCCTCCGGACTTCACCTAAATTTCGTCAAATTACGTCCAAATGTCACCCCCCTTTACGTCAGAAGTACGTCTTTTGGGCCATGAAATGAGCAAAAAATGAACATAAAATGAACGAAATTTGGATCGGCCAAAATTTGTCCATATTACGTTCAAAAAAATACCTGCATCCGGACGAAATACACACGAATTTTGGCTGTAATATAGACGTCCAAAATTTGTCCATATTACATCCGAAAACACCAACCACATTTGGACGAAATATAGACCCCTTTTAGCCTTAATATGAATGTGTTTATTGATCCAAAATACGTAGTTTGGACCAAAATGAGACGAATCTGTTATCTCCCCCAGGCAAGGATGACGTTATATTAAAAAACTGAAATAACAAAAACTTTTAATATAAATAATTTTGATAGAAATTTACTTAGAACTTTTTTTCCCAAAATCATATTAAATACTTAAATATTTTAAATTCCTTGCCAGGACTCATTCATATAAATCAGTAAAAGCATATATATTTTATACATATTGCTAATAAACTTTTTTTTATGATACTTTTAATTTTCTAAGATCTTTAAAGAAAATACATTAATTCCTAAAGTATATGTTATAGCTTGATTTGAAAAACAGAGGCTATACGAGACTTTAATCTGTTACATTCGGCCCAAACACAACTACGTTCTTTCACGAAAAAAGAAGAAAATTTTTAGTAATACAGTTTTTAA
This sequence comes from Maratus speciosus, assembly GCA_963932465.1. Classification (NCBI taxonomy): domain Eukaryota; kingdom Metazoa; phylum Arthropoda; class Arachnida; order Araneae; family Salticidae; genus Maratus; species Maratus speciosus. The sequence goes on from CAWVRF010000632.1 coordinate 16,764, forward strand.
TTCATAATACAATTAAATGCTACATCAGAATGCTTTAACATAAGCCGTAAATTTTTTAAACTTAAATGAAAATTTTGCACTACTGGAAAGAAATGAATATAATGGATAATGAATACAAGGACATTTAATCATTTGTTTTGACGTTAAGTACAGCCAAACATTTTCAAGCTTCCACATTTATAATATTAGGATTAGTATACTATGATTACTACATGGAGGTAATAACAAAACTAATCATTAAGATAACACTCTATGAATTCAACAACACTCAATGAAAAGAATAGCGTCCTATTAAAAGAATTATGTTTTGTGCATTACTAGATTCTAGAAATCTATGCATTTCTGCTATTCTTCACATTTTTATTTTATATACTTTTTCTCGTGGAAAAAAATATATATATATTTCTTGGTTTTCTTTTATATTATCATTGGTGATGATAATGCTTCTAAAAAGGTCTTATATTTGCATAGCTGCCAACTGCTACAATTTTTAGCTAGCACTAATTTTTAATGGAAATCTTCGCTTTACTTAATAACATATATCTACCGGGTGTCCCAAAAAGGACTGACTGATTTTAAAATTCAATAACTTGCAAACGGTGACAGATGTTTAAAAAATTCTTGCAGGAGGGTTATGCATAAGGTCAAAAGTTTTTTTACAGTGATTTTCAATTTTAGTTCGAATTACAAACAATAGATGGCGCTGCGATCAATAGACGCTGAATTCAGGCTCGAATTTTGGTACTTCGTGGCCCGGATAATACATTTCCATCTCCTTTTTCAGCATGGAACAAGAGAAAGGACGAGAAATCGAGCCTGTATTTAGCGACTATTGCTTACAGCGCCATCTATTGTTTGTAATTCGAACTAAAATTGAAAATCACTGTAAAAAAACTTTTGACCTTATGCATAACCCTCCTGCAAGAATTTTTTAAATATCTGTCACCGTTTGCAAGTTATTGAATTTTAAAATCAGTCAGTCCTTTTTGGGACACCCGGTATAATTAAATCAGATGAAGATTTTTAAAAGAAATTAGTGATGGCTAGAACTCGTAGAATTTTGCCGTTGCATTTTGAAATTTTATTATATTATTCATTAGCATACAATATCGTCAACTGCAAAGTTTTACATTTTGTGAACAATGGATTTTTTCTCTTAAATTCTTTGTAAAATCAGTGTTATTCAACTACTCCACTTTTTTTTTTTCACTTGAATTAAAATAGCTCTAACAGGGAATATGATTTTCCTTTTAAGGATCCACTTAAGAATGGAATGCATCAAAGAAATTGAAAATTTTGAGTTTTTCAAATGCTGCTAATTCATGGAAGAAAATGTGATATTCCCTAACAACTTTTATGTATTGTGAATAAAATTTTACACACTGAAATTTGCATTTGTTGCCAGGTGTGCAAAAAAAAAAAATTTACATTTTTAATAATAATAACAAACATTATTTTGAAATATCATTAAAGAAATTTAAAATGTAGTATGAGCGTGAACTTTGTTTTTCATAAGCAGACCTACTCCCTACTGCTCCATCATAATATGTAAAAAAAAAAATATCCTTAGACTGCAAGATTAACTTTCCATTACTCATGCATGGATTATTAAAAATAGTTCCATTTTATTTATTTTAGTAATTGACTTTTCACTGATTAATGTAAAAATACATACTGTATATTCTGGTATGTAACAATAATTTTTGATAGAAGAAAAATTATCAAAATTTATAGGTGCATATTATGAATCAATTTTAAAAATAAATTATAAAAAATATGATCATAAGAACTAAGATTTTTGATTTAATAAACATGCAATTTATGTTTAAAAAATGTTGCTATTAGAGTATATGAAAAATAATAGTATTGTACTTTAAAATAATTTAAATCTTATTTTTCACTATGTATCTCATGAAAGTTTTTGCGAACAATCTGCACAACATATGGCAATTATAATAAAAAATACAAAAATTAAATCTAAAAGTATATGTATGTGTTACATGCCAGAATACAATATGAGTAAGTGTACAAAATTTAGTATATGATCAAAACTTATTCATTAAAATACTGATTTTTATTTAGGTTATCACCAAACTAAGTCTTAAAAAATTAATCTGTGCTCTTAATTAAATATCATTCAATTAAATATTGAATAATTATTTATAAATGAATTTACATTTTGTACAATTAAATATGTAAATTATCAAATATATTTCAGATTAACCTGATTATTTGTAGTACATTATAAAATAACAAAAACAATACATTCAGTGTATTTAAGTAATATTTTGAAATCAAAGTTTATTTAAAACATTGCTTAAGCATAAAAAATGAAATTTATCAAATATTTTCATGCATAAAATATGGTTAAAAATTATGTACAAACTTTTAGTTTAAAATTATTCAAAATCTTTAGTGAACAGTGTACATATATTATCATTGTTATAAAAGAATATACAATAAAGATGCAAGAAATATTTTCAAAAATGAAGTTTTATTTATTTATTTTCCAATTTGGCTCTTGTTGACAACAATATTTTCTTTTTACAATTCATATATAAAATATATTTTTCACAGAAAGGCAAAAAGGGTGCTATATTTCATTACTATAAAGTAGACAGGATGATCCTGCGGAAACTGTTTGGGGAAAACTCTGTTCTACGTTAATGCTTCTCAGACTTATTTTCAGTATATTTAACAGACAGCAGCTTCAAAGCCTATAAATAAAAAGAATAATTCATTAAATAGCACATATCAATAATTCATAACGTTAGATGCAAATTAAAAATAATTTAATTTTAGTTTTAATTTTTGCTTACAGATAGATAGCATCATCAGACATCTTGTATTATTTCATAATAAAATGAAGTTTTTTCATCCAGCTTTGAATTATATAAAAAAAACCTTTATATATTTTTAAAAATTACTAGCCGGTGTTTAATTTAATCTATTTATCAATTTTTTATTATTATTTTTTAAACAAACAACTACTGATGCAATGTTTACAAAATATATAAAAAAGTACTTTATAATGTTCAATTGTGTCCTTTATTTTGAGTATTTAAAGATCTATATTTATATAAAGTAAGGATAAGAAAAGAAAAATCAAAATTTGGTGCTTTCTCGTTATAGCAGCCTCCTCATTTACAATTATGTCAAGGTAGGTGTTTCAAATTTGCAAAAGATCAACACCAAGCTTATACAGTACAACCTCGATATCTCGAATCTGTGGGGAACTGAAAATAATTCGAGATATAGAGGTTTCGGGTTATCAAGGTTTTGACAAAATTTAATCTCACAAACTGCTTTTTGCTGTAAAAAACAGGATTCATCAAAAACGACACATAATCTATTAATAATTAACAAATTACACTTCTCAAAGCCTTAATAATTTCAAAATTGTGTTACACACAAACTTGTTTCGATTAAATAATATCCAATTTGTCATTAAGAAACGCAAGCAGTTGTTTCGGAAGAAAAAGTTCTTAATTGAAGTCTGCCATCTCGCAGAATCTTTTTGCAATCGCACAGTCTCCTCTCACATAGCAATGGTACCAAATGCTGATGTTCTGATATTTTCATTTGATTCAAGAAATCTCTGCAGCAATTAAACTTCCGTCTCAGCTTCTTTCACTGTAATTTTTTCATTCTGTTGTTGATCATGTAAGTCTTTTAATTTCTTCATCAGAAATTTCTGCATTAATACTCGAAACAATCTCCTCATCCGTCATAGTGTCGCATGTTTCAAGCTCATTGTCTACATTCAAGAATTCTTCGAATGAAATCTCAGTGTGACACTTTTTTTTTTATCGATTCCCACTGTTCTGGATTCAGTTCTCTTTCTTCAGTTGCTTGCTTAATGGAATCAACTTCCTCAGTTTCACTGAAAGTTACATATTCTAAAAATTCTGCTATTATGAAACAATTTCTTATTGTTGTTTCTGTAACATTTTTCCATGCATAGTGAGCCATTCGCATTGACTGTAAGATGGTGATAGGTGCGCTAGAAGGTTTACCTTCACCGATATTATTCAGAAGTTTCTCACAATTTGAGCTCGATAATCAACTTTGAAGCTAAGGATTATCTCCTGGTTGATTGGTTGTCCTGGTTGAAGCTTCGAAATCTTGTTTGGCAGCAAAAATTTAAGTGATATTTTTTAGCGTTGGAAGATTAGAGTGGTCTTTACAATTGTCTATGAATAGGAGAATGCGTATTTTACTTTTAACCATTGTTTTACGGATTCCTGTCAGCCAGTCAGCAAAAATTGCGTTTGCCATACAAGACGTTATATTTGATCTGTACAGCATTAGAAATTACTTAATTTTAGCAAAGCACCTTGGATTTTAGATCGTCCTATCAAAGAGAAGGAAGCTTTCCTTTACCACTTTGATTTGCTGCCAAAAGCACAGTTACACGAAGTTTACTGTTTTCCATGTCAGATTTCTTCACCTTTAAATGCAGCCGTTTTGTGGGGAAAACATTGGTACAATAATACACTTTCATCTGCGTTAAAAACACATCATCTGCTTTATAGTCCTTTAAAAGAAAAGGAAGTTCTGAAAGCCACTCTTCACAGGTAGCTAAAAAACCTGATGCCCTTTCACAGCAAAGTTTCCAAAAAACGATGTTGTCCAGGCCTCTCACTGGTCCATTTTTTGAAAACTAATAATTTTTTAGAAAGAAATTCGTGGAGGGTTTCTGCAACAATTACAAGAAAAACGCACTTCCCGGTAGGTTGCTGCGAAATTTATAAAGAATATTTTTCTTTAAATAAAAGTGGTGTTCAAAAAACGGACTGAGTGGGAGCCCTGTGTTGTCCCTTTTTCAGTTTCAAACGCCTTCCATTCTTACACTTTAAGTTCTTTGTATCAACAAAGCGATAAAAGAATGTGAAACCAGCATCCAGATCAAATTCTACAGCTGACAATAGCCAAAAGTAAAAAGTCGAACTAATTTCTGTGGAAAAAATTTCGACATATCAAGGGTTTTGAAAAATATTTTTCGAGATAAATATGGAAAATACATAAGAATTTTGATGAAAATGCAGGGGAAATTTCTTTTTTCGAGATATTGAGGGTTTCGAGATAAGGAGGTTCGAGATATCGAGGTCCGACTGTATATGCATCATACAAACATCATGCACAATATGTATAAGCCAAATGCTCATATATGAGCCATATACGTAATATTTATATCATATATCAGTCATATAGATCATTAAACAAAAACATAATTTACAGAACAAAAAAAAAAAATTATTTTACACATTGTTTATGCTCGAGAAGGGATAGATACAGCAGATTCGCTCAAATCCGCACAGCTTGGGACCAAAGGTTGTGTAGATTTTAGAATTTTGTGGATTTCTGGTTTGTTTACATTTTTTAGACAATAATTTGAATGTAATAATGCAATCAAATGTATAATGAATGTTTGCAATACAGCAAAATATTAAAATAATTAAGTAATAAACTAAAATAATAAAAAATAAGATAATTTAAAAAATGATTAAATTATTAAAAGTAAAGGTCAAATAAATAGTAATTAATAATGTATAATTAAAATTGCATAATAAAAATGAGATACATTTTCCTTGAATCATTCAATGACACTTCCCTCATAAAGGTACCCTATTAATTAACATCAAAATCAAAAAGTAAGGAAGATTTATTTCAGGTTTGCCAGTGTTAATAACTATAGAAAAAAAAATTGATTAATACATATATATATTTGGTAAAAAGGCTGATTAGCAGTGATATCAACAATATCCTTTTTTTTTTCAGTGATAAATTTATATTTCCTTCATGAAAAACAACGAGTTTAGTCTCATCATATTATCGAGAATTACATATTAAAATACATACGAAATGATATAAAACTAAAAAATCGTGTTACTTTGCCTCTACAGCTTAACTGAAATTTTCATTGTTTAATCTGCGATGATGTGCAGATTTTAGGCAGTTGCAGATTTGAGGGAGTCCTGTATTATAATTTTTCTTCAGCTGCTTCTACAGTTAATGTTAAAGTCTTGCAAAAAATATGTTTAAACCAAATGAATTTTTAAAAATAAAATTCGAACAATAGGATACTTAAACTACCCTAAAAACTTAAATTACAAAGATACATGGAAAATGCAAACCTTTAAAAAAGTTTCAGCTTTATTTCCATTTCATTCGAATGGAATGTAAGTTTTTAGATTAGTTTAAGTATCATATTGTTCGAATTTTATTTTTATTTCTTTAAGATCAATTGGTTTAAACGTATTTGTTGCAAAACTTTAACATTTACTGTAGAAGCAGTTGAAGAAAAATTCTAATATCTATCACTTCTTGGGACTATACAATGCATGAAATGAGGGGGTTTTTTTGTTGTTGTTGTTTTGCAAATTATGTTTTTTTTAATATGTCAAGCTTTATAACTAGTGCAATTCAGAGGAACTCATTACAAAATTAATAGAGGATGTTATAATTAGGGTTGGATATATAGGGTATTGCATCACAATTTGTGATGTAACTAAAATCCATAATAAAAACAAAAAATTCAAATTTACTTAAATTTGGTTATCCAATTTTCCACTGGTAGTGGTCTCTATGAATGCAAAAGTAAATTGTGTTGCATGTTTGCTAGTTATTTATGCTACTATGAACGGCAATTCTGCGGCATTGAAACATTTCACCTCTGAACTGGGAAGGCCGGTGAGTGAATTAATTTCTTTTCACCAGTCTCTGACAGAGGAGTTAATTAATGGTAATATTAAAGAAAGTTGAAATCTTTTTGAACTGCTTAAAAAAAAATATATAAATAAATAAATAAATAAAATAAAATAAATAAATTTATCTTGTAATCAACACCATTACATTTTAAGTTGTCCTATCAGAGCCTAACACCATTTGTCAGTTTACTGGTTCATAAATGTCAGTTATTGAATACTTGCATTATTAATAATTTAAAACAAGAAAAGAGAGACACATCTATAGTATCGTATCATATATAAATAAGGTTTAAGTAATTTGTTTTTATAATAAATATTTAAAGTATTTTTAAAGCATATATTTTTTTTTTTTTTCGTCGCAAGTAAAGTGTGAAACACTGGTTCATTTTGTGTCAGTTATTGGTTTTTCAAAATGGGGTTGTGTCAGTTACTGAAGTTATTCACCATATTTATGAAAAACATTTATTTTTAATAATACAATATATAATTTTTCAAAATTTTGTCAACAGTAATTTTTAAATGTATCTCTACCACCCATTCAAAAAAAAAAAAAAGTGTAGAATGGATTTAAAATTTTGTAATAGTGATTTGAACACTAATTTTTAATGTGTCAGTTACTGGGGGTTTCACCCTAAATCAAGTAATAAAAAAATTTAAACAGATTATTAAATAGAACATAAATTTGTTTTTAATACTTTTTCCATTTTAAAATTTTAAACTATGTATGCATATATAACCGAAAGTTATTTTCTTTATTGGAAAAAAAACTTGGTATTCGACTGCCGAATATTTGGTTATTTGGCCAAATCACTATTTGTCCCATCCCTAATTACAAGTTCTTTGATTCATTACTGTTTATTGATTATTTTTAGATAAGGCAGGGAGGGGGGGCGGCGGGGGGGGGGGGGTGGCACATTACAGTTACATAAAATATATTTTTGGAAACCTTTGGCATGCGAATGTGAAAAGGTTTGCCATCCCTGAACTATTATTTATAATTGCATTACATTTAACTATTCACTCTCACAATTTTAAACAATTAATTTTAATATCAACATTTTTATTAGTTTGTGGGCTAAACCTTAAAATTCAGGCACGCTACACCTGCTGAAATCCCAACCCCCAGGCATGTAAAATTGTTTTATGTTTTTAAATTTACGTATCCAAGGACAACATAAAATATTGGCATTAAAATATTATTTAAAAATGGAAATGCTTGCATTTTTTTTCGTTTTTTTTTATATATATATACCACCTTCCAATATATTTCAATTTAACCTTAAAAAAATATACTGTTTATTCTCCAAACAGAAATTTTTATGAGTTATAAATTATATATGTTTTCCGAAATTGAGATTATACACTGTGCTGTAAGCGGGTGATGCTGCCCGCCACAAAATTGAATAATTTGAATTTAAATAGCCCTTTCTTTAAGTATCTCAATCAAAAAATTTAAACATAATATCACATTAGAATTGATAGTAGATAGATAGATAGACACATTCACACACATATGGTGTTATATAGTAACAGAATATAAGAAAAGAGATTAGAGATAGAAAAAAATAGTTGTAAATAGAGTTGTAAATAATAAATAAAATAAAACAAAAGATTTTTTTTTCACTCATCATTACAGTTGAAGTAAAAATATTTAATAAGAAACAATAACACAAACCAAAACATTTTATTTCAATTTCTAATCGTTGTTTCTAATATTTACTATGTGGAAAAAAAAGTTGCTACTGGCAAAGAAAAAAAAAATTCTGTTAACATAATTTGCACCTGACTAACATAAAAGTACCACATTATTCATTTTTTATGCAAGCTGGCAATTGTAAAATCAAATACCCACAGACATATAAATTGAAAATTTTATTTAATAACAGCATTTATGGACTTTAACTGAAAATTTACCTTACTCAAAGTTAAATCATGCTTGAAAAGAGTTGAGTCCTGCTGAGTCCAACTTTTATTCAATCAATAATGATATCTATCTACAAAACAGTTGTTTTTCCAAAGACAAGAAGCTTGTATCTACTGGGAGAAAAAGGCGGAAAAAAATGAGTGGATCCAGTATAATCTTATTTTAAAGCAATTTTAAAATGCATGAATTTTGCAAATATTGTGATTACTTTAACTCATGCACACACACATAAAAAAATAACAACATTAGATTAATTTGTCTAATTCACCATTTTTTCTTCTCTGATCGAGAATCAAGTATTGATCGATTCTCGATTGTCTTGTTCACAAAAGAAATTAGCAACGGATAAATGTGCTTTCCACAACCAATGTTTTATGTGCATTCTACTATAAAAGAACATAAAGCTACTCAGTAATGTAATGATTGTGTTGACTCTAGGCCAATTTGGCAGGGGTCGGCAGCCCTTTATGCACCTAGTGGCCCATTTTAATTATTTTATATCTATTGATTATAAGAAATATTAATTTAATTATTTGGTTGCAGGGAAGTAACGTGAAATATATCAGATGCATGAAACAAAAATCAAGATACTCATCCATAGATCTATCGCATAAAAAAAAAAAAAAACCTTGATAGTTTTGCCAGTACTAAGTCAAAGGGAAAAATTCAGAAATTCACCAACTGTTCATGTAAAAGAAAATCATGAAATTTGTGGATTAGTCGCAAGAAAGATCTGCAAAATTCTGCAAAGATGAAAAAAAAAAAAACTGTGAATTTCACCAATCGGCAGGGTTGCAAAAAACCCACCTAACCAAAAAAACCCGGGTGGGTTTTTTTGGGTAAAACCCACTCTAAAAAACCCAATAAAACCCATGTTAAAGCGGGTTTTATTGGGTTTTTTACAATTCATGATAATATTACTTAATATTCAGTAACTTTTATATTAGTTTTTTAACATTTGTGTTTCAAGAGTTACACTGTCCTATTAAAACTTATTTTGTAGGTGTACTGCCAAATCCAAATCTGACAAAGTCAAAATGAAATAATGTGCTTTTAAAAAAAGTCTTTTTTTTAAAAAAGCCTGTTAATATTATGAAAAAAAGAAGCCAAAATCAATATACAGAGCTAATCATAACATTTTCGCATTAGCTAAAAAATGACAAGGTCTTTTATCAAGATTTAACAATATAAAACTTCATAACATAAATTCCCAACTGGATACAAATTTAACTTATTCACTTTTGGCCAGGATTGGCAAAAAAAAAAAAAAAAGGGGGGGGGGGGTTAAAAACCCAAATAAACCGGTTTTTGTTTGTTTGTTTGCTTAAACCAGGGTTTTTTTTTTGGGGGGGGGGGAGGGTTAAATATCATTTCCTATTACATATAGATGCATGCTTGTTGATAAAAATAAACAGTGTTGGATATTTTCAAAATATACAATGAAACATAGTTGAAAATATTATAAAGCATTATTTGATTAATAAATAATAAAAGATTAAAGATTTGTTTCAAAAATCTGTTCTTAGTGAGAAATACAGATAAAACGTAAGCTATTAAAGTAACTTGTAAATATGTGGTTATTACATAATATTATATGATGTCAGAAGTAAAAGCTTTTTTCCAGACTTTTACACTGATTTATTTATATTTCAATTAAAATTACTTGTATATTAAATTAATCAATAAATATATAATAAGATTTCTTATAAAAAATAAGGGACTACCCCCACTTTCTACCCCCACTTCTTAAAAAAACAAGAAATTGAATAAATCCCTAAAAAGCCCAATAAAACCCGAAAAAACCCAATAAAACCCTAAAAAACCCAATAAAACCCAGCTGGGTTGGGTTTTTTTAATAAAAAACCCAGGTTTTTTGCAACCCTGCCAATCGGTCATGAGGAAATAAAAAAAAATGCAAAATTTGACAACTGGTAGAGATAAAATATTGTGAAATTCATCAATTGGTTACAAAAAAAAAAAAAAAGCAAATTGTCATTTACTGGTCAGAAAAAACCACGGATTTGCCAGTTGATCCTCAGAAAAAAATTGAAAAATACTTCAGTTGGTTGCTTTAAAATATTGCAAAATTTGCCAATCTGTCACAGGAAAAAAATCATGAAATTCACCAGTCTATCGTTAGAAATATTGAAAAATCAGGGGTCGATCCAGACAAAATTTGGGGGCCTATTTAGGGCCCCTTCACAAAAATAAATTTAATAAAATGGGCCCCTTCACAAAAATAAACTTAATAAAACAGGCCCCTTCACAAAATTCCTTTTAATAAAATAGTATGTAACATACGTATACTATGTAACATTCTTTTTCATAAAAACTGTTTTAAAATGTGTAATTTGTAAATAAAACCACATCACGAAAAACAAAAATTTTAGCAAAGGGATTAAAAGTATGTTTTTGTTCATAAATTCTGGGTTCGAATTTTAGAACTGGATTTCAACTTTCGTTACAAAATGTTATTTTTCACAAAAATAACTTCTACTTTACACAAAATGGGCCCCAAGAATAAAAGTCTGCATCGACCCCTGAAAATTCATCAGTTATTTGTAGAAAAAAAAATGAGAGATTGCTCGATAGGTCGTGGGGAAAATCACAAAATTCGTCAGTTGATCAGGGGGTAAGGGGAGGGATCACAAAATTCAATCGGTCACTGAAAAATATCACAAAATTCTACTGATAAAAGGTAACTTTAAACCAGTTCAATTTTTTTTTCTTTTTGACGAGCTATAAGAGTGCCTTTTTGAAAACAGTATGGCCTTTTTTAAAAATTACCACCTGATGACATTTTTTTACTAGAATCAACACCAACAGATGCCACCACTTACTCTTGTTATATAATAACAATCATATGTAACTTGATTCATGAATTTAATACTCTTTAGAAAGGGGTTATGAAAATATTGAAATAAATTATCTGCAAAATGCATGAGTGACATAACTTTACTTAATTACTTGATTGCTTATTTAATTACTAATAATGATACCTAATAATGATAATGTTGTTTAAAAAAGTATATATATTAAAATTTTCTTTTAATTGCATTAAAGGCTTATAATGCTTCATAACATAATGTTACATTATTACACAAAAATAGAAAATAACAAAATTATGTTATTCAAAAGTAAACATCTATTTTTCTTGATTTAATTTTTTTATACTTTTGGGTTAAACATAATGTCCCCCGAGAATGAATCACCAACCCTGTGGCAGAATGTGTGCGACACCGCGACGAGCGTCGCAGACGTTTTAGGGCTTCTGCAGACTAAAAACATATAATACACAGCGGGAAAGAAAAAAAAAGAGGGGAAAGCGATATTTTTATGAAAAGCCAAACAGAATTCGCTAAGTGAGAACGGGTCTATGGCAGGGACAGTTCGTCTCTGAATTTTCTGATAATTAAAAAAAAATCGGTTATCGGCCCGAACATTCAGAAATAAAAAAGAAATCCCTGAAAAATATAGTGAATTAGGACAACTGATTGCAAAATAAAGCCTTTCTCGTCAATCATTCGCAGAAAAAATCGCCAATTTCGCCAAAGGATTGCTGGGAAAAAAGCAAATTTCGGATTGCGGAAAAAACGCAGATTTCGGCATATGACCGCGGAAAAACACAGAGTGCTGCAAACCACAGCGGGAAAACGTAGATTTTGGCAAAGGATCGCAGTAAAATGTGAATTTCAACAAAGAATCGCAGAAAAATAACAAATTTTGTCAAATGATTGCAAAAAAAAAAAAATTGCAAATTTCTTCAAAAAATTGCATAAAAAGGGGCAATTTCATGAAATGCAAATTTCGTTAAATTATCTCAGAAAAATGCAGATTTCATCAAATAATTGCAAAAAAAAAAAACACGGATTTTGTCAAATAATCTCGATTAATCGCTGAATTCGTCAAAGGATCACGTAAAAAATGCAGATTTCGTCAAAGGATCGCAGAAAAACACGAATTTTGAAAAGGATCTAGGAAAAGCACGAATTTCATCAAAGGATTGCGGTAAAACGCAAATTTCGTCAAAAGGTTGCAATGAAAACGCAAATTTCGTCATAAAATCGCAGTAAAAACACAAATTACTTCAAATGATCACAGAAAAAATGCACAGTTCGTCAAAGGATCACGGAAAAAGTGCAAATTTCCTAAAAGACTAATAAAAAATGCCAATTTCATCAAAGAATTGCGTAAAAAATGCAATTTTCATGGGATGATCGCGGAAAGAACGTGAATTTCGTCTAAGGGTCATTAATGCAAATTTAGCTGAAGGATCGTGGGAAAAATACAAATTTTGCAAAATGATCGCAGAAAAAATGCGAATTTCGTCACAGGATCGCAGAAATCACGCGAATATTGTAAAAAGATTGTGGTAAAAACACGAATTTCGTCAAATGATTGAAGAAAAAATGCGGTTTCGTCAAAATATCACAGAAAAAACATGAAGTTCGCAAAAGTCTCGCATAAAAAATGCCGTCAAAGAATTGCATATAAAACACATTTTGAGAAATGATCACAGAAAGAACGCAAATTTCGTCTAAGGGCCGTTGAAGAAAAGAAAGTTTAGTCGAAGGATCGCAAAAAAAATGCAAATTTTGTAAAATGATCGTGGGAAAAAGCGAATTTTGTCTAAGGAACATTGAAATAATTTGAATTTCATCACAGGACCACTTAAATAAGGTTAATTTCGTCAAAGGATCGCAAAAAAAAAACACGAATTTCTTCAAAGGATCACGAGAAAACGCAAATTTCTTTAAAAGATCATGAAAAAAAAGTGAATTTCATAAAAGGATCACAGAAGAAACACAGCGGTCTCTTTAGAAAACAGCTTATACACAAACATCTAGTTTTATTATTATAGATATATTTAATCTGAAATAATACATACTGAACTAACTTTTGAAAAATCAAGTTACCCGAACCCAACCAAACACAGAATTAACCCGACCTGCAACAAAAGTAATTAGCGCTGGGAGAGAATTCCCCCCCCCCTTCCCTTCTGCTGAAACATTTCTGGAAATATATTATAGGTGAAAACTGGGAAATTGAGTTAGTAGCCAGTGGCCGGTAGACTCAGTTTCATTAGTAGCCACTTTTTAAAGTTAGTGGCCACTATAATGTTTCAAACTTTCTTGACATCTACATAAACTATAATTGTTGTATATATACATATTTTTCTATAAGTCAGAGTTTTATACACACCAATTATTCATGATAAGAACAGGGAAGCAGTCAAAATTCAAGAAAATTACTTTAAAACCACAGAATCTGTTATATTATTTTTTTTAGTTTCTTTGTATTTCATATATATATATACCATCAAAGCAGAATATGCTTATAAATGTGATGTACATCACAAAATATTTCAAATCCTCATTTTCAAGAAAATTCACCATTCAGTCTTAGAAAAAATTGTGAAATTTGCACTCAATGGCTGGAAAAAAAAAAAAAGCAAAATTCTTTAATTGTTTATTTAAAAAGATTGTGAAATGACAACTGGTCACATGCAAAACTCGTGCAATTCGTCAGTTCATCATGGAGAACAAATCATGAAATTCTTCAGCCTGTTGTGGGAAAACAAAAAATTCAACAAACAGTTGCAGGAAAAAAATCCACGATTTTCGCCAATCAGTTGCAGATAAAAAACCGTGAAATTTGTCAGTGCACCAAGGAAGAAAACTGTAAAAAAAAACATGATTTTCTCTAATCGATCTCAAGAAAAAGCCTCAAAATTTGCCTATGATACAAGGAAAAAAAATCGTGAAATTTGCAAATCGGTCGCGGTTTAAAAAATCGCGAAATTCGTCAATAGATCGTTGGAAGAAACTGCGAAATTCATAGATCAGTAGCAGAAAAAACTCATGATTTTCTCTAAGTGGTCTTAAGAAAAAGCCACAAAAATTTGCCTATTGGTTCAAGAAAAACATTGCGAAATTTAAAAATTGGTCACAGGTTAAAAAAAAAAAAAAATTCATCAGCAGATTGTCAGGAAAAATCAGAAAGTCATTGATCAGTCGTGCACCCTCCGCCCCCCTCGAGATTTGGCCGATGAATCGCAAAAAAGCAACGAAGTTTTCCAATCGACTGAAAGAAAATGTTGCGGAATTCACTGATCTGTCGTGGGTAGAATGCAAAATTAGTCGATCAGTTGCACTCACAAAAAAAAAAATAAAACGTGATTTTTACCAATCGTTCGCAAGAAAAAGCGGAAAAAATTGCTAATCAGTAGAAAGAAACTAGCGTGAAATTCATCAGTGTCTCGTCATAAAAGCTGCAAAATTCGTTGATCAGTAGCAGAGAAAATGTACGATTTTCTAAAATTGGTCGCAAGAAGCTGCTGCAAAATTTGCTTATCGGTACAAGGAAAATTTTTCAAAATTCCCCAATCTGTGATGAAAACGGCCTGTGAAAATCGTCAAAAATTGGAAATTCATCGACCAATCATGGAAAAATCCACAATTTTTGCCAATCGGTCGCAAAAAAACCGACAAAGTTTGCCAATAAGTAGAAAGTAAATATCGCAAAATTTGCCAATCAGTCGCGGCTAAAAAATTGCAAAATCCTTTTGTTGATCTTTTAAACAAATCAGAAAATCGTTGATTCAATCAGTCGCAAGAAAAAGAGAAAAAATTTGCCAATCGATAAAAAGAAAATATAATGAAATTTGAATCAGTCACGTGTAAAAAAAATTGTCAGGAAAATCACAAAATTCTTTGATCAGTCACGAAAAAAACAATGATTGTTTCCAATCTGTAGCAGGAAAAAGTTGAAACATTTGCCAATCAGTTATTGGTAAAAAACATGAAATTCATGGATCAGTTATGTGAAAAAAAATACGATTTTCACCAAACGGTCAAAGAAAAATATCGCAAAATTCACCCACCAGTTGCAGTTAAAAAACGCGAAATTTGTCAGTGAATTGTAGAAAATATCTCGAAATTGTTCAACCAGTTGTGGGGAAAAAAAGTCTCACAATTCGATGATTGGGTCCGAGAAAAAAAACGTCAAATCCGCCAGTTGACAGAGGGAAAATTCTGAAATATTGCGAAAATCAATTGATTGTCGGAAAAAACAGTGAAATTCATCATTTGACCACAGTAAAATCACAAAATTTGCCAATAGTTTCTTTCAGTTGAGTATGTCAGCATTTTACAAAATGTATTTTGCATTCCTATAAAAGATGCCATTGCACTTCTTCATGTATTAAGAAAATCTCCCTGCAACTTTCTTTTTTTAAATTCCCACAGAACATTTCTGTTCAGATGAAGTTCGTTGCAGAACATTGCAAAGTATTCTGCTTTGGGGATATATACATTTTTGTATGAAACGACAAACAAAATCTTCACTTTGTGCCCCCCTTCGCCTTTCATTCTGGCACCCGGAGCATATACCCCCTCTGCTTCTCTGTATCCCCCTAGTTTCAGCCCTATACAATAAAAATATGATATAAGATGTATAAATGGCATCCAGGAAGTAAATAATATGCATATAATGATACATATGAGACACATATATATGAGCATTAGTAGTACTGTTTCTTTTAGGCCATCATTTAAGGGCGCAGCACCCTGCTTATTCTAAAATTGACAAAATGCATCCTGTCCTTTTTAAAAATTGTGAAATGAACCTCCAGTTGTATCTAGAACATACTAGTAAAAATTTTCCTCATACATTTTTCATGCACACAATAATAAAACAATTCATGTTGTTCAGCAAAATAGTTCAGACTTTTTTTTAAAAATTATTAGTATTAAGTAAATAAGTTCACATTACAATATGATAATGAATGAATAACATTTGAGTAATGATCTTTCCTTAGAGCACTAGAAAATTTAAAATATAAAAAGTCTGGTGTCTTAGTAAGAACTGGATATCACATAAATTTAAATGTCAAAAAAAGAAGTTGCTATCAAATGAGAAGTTTTTAGAAATTACGTACTTGCAACACATAATATATTAATTGTCAAAGAATTATTTTTTTTAATATGCCCCTAAATCAATGTAAAATTCGTTTCAACCCAATAAATTTTTATTTACTTTTTATAAAACTGCATTATGACCGAGAAAAATCATGTAAACAAAGCATTCTTATTTACGTAATCAAACGCTGATTTCTCCTATCAAAAAGTCCAGACTAAAGTCAAAACTATTGATAAATTAAATAAATAACAAAACACAGAATCGTGACAGAAATGTTTTATGTAAAGTATGCACACAAACACAATAAATCTAGAAAACAAAGTCAATTTACTTACCAGCATTCACACTCATTTTCACTATTTCGGCATGGCTTTCATTTCCGCGATGAGATAAACAAATCTTCCACACGTTGATTGATTGATGTGGAGCGTAACTCCACAATGTGATATTCTGATAAAAATAAATACATTAAATTCCTTACTTGTTGAAAACTGTATAAAAAATTAATAAAACAAACAAAAATAAATAATACAAGTTTCGGTCAATTAGGCCTAAGTCTGTATATGCCGCCATTTTAAGATGGCGGTTGATAGGTTAAGTTTTTGTCCAGATTATGTCCGTACATGGCGAGGTCAGGTTTTTGTCCCGGAATTAACGAAAATTAGATTAGTACTGTTTTCATCCAGTTTAAGTTATTAAAACACAAAATTGGACAAACAGGTGAAGGTTTAGTTTGGGAGTTGACGAAAATTGGATTAGTTGCGTTTTCATCCAATTTATGTTCTTAAACTGATGTCCATATTTTGTAGTTATTTCGTAGTTACGTCTATGTCAAACATTCAACAAATTCTGAACGTATTTTAGCTCGCTGTATACGTCCAAATTACATATATAGACGTATTTCGGAAATGGTGGATGAAAACTGAATATAATCTGGACGTATGTGTTGTGTGGGTATCGATCTTACGATCGCTTTACCACTAGATGGCAGCATAGGACATTTGGAATCGAATTGAATCGATTTCATCTGTAATAATTTAATATTTTTCTAAATTTTTATTTTACATAATTATCTTAATAATTAGTTACGTTTAAACTAATAAATTATTATAATATTTTACTTATTTTAATGTTTCACTTTATTGTAAGCATTCATTATAATTTCCCTTGCTTAACTACCAATCAAATTAATGTTTCAAAAATGTAAACAAATCAATGACCAGAAATCCGCAAAATTCTAAAATCTGCACAACCTGTGCGGATTTGAGGGAGTCTACTGTATTGCTAATATCACTGGTAACAACAATCTTTTTTTCCCGATATATTTATGTACTAAGCTATTTGGTTATTAAGATTGGCTAAACCTCAAATAGAACTTCCTTACTTTCATTTTGATATGAATTAATAGGTGATCATTACGAAGAAAATTTCATTGAAAAATTCAAGGAAACTGAATCTCATCTTTATTATTGCATATTTAATTATACATTTTTAATTTTTTACTTGACCTTTACTTTTAATAATTTAATTGTTTTTAAAATTATCTTGCTTTTTATTATTTTAGTTTATTACTATACTTAATTATTTTAACATATTTACTATATTGCAAGCATTCATTATAATTTTGATTGCATTATTACATTCAAACTACTGTTTAAAAAATGTAAACAGAGCTATGACTAGAAATGTGCAAAATTCTAAAATCCGCACAACCTCTGACCCCCAAGCTGTGCGAATTTTAGGGAGTCTACTGTATCATATTTTTTTCTAGTTTATGAACAAATTAAAAACTATTTTCTAAAACGTGGATCATTTGAATGAGAGTATTTATAAGATAAGTATAATAATTATTTCTCACATTTCTTAATTTTTAAAACCTTAAAAATATTTCATCTGTCAATGCTCAATTTTATGTACATTAACTGCTTCTCTCTTAGCACAATAAATACAGTATTTAATGTTTGAAAGCTTTAGCAATGGATCCTATTCTTCTTTTGAGTTCGAGGCTATAAAAAAACAGCTATTTGGGTAAACATTCGAAAATCTCTCTATTGGATAGCATTACGTTCTTTAAGAATTCACTTCTTTTTATTCTTCTATTGAAAGGATTGAAATGTAATGCAATAGATCTGATTAGCGTAAGGAATATTCCTTTAATTTCAGATTAGTTTTGTCTTATTATCAAATTTATTATAAATGTACCATTAAATTAAGTTATGTCTGTCAATGCCTATGTAAGCCAATGTCTGTAAAAATGAGTGAAATTTCAAGTGCTTAAATTCAGATTTGTTTTTAAATTATGTAAATTAAACTTATTTTACTTAAATATGATTTTACTTCATGATTTTAAACTTCATTTTTAGTGTTTAGAAATTTTTTCATTTAAATTTTGCAAATCATACTGTTATCAAGTTTTTTTATTATTTAGTAATTAAATAATGAAAGAATATGTGTATATTTTCCTTATTTTGGTTTCTGAACTCATAAGAGTTACAATAAAATAATATTAATAAATAATGAGAAATACAAAAAAAAAAAAAACCTTTGGTTAATGCAAGGCATAAACCAACAATCACACCGCCATTTTAACTTTTATTACGTCACAAAAAAATATATCTATAGATAGAAGCAATACATAATTTTTAGAACATCTAGATATGCTACATATAACTGTCAACTTTTATATGTTTTTTTTTTTTCAAGTTAATTATATTTTGAATCAAAGGCTTTATTACCCGGCTGCCAAGAAGGGTTATGTGTTTCACGCGTATCTGGGTATGTGGATTTTTTTATACCCTTGAAACATCCCAATGCCTGGATGGATTTTAATGAATGAAGTTTCTATCGATTCGTCTTAACCGTCCGATGGTTATAGGCTAGGTTTTGTTTTTATAAATTCAAACTGACGGCCGTAAAATACAAAATGGCGGTAGACACGAAAAAGAAAAAATATGCACCATATTGAGTGGCATATCGTTGGATAGGCCTTTCAAAATGAAGAATATTTCATTGACTATTTTACAGTCAGAAGCTCCATTCAAATATTACACAACCTGGAAGTTGTGTAGGTTGGATCTCTAGCTTTACTGCAACTCTAACCATCATAGACATCTATAGGCCTCATCAAAACAATGTTTATAGATAGGAACTAACAATTAAACACAACTTAAAAGTCATTAATACAAGTAAATAAAAAAAGGTAACTAAAAAATAGTTTAACATTGATGAGAAATAATTAATTAGTTCACTTTTTACATAGTCGGGTTTTTTGATTTTTTAAATTTAATTTTTACTTGTTTAATAAATGGAATCAAATAAATACTGCACAGAAATGAGACACATAATATTAAGCAGATTATCTTATTGGAAACATGTGTATTTGTACTTTAAAAAAGAGTAAAAGTTGGCAGCTATGTTGCTGAGTCAGACTTATGAAAAAATAATCTAAAATTATGCTATATATTTTTTCCTTAACAATCATTCAATTTTTTTCTTTTGTACTGTACACTCGAAAATCTTATAATATCTCATTTTAAAGAAATAATTGGTTGTATGTGAATGTATACAATTTTTTACTCGTAATCTTTGAAAAATTTTGATTTCTTAAATTTACAATTATTTTATCGTTTGTTGTTGTCTGCGATATGCAGGCGTGGGAGCCACAAAAATCTAAATCGGAAAATTATTTTGAAATAAGTTGAATTAACTCTCGCAGAAATATTTTTTAAGGCAACTGTTAACTTCAACTCTGTTAACTCCTGACTAATGAAAATTTTCTGTATATTATTAATTAAGCACTAAAAGGTTTAATTTCTTTTTTAAGATTGATCTTTTATAGCTTTTACTTAAGTAAATAGCTTTTTAAGTAAATAGATATCATCAAAATTGTTTTCGTGTAAGCTATTTTAACTTATTTCAAAAGAATTTTCCAATTTAAATTTTTGTACCTTCTATGTCTGTGTAGATAGCAGATCAATGTAGAAGCAACTATACAAGACGAAATAATTGTTATCAAAGCATTATTTGATGTAAAATGGTTCTGAAATTTTGAAGAAGTAATCTGAGTTTTTATCAAAAAGTGATATCCTCATTTTGTACATCTACTCAGTTTGTCCATAATTTCGAATACTAGACATTTTAGCATGAAAGAGGAAAAAAGTAATGCTAAAACTTCTAACTTTCTTAACATTCATTAGTTTTTGCATTAATTTTATTTAACTTATAACCTATGTAATTACATTAAAAGCGTTACTTTTTTAAATCAAACTCTGATGTCCTTAGAAATATTTATTTTAACACATGTCAAAAGAATTTCGCAGTTTTGATATTTGTATCTCCTACATCTGTATATTGCAGATCAATTTGACAGTAACCACACAACGGAATATTTCTTTTATGTCATTTCGGGGAGTCATAAAAATTTCTACCAGTATATTTTAAGGTAAAAAAGATATGTCCTAGTTTCCGTAAAACTAAATGGATCTAAGTTTTTGTGCAATTTAAGAAACTGTATTTTTGCAAAGGAGGAAGAGGTTCTTCAAAAATTCTCTTTAAATATTTGCTCAGGTACCAAATGTTTGGCATAAAAAAAAACAGATTCTAACAAAGTTAGAAAATAAAAAGGGAAAGTTATTAAAACTTCGTAAATTTTATAATATTTTTCTAAAATAAAGTTACTGTCAAAAGCTTGATAAATTATAATCACTATTCTCAATTTTTAACCTCCTAATCGTTGCGGTTTTCATTTCACGTGCAATTTGCCTGTGAGTGTATCGGGCGCGACAAAAAAGGGGTTAGTAATTATAAGTTGGGAGAAAATTATTTTGGGGAGAAAACAGTGACAGTATTGGAAACTACATGACATTTTCTCTCAAATTCCCTCTCACTTTTCACACTTTTAAAGTTTTTGCTACTTTTAAATTTAGGCAGAATATAATCAGTTATTTTTGAAGGGTTTCAAAAGATAATGCAATGATTCATATTATTCTTCTCTTACATAACTTCATGGTTCATAAAACATGAAAAAGAACAATGCATTGGGAATGGTTAAATGGTCTATCAACTGTATTTATACAGTAAACTCTCTCAAATCCACAAACGCCTAATATCCGCACATCATTGCAGATATAAACAACAACATTGTTTTATTATTTTGATGTGAATTAGTACGATACCTTTAAGAGGCAAGTTTCATTGAATAATTCAAGGAAAATGTATTTTATCTTCATTATGCATATTTAATGACACATTATTAATTATTTACTTGTTCATTACTTTTAATAATTTAATAATTTTTTTAATTATCTTACCTGTTATGATTTTAGTTTATTACGGTACTTAATTATTTTAATATCTTACTATATTACAAGCAGTCATTATAATTTTGATTACATTATTATATTCAAATTATTGTTTGAAAAACATAAACAAAGCAATGACCAGAAATCCGCACAACCTGTAATCCCAGGCTGTGAGGATTTGAGGGAGTCTACTGTGCTTTATATTTCTCCGTGAAGGAATCTTCATTGAAACCCCAGACTTTTCTCGATGCTATAATAACCTTTGTGGGCGCTGCACATGATAGATTAAAAAATAAGACAAAGGAATTTACCCATGTCCATTTCTATAATGGTTGGAACAATTCGCCATGGAGCAAGCTCCCAAACTTTCAAAATGCAAAACTGATACTGTTCGTTCTCATACAAGCTAATGACCACTGGATATACAGTAGAGCGCCGATTATCCGAACAAGTCAGGATCGACCTTAGTTCGGATAAGCAAAAGTTCGGATAAATGGACAGACAATTTAAGGGATGTTCCTGACTATACTAAAACCTTCACACTTTATCCAGGCTTAGGACTGACAGCACTTGTTAATGCTGCAATGTTTAAAAATTGATTTTTGTCTTTTTAATTTTTTTTTAAATTTTTTATATCATTTTCTGAATTTCATAGATTATAATTTAAGCAAAAAAGCTTTCGATTGTTGCTTGATTCAAAGAAGACATTATTTTCAATGTTGCCATATCTCGAATTCTTGTTAAATACGTTAGTTGAATAGGATCAAGATTCTTCTGCCGTTCGAGCCATTTCATAGCTGTTTCCAAACATTCAAAGTCTTCGAAAGTGATGAACCTGGGTCACTTCCAGAGCATTCATTTCCATTTTCTTCCATTTCTTTTTGTCTGGAATCTCATCCACAATCGCAACATCATTAAAAAAAAATTTTTGAGAGAAATAGGCTGCTCGGATGAATGGAAATTCGGTTTACTGGAGTTCGGATAATCGGCGCTCTACTGTAGTGTAAAGGCATATCGATGGCAAATGCTTCAGCATAATTTTTTTTAACCCATTTATGCCTGAATTTTTGTTTACTCAAATTTGTTGATAAACTCGCTTTAAAATGTTGCAAAACCAACTGAACAAAATACTAAAAAAAATATGCTAAATTTTTTTTGGATTTATTTGATAAAATGTAAATGTACTAAATATAGGAATATGCATAATATTTATAATAGTATAATATGCATAATTATATGTTTTGTGTAAATTTATATAAAATAAGTTTTTAAATTGTATATTATATGCTATAATTAATATTGTTGAGAGCTACTAAATATATATATATATTTGTTTCTTTTCAGAGGCTAATAACATTAATAATAAACTAAGAATAGACGTATTTGAGGTTTAAAACAATTTATTTCATAATCATCTTGAAAAACATTTTACAATAATAACTGTCCTCTAAATGGCTAATAAAAATATGTACCCATTCATGCCTAGCACCCTATATTTTATACATTACAAAAATGCATAAAAAATGGACTTGAGAATAAAATTTCATAATTTAAAAAAATACGTATTTCAAAGAAGTCTACAGGTTAAGTTTATAACTTATTTAATTGGATCCTTGATTGAAAAAATACAAATAAACTTACTGTTTACATTTCGCCACCTTGAAAAATGAAAAATCTATAAAACACCGAAAAAAGCCTTCATTTAAGCAAATAAATATCCACCGTATGCTCTCATCTTTTGGTAACAGATAATGACATTTATAGATAATTATTTCATACAATTTTCATGTTACAAAGAAGAAGAAAATTATACAAATTTATTAAAATCTGAAGCGTTCCAAAATGGGACACTAGGCATAAATGGGTTAATGCCAGTTCAAAACGGTAAAATTCTGTTTCAGATGCAGATTTTATTACACCACAAAATAGATCTTTTGAATAAAAAAAATATTTAAAAGTTTTCACTACTCAAGTGTGTACATAAAATAAGCAAAATAACCATTTATTATTAAAATTATTTATTCATTATTTATTTATTTACTATTTTTATTTCTAATCGCCATTTATTATTAAAATTATTTATTCATTATTTATTTATTTACTGTTTTTATTTGTAATCAAAGTTGTATGATAATTATAAGAAATGTAATAGAAAAAAATATTCAATTTCTTCATTTCTCTGGATATTTGAAAATTTCATGTAAGTCAAGATGTAAATTATTTTATGATTGGGGCACCAGATTTACTAAAAATTGTAAAAACTGTAATTTTGAAAAAAAAAATAGTTTCCTTGTGGAAAAAATGAATTTATAATCTTGGTTCACAATACAAGGTTTTTTACAAAATGCTATTCAGTTAGACATGTTAAAGTTTCAATAACTTATATAATATAGTAAATCCATTCTCAGTAACTACCCCCTCTACTAGATTGTATATTTTGTTTATTTTCTTGCTAGATTGTATAGTTTATTTATTTTCTTTTTAGTTTAGTTTCCGTTTGGATTCTGGACAAATTGCAGGATGTTAAAAGTTATGTTGTCAGCTTTAAGTCGACTGCAAATGCAGGGCTGCCACAGGCTACTAAAATGCTACTAAAAGCAACTATTTTCAGCATCAGGCTACTATTTTAGCCCAGAATCCTTCAAAAGCGACTATTTTGGAGGAAAATCAGAAAAAAGGAGACTATTTTCCAATTCCAGCTACTATTTTGGGGAAAAAACTGATTTTTCATCAACACAGATCTGCTGCCTCTTACCTCTTTGTTTTTTTCTTTAACCCAATACCCTGTTACAATTTATCATAGACTAGCTGACTTGCTTGACTTTTCCCGGGTCCGTAATAAAATTCTTAAATTAACAATAACCCTTTAAGACCTGACATACACAATTGTGTAGGTGATCCTAAAGAAAATGAAAGACATTTCCCTCTTTTTTGTACAATTTAAAGTCGAGCCTACAGAATGGTGTAGATCCTTCCTTGGCATAACCTGACATGGGATATTTTTTCTCCATCAAATGATCCTATTAATTAGGCAAAACAAGCAAAACTTTCCATTTGTACCAAAAACCTTCTGGTGTTTAAGGGTTAAATTTATATTTTGAGTGAAACTCTTTGATTTTTAAGCTGATTATTGCTGGAAAATCTTTTATTTCTACCGCCATGAGGAGTAATATGTCCTTTATGAACATCCGACATTGATCCCCACTGTCTTCGTCAACAAATAGCAGGCATGCTGCGTACTGTATAAAATCTGTTAGATCCAAATTCCAGGGGACACATTCTGTTCTAAACAAACCACTTTCAGAACGAAATGCCGACACATGTTCAGCTGCTTGTGGCATCGTATAGTAGGCATGTTGTGCAAGCTCTGTCAAATCAGTTAGTTCCAAATTCTATTGTCAGGGAGCGCACTCTGTTCTAAACAAACCATCTTCAGAACGAAGTCATCGAAAACAAAGTTGAATAAACCAAACCCCGCTGTGACCAGTCCCATAGGACCCATAGGAAGATAGGAAAGCACCCCTGGTGGAAAAAAAGAACCAAAATATGTAAGGCTATCAATATCAAATCGAATGAACAAAACCTCATCGTCATTTGTCCCATAGAACCCGAGATACTTTAAAATGAAATTAAAAAATATCTTTAATTATTATTCAAAAATAGTGATATGTTCTACTCATAATTTTACTTCAATGTTATAGAGCAGGCATGTCAAACACGCGGCCCGTGGGCCACAACTGGCCCGCCGACCACTTATCTGTGGCCCGCGAAGTCTTTGGCATTTTACCTATGTTTAATTCAATTGTTAGAATACACGTGTTGAAAATACACTTTGCATGAACATTCTTTCACTTAGAAAGGGCAAACATACGAAAGATATGTATAATGTTTCTATTACTATCTTTCCATATACTAAAAGTTTTTAATTTATTTTGATAGCCTTTGCCTATTGCCTGCCATCAGTCGAGGTTTTCCAGGGACATTTCGGACTGTATAATTACAAAAATTAACCGAATGGATAAAATATATTTAAAAATTATTTGAAAAGAAGACTTTTGAATTTCAAGAAACATGAAAATCGATTTAATCTATTTACTTCACCTCTATATGATTTATGTTCAAATTATTGTTCTGAATTTATAACTGCACTTCATCCAAATTCAGTACGACTCCATATTAACGCCTAATATATATGGATATGGAGTTTCCTTTTTTTCTGTAATTATTCATCAAAAGACTAATTTTTTTTATCTGCAGTATGCAACCTTTTGTTATTTTTCAAGTCAAACAAACATAATTTGAACGAGGAAATGCATTTAATAAATGAAATCAAATAAGTAGTGCATTGGTATAACACACATTTTATTAAATAGATTTTCTTTCAAAATGTGCTTTTTTTTTACTTTGAGAAAATACTGAAGATTGGCAGCTGTGCCTTTGCTAGATCAAGATTAGCGTGTACAAGCAATTTTTAAAACAAATACAATTTATAAAATCTAAGTTTTATTGTTTTCGTAGATGAAAAGCAATTTTGAGTATTTTTTCGAAAAATAATGTAAAATAAACTATGTACTTAACGTTAGCACTTTGCGTTAACATTTTTTTTTAACATATCTGTTTTTTGTACAGGGAAATTTCTTTCTGTGCAATGGTAATAATATTACCTTTTTATTTCTAATGGCCCGCGGCTGTGTTAATGCTTAATTTGGCCTGCAGCGATAAATGAGTTTGACATGTCTGTTATAGAGTATCATTATTACGTTAATTATCATGTTTGGAATTAGTCTCTATTGATATATTTGTCATGTGGAGTAATTGCGATATTTGATCAAGTCGTTCACTCCCATCCCCATACCCATAAATATAACAAATTGGGGGAAAAGGGATAATGGAGGTTCATAATGTGAAAGAGTGGACAAAGGGCTTTCCAATAATATATCACATGAAAGGTTCGTAAAAAGTTAGAAAATTGACCGCTCAAGAGACTAATGGTACACTCCCAGAATACACCCCTCCTCACATTTTGAAATTTTTATATTTTGTAAATAATATTTATCGAAGGGCTCCGTAAAATCAGTCTCAAAAAGTTCTTCATAGATTTCTGCAAAAATTACATATTTGGATTCAGTGATTAAAAATAAGCAAATATACATAAACTTCAAATCTATAAATGCAATATTTGTAAAAGTATTATGTACCACAAAACAATTCCACTATGGAAATTTTTTTTTTTTTTAAACCACAGAGACTGTCTCTCGTTTTCTGCTGATAAGAAATTGAAAGCATTTATTTTTCATTTTAAAAAATTGATTTTTTAAAATAATTAATTTTCTAATTAACCGATTTTAAAGAAAATTACATACTTGGAACCAGCATAACAAAGTACGCATTGATGCATAAATTTCAAATCTATGAATGCAGTATTTGTAAAAATTTTATACTCTGCGAGACAATCCCAGTATAAAAATCATGTGTGGTTTTTATCACCTTGGCAATCCTTCCCCCGCTTGTGGAGTTTGAAAAAGAAGTTTTTTTGCAGTCTGATTAAAACCCCTGCTTTAGTTGAATTATGAATACTTTTCTATTATTTTAATTAATAACTCAGCTAATTATAAGAAATTTAAAATTCTGAGTCTCAGGTGCACCAGGAGAGGCCTTTGACTACCCTCATAAAAATTTTCAGCTTTGTACGTGCAGTAGATTTCGCTAACCATTGCAGACAGACAATCACACAGAATGAAACTTTCTTTTATTAGTATACATATGCAATTTGTTATCATTTCAGTATACATTTTTTTTTTAATCTACAAAAACTTCAATTTGAAATGGATAAATTACGCTTTTCAGTCCATCAATGTAGCTCAAAGATGCCAATCATCCAAATTTTGGTGGGAAATTATTGATTTTCTGGTTGACTTCCACTCATACATTTTACAGTGTATCTCTCCCAAATTTTTGTTGCTTTTAAAGATATTTAAATTTTAAACTGTCATATGAATTTTATGCTATTCATTCTAGATTTGTTCACTGTGCTGTGTGCATTTGATTTGGTCCTAGTCTCTTCACTCATAGCATAAATATATTTCATACCTGAAATTTAGTAACCAATCTGAAATAAAATGCCACTTAAGAATAAGATACATTTTATTAAATAAAATTACTAGTTAAAATTGGCATATGAAATGGAATACTTGCAAATTATCAAAAATTGATACTGAATTGATAACAAAATGTAATTTAGCAAAACTCAGGGATCTCAAATTTTGTGCTAAAAAATCTGGTGGTCAGCATGTTAATCTTTGCCAGTGATCTACCGCTGTGTTGATCAACATGGCATAATTTGTGTTCAATCTTTATCCGATCACAACATAAATGTCAACCCATGTGATAGTTACTTCAATAAAGTCTTAACACCAAAAATAAATAAAATCACACAATACTTTAAACATATAATTTTTGTTCTATAATTTTTACAGTGATTTTTATGCAGCAAATGTTTTTCTTTTAAATTTATTATTGAAAAGGTCAAAAAGATGATAGATTTATTGAATTTGTTGCTGTTCTTTTCCTATCTAAATTTCAAAATTTATTAAATAAAATTTCTTGTTAAAATTGGCATATGGAATGGAGGATTTAAAAATATCAAAAATTGGTACTGAATTGATAACAAAATGTAACTTAGCAATGCTCAGGGATGTAAAAATTTTAAACATTATGGTGGTCAGCATTTTAATCTTTGCCAATGATCTACCGCCATGCTGATTGGTATGGCATAATTTGCTGTGTTTAATGTTTCTCTGATCACAACAAAAATCAAATGTCAACATCTATAGAAGGCTGATTAAGACAAAATGGCAGTCTAATATTTTTTAGGGCGTTCTTCTTATACCATCGTCAAACTTTAAAGGGAAAAAAGTGGGAACATATAGATACATAGCTTGATAAATATATATATGTATATATATATATATATACATCTTTTTTTGTTTTTAACCTCTTCCCATTCTAAAAGTTCAAAATATTGATCATTACAGAATCAAAAATGGATTAAAACATACATTAGAAAAAAACATTAAATTGTTATTCCCAGAAATCAATGGACCCATAATTTTTGACCTATTTTGGCTTGTGTTTTATTAATCAGGCTTTAATAATAAAAGAAAATTGTTTTTTAACATAGTTTTTAAATTTAATAATAGATTTAAAATGTCGATAATAAGAATGTTGTTTATTTCTTGTTTAACCCATTGGTGGCTATAAAATCCGACTTTATGCCAGTTTTGGTATTTTACATAAATTTCTTGCAAAGGTTAGATCAGTTTTGCACACAAAAATTGCACATCCCTGTTCTTTATCGAATGCATCTTTTCTGATAAAGCTATTTTCTATAGGCAGATTTCCTGCTTTAATTAATTAAAATTGTAGCTAACACATTTAAAGTTGTAGCTTATAATAAGATTTTCTTTTAGAATTAAGACCTGATTAAAGCAGAAGTCAACTGGCTTGTGTCTCTTGACTTATGGGAACACCAAATTTAGTGTGCTTTTTTTTTTTTTTAATGTGTATATTTTTAATAAGTTTTTCATCCTGTACTGATTATAATAAATAAGAAAAGTTTTTTTGTTTCCAGTTGCTTCACAGTAATGCCAAGCAAATATTCAGTTTAATTTGTAGAAACTGAACTGCATTCTTTAAAAATTAATAATTAATGTGTGATTTTATATTAAAAGTACAAAAAATGGCAATTTAGGTTGGAAACAAAATGTAAAATAGGATGTGAATTTTCATGAAACAGTTTTGGTTATTATTTTGATGACAAATAAGGATTCTTCTCCCCCCCCACACACCTTTTTTTAAGTAAGCATGCAACTATTTTGGCTACTATTTTTGTACAAATGCTACTATTTTTGGCTACTACTTTTTTCATTGTAGGCTACTAAAGATACTATTTTTGATGCAATTCTGCAGTGGCAGCCCTGCAAATGGGATATTCAAATATAAAAAGTGCTATTCTTCACTTGAATGTAAGTCTCAATAACGAAGACAGTATGTAAAAGCACCATACTTGCAAATATTACTGAAGATTATATATATATATATATATATATATATATATATATATATAATTTAAAAAAATTTCCTCAGCAAAAAGGAGATGAGAAATAATTTCGGGAAAAACCAAGTACAGTATAGGAACCATTAATCCAGAATTGCAAAATGCAGAAAGACCCGAAATCCGAAAAAAATTATTCAAAAATTTCCTAAATTTGTAAATTTTTATTAAAATTTTGCAATTTCTGAAAAATTTCGAAATTTTGCAATTTCTGAAAAATTTCGAAATTTTGCAGATTCCTAATCTTTTTTTCAGTCCATTGTTTCAATATGTAGCCACTAAAATATGCTACTTCCATGGCGGGCACCCCCCCCCCCAAAAAAAAAAAAAAATCATTTCTTTGTCAAATTTTAGTTTAAAATTAATTTGTATTACGATTCATTAAAAAAAAAATCGTCATATATTTCGATTCGTCATATATTCTTGATGCAAAAGCAAAAGGTAAGTTTTCATTCATATTTTACATGTGATTGTTTCAATTTTGTTATTTTTATCTTTTAGAAAAATAGCGGTGGAATTTATTAAAAATATCGCCAAATTTTTTTTATGTAAATTATGTAGCTTTAAAGAATAAAGGGTAAAGCTTGTAGATAAAATAATATTAGTTACATTTTTTACTACTGAATAGTGGAGGAATTTTTGTTAACTAACTTAAAAAAATGCAAACAATAAATTTTATTCATATTCTACATGGGATTGTTTAAATTTTCTTACTTTTATGTTTTTGAAAAATTCTGGATTTGGCTGGGGAATTGGAGGAGGGGTGGGGGGATTCTGAATTTTGGGAGGACCCAAAATCTAAAAAATTCCAAAATCCGGTAAGCCTTCGATCCCGTGGATTCAAGATAATAGTATGTAACTTTAAAAACTTTCTATAGGAAAAAGGTGATAAATAATTTCTAGAAAACAAGTATTAAAAAACAAATGCGTAGCTAAAAATTCAAGTTGGATTATACTTATTAAGGGGACTCTATACGATTCACTTTGTAAAAATGACAGTCGCCCAACTGTTTGTTTAAAATTAATTCAGACATTCATAGTATATTCACAAAAAGTTCTGTAAAGAAACAATAATTAAAAATATGCGAAAAGGTCTTTTTGCTGCATCCATTTTTTTCTACTGCTTTATAAAATCAAAGAGGACAATGGTTACTTGTTAGATGTTTTATTATTTAACTAATTTTAAGAGCTGTAGTCCGTCTCAAAAGTTTATGCACTCTTCAAATACGGTTAAAAATAATTGAAAAAGATAATATATGAAGCCAATTTACAATAAATACTCGAGATTTAATCAAAATGAAAAAAGCAGTTTTTGTTGGTTAAAATAAAAATTACATTCATTTTTATTTAATTTACTTTTTCTCTTGAAGAAAGACTGTCTCAAAATTTTAAGCACTTTATGCATTTTTTTCACAAAAACGGGATTGGGTGGGTGTAATGAGGTTGTATGACGTCATTTTACAATTTTATAAAAATATAAAAGTGGAAAAATCATTCCTATTCGTTTTAAAAATGCCGAAGGGTAAAGAATCCAGAAAAGATGAGATTTTAAAAGTTTTTTAATTGAAATCACAAAATAAAATAGTTTCTTAAATTTCAAAATTTTTAAATTGATCAAAGCAATGTATCTATATCAAGTACTCTCTAGAAATGATAATTTCAACTGGAAATCAAGATGTGGACGACCGCATATGATGTTTGTTGAGACGGATAGGGGAATACGGAGATTCCTGTTTAGATAAAATATGCCCATACAGCAAATTAAAAATACTTTTGATGTACAGGCGTCCAAAGATGCTGTACTTAGATCCGCATGGGTGCAGAATACGTCCGATCCGGCGATCTAGGATCGGGGGGAAATTTTGCAGAAACATATACAATTGATTTTGATTTTAACATCGAATTCCATAATTCCCTGAGACAGAAAAATTTTACTACAAATAAAAATATCCGTATGGCGACCTTCACAAAATTGATCTCAAAATAATATGTACCGTACATCAGGGGTGATTCTGTTCCGAAGTTTCCAAAAATTTAAGGCATTCGGTCCCGAAATTTAAAAAACAAATTGGTCATCAATCTGAAAATTCGGACACAAAAATACCACAAATTTTGTCCAAGAATTACGAAAAAAATGCGAATTTCGCCACAAGATCACAAAATAACCCCAAATTTCGTCAAAAAAACGCGAATTTTATCAAAAGATCGCAAAATAACCGCGAATTTCGTCGAAAGATCCGCAAGTTTCGTCAAAAGATCGCGAAAGAACCGCAAGTTTCGTCAAAAGATCGCGAAATGAACGCAAATTTTCTCAAAAGATCGCGAAATAAATGTTCATTTCGCCAAAAGATCGCGAAATAAATGTACATTTCGTCAAAAGATCGCGAAAGAATAGCAAATTTTGTCAAAAGATCGCGACAAAATCGCGAATTTCTTCAAAAAGGGCGAAATAACCGCGATGTTCGTCAAAGGAACGAGAAAAACCCCGCATATTTCGTCAGAAGATCGCGAAATGAACAAAAATTTCGCCAAAAGTTCGCGAAACAACCATGCTTTTCGTCAAAAGGGCGATATAACAACAAATTTCGTTAAAAGATCGCAAAAAACCAAAATTTCGTCAAAAGATCGCGAAAGAATCGTCCATTTCGTCAAAAGATCGCGAAAGAATTGCAAATTTCGTTAAAAGATCGCGAAAGAACCGCAAGTTTCGTCAAAAGATCGTGAAGTGAACGCAAATTTTCTCAAAAGATCGCGAAAAAATCGCAAATTTCGCCAACAGATCGCGAAAAAACACGAATTTCGTCAAAAGGGGAGAAATAATTGCTATTTTGTCAAATGAACGCGAAAAAACCCCCGCAAATTTTGTCAAAAGATCACGAAATGAACACAAATTTTGCCAAAAGATTGCGAAACAACCGCGCATTTCGTCAAAAGGGGCGAAATAACAACAAATTTCGTTAAATTATTGCAAAAATAAAACGCAAATGTCGTGAAAAGCTCACGCAGGAACCTCAAATTTTGTCAAACAATCGCAAAAGAATAGCGAATTTCATCAAAAGATAGCAAAACAACAGCGAATTTTGTCAAAAGGAAGGCGAAATCACCTCAAAACTCGTTAAAAGATCACAAAATAACAGCAAATTTCGTCGAAAGACCGCAAAAAACGCAAATTTCGTCAAAAGATCGCGAATTTCGTTAAAGGGCCGCGAAAAAAAGCATAATTAGTGCTGGGAGTGGATTTCCCAACTCTGCTGTAACCTTCCAAAAAATTTGCTGTGATTTTCAGATTTTTTTTTCTCTCAGATTCAACCTTGCCATATATACTCGCGCATAAGTTGATAATATTGGAAAAATTAATTTTCTATACCTATGGTAATACCGCATTTACATATAACATACCGTAAAATTTTGGGGAAACTTTCATGTGGATTGGAGGAAATGTTGGGAGTAGAAACATTTTCTGCACACCCGCTTAGATGTATTAAAGAATGTGACTATATCATATTAAGAAAATGGCTTGCAAACCATGTCTCAAACTGTACCGCTAACAAGCAAGAATGACATGGGGCTAAAAAACACATGTCTTGCGAGGGACAAGTGGCTTACTGTTTTATTCAGTGATGAGAAAAAATGGAACTTACATGGCCCTGATGGGTGGAACATGTATAATCAGGATCTCCGAAAGGAACCAAGGAGTTTTTTCAACAGGAGCAAGGCGGTAAACCTGTTATGATTTCTTTGTGGGAAGGGGGGGGGGGGGTATACGGCTTCAACAGCCTGACCTCTGGATTTTCTAAAAGAAAGAACAAAATATCAAGAGACGCTGAACCACGTTTCCTTGCCATTCGGTATCATTTTTGGGGTGGGGGGTGGGGAGTCCTGAATGGATCTTTGAACAACGTAATGCCTCGATGAACATATCATATACTACATAACCGTGGGTTTCGCAGAAATCTTTTTTAAATTCTTGAGTCGTCAGCTATAAGTCCTGCCATAAACTCGATTGAGAATGTCTAAGGCATTTGAACCCGTCAAGTTTACAGCAATGGAAAACAGTATGATTCTCTTGAAGAATTAAGAGCCCATAGAGAAAGCATGTACTCTTTCCCACCAGAAACCCTACAAAAACCAATAATTTCGATGGACGTGCGTTTATTCAAACTAATCCGAAATCACAAAAAGAAATTTGTATGTAACAGTTTTGTAAAAATGATAAATGTAGTTGTTTTTTGCCGTTTTGCATAAACTTTTGAGACAGTTTTGTTTAAACAAATTTTAAATTATATTTTTTACAAATATGTAATTTAAATTTTTGTACATTTGATATGATTTATTTAAATGAAGTTGCGAAATACACAAATAAAAAATGATATTTATTTTAACTTTTTATTTTTCATTAAAAATTAACATATTATGCTTGTACTTAAACTTTTGAGACGGGCTATAGAAGAAAGGTTATGGCCAATTTAATAAACAGGAAGTTATAAATCATATACTGGAAGCGATTAGGAAAGCCAAGAGAAATATAAATAGTATTTCTATGCTTTATGTTTCTTACGTTTTCTACATAAAAATACTAATAAACCTTAATTGAGACTCCTAAATTAATTTTACAGCTAAGAAATCTGTATATGTGGTTCTGGAAAATCAATTTTTCCATTATTTTCATATACGATATATTTTATTCAATAAAATGTGTTTAACGCATTACAGTGAAATTTTGTTAGAATGCTTTCAATGTTACTCACTATGTTCTGAACTAGAATCTAAGCCCTGTGTGATAATGTAATTATTTCATAGATACTCGAATATAAGTAAATGGTAATTTTTAATAAAAAATATGCATTTTTGACATTTTGAAACATTTCACATAATTTTGAAGGTATTGTAAAACTCTTAGTTCAGTACACAGGTATGTGTAATAGTAGTATGTAGGACAAAGGAAATTGAAATATATTTTGTTTAATTAATTGTACGCTGTCTAACACAAATACGAAATTTTGCTAAAAATGGCAAAAACACCATTTTTTTATCATTCCGTATTACAGTTGAACTAAAAATGTGTATTTATTGAATATTGTACATTTAAAAAAAAAAAGCTCTTGAAAGGTCGGCAGATACCTTAATAAAATCTCGACCGAGTTCGTTGGTTAGTCTGATCCACTACTTGTTTCAAAATGGCGGCCCCTTAGCAATTTCAAACTCAAAAAATATATACAAATAATTATAAATGCAAATTTATTTCTTACATAAGTGTTTGGTTTTGATAAATGCATCATATAATTTTTCTGATTCCAAAGCATTTTTTGTTTGTCCTGTATCATAAGCAATGAATGAGATATAGCAATTTGATATTGTTGAGTGGCTGTTTAGAACAACACAGCATTTTTTTTCGTAGTCGTGTTTAATTCGAGTTTTAGACTACATCGTATCTCGCAAATTTACATTCATTGTTGTCTTATGTTTACTTTCATTTACTGTCATTATATTTCTCTCTCACTCTTAAAACTGCACAATTGCATCCGCTAACGCAAATTCTTGCGAAGATTCGCAATATTGGCAATAAAAGTAAGTTGCCATAAAGAAAGCCAACTAGGCAAGTTGACTATTTTTTCAAAATTTCTATTCAAATTCATTATTGACGAAAACTTCAAATCTTGTATAATCGGTTTTTATGCATTATAGTTTAATGTATTTGAATAAAATTAACTGAATTCTTAAAAACAAGGAAGAGGAAAGCTGTCATTTATTCTCTGTGATAGACGGGAGAACTTCTTTTCGCTTTGAAGAAAAAATAATGTGGTTATATATTTTTATTTCGGAGGTCTGGGGGTGCGAGAATTTCTTCCTGGCCCGAGTGCCAAAAAACGAAGCTATGCCATTGCCCATCTGTAAGAGCAACCATGATTGCTCAGTATATCTCAACGACAGAATTTTTTTTTTGCCATTTTAAATTAATTTTGATTTTAAATTTATAATGCAACTAATTTTCAACCACATTTTTTATAATATTTCGTTATTTTTCAATTTTAGTTTATTATTTTTATGCTATTAGTTAGACTTTACATTAATTAAGAATATCATTTAATGATAATATCCGTTTCACCGTCTGAAGGTTTTCTTGTATTTTTATAAGAACGCTTGTAAATTTCAGGATATATATATTTATTAACCACAGTTTGATGCTATAATATCTTTAATATCACTCCTTTATATACATGGTTCAGAATAAAATTCTGTTTAAGATATTTTTGTTTACTGCCATTTTAACGTGATTTCTAGAAGCGTAAAAATCCGGGCCAGCCGGTTAAAGGAATATGTAAGATTTACAAATGTGTTGGCCTACAGAAGATGCTGCTGATGTTCTTTTACTACTTGTAAACCGTTCATGTTCTTAAAGGTTAATATGTAAACAAGTAGTTCTTTCAAATATTTTTATTTTCATTTTGTGACTGTTTAAATTATTTAATTTTTTAATAATTGATAATATGTATTTAACTCTGCATATAAAAAATATTTAATTAATTTTTTTTTCAATATTTTAGATTAAAAGGTGGGCAATTGACGTACTTGTTTTCTAAAATATTTAATGACCTTTATTCGAGAATTTCAAAGAATCATTTTGTGCAGATATTTTATCTTCTATGTTCTATAAAAACAAAAAAAAAATCTCTAGAGTAAATGCCAGTGCTTCAGATTCACTCTCAAGAAACAGAAAAAAAAATGCGAAAAATATTTCATGGTACCTTCACGGTATTTTCCTCTAAAAGAAGATTAGGATAATAAGAAAACAGTTTCCTCTGTAAAATATGTTTCAAAGATTTTAACAAAGTGGTACTCTGAAAGCACACTTGCTCACCCATACAAAGAAAAGACCTTTTGTTTAGGAAATATGTTGCAGAGGATCTTTACAAACTAGTCATCTGATAGAATACTTGCGCATCCATGCAATGGAAAAACAATTTGTTTGTGAAATATGTTCCAAGGGATTTTCAAAAAGTGGTAGTCTAAAAAAACACTTGCATATCCATACAACGGAAAAAAATTTTGTTTGTGAATTATGCTCCAAGGGATTTTCCCAAAAAAGTATTCTAAAAGGACACTTGCGCACACATACAAACGAAAAACCATTTGTTTGTGAACTATGTTCTAAAGGATTTTTATATTCTTGTAATCTGATAACTCACTTGCGTACCCATACAAATGAAAAACCTTTCGAATGTGAAATATGCTCCAAACAATTTTCAGAAAGTGGTCATCTAAAGGAACACTTGCGCACCCATACAAAGGAAAAACCTTTTGTTTGTGAAATATGTTCCAAGGGATTTTCACGAAGTCGATCTCTGAAAAGTCACTTGCATGTCCATACAAGCGTAAAACCTTTTGTTTGCGAAATATGTTGCAAAGGATTTTCACAAACTCGTCATCTGACAGAACACTTGCGCACCCATACAACGGAAAAAACTTTTGTTTGTGAAATATGCTCGAAGCGATTTGCACAAAGGGGTTATCTGAAAAAACACTTAAGTATCCATACAAAGGAAAAAACGTTTGTTTGTGAAATATGTTCCAAGGGATTTTCACAAAAAAATATTCTAAGAGCACATTTGCGCACACATAGAAACGAAAAACCATTTCTTTGTGAAATATGTTTTAAAGGATTTTCATATTCCTGTAATCTGAGAACTCACTTGCGTACCCATACAAATGAAAAACCTTTCGATTGTGAAATATGTTCCAAACATTTTTCAGAACGTGGTCATCTGAAGGAACACTTAAGTATCCATACAAAGGAAAAACCTTTTGTTTGTGAAATATGTTCTAGGGGATTTTCACGAAGTCGTGTTCTGAAAAGGCATTTGCATATCCATACAAGTGAAAAACCTTTTGGTTGTAAATATATTCCTAAGGGTTTTCAAGAAATGGTCATTTAAAAGAACACTTACATGTCCATAAAAATTAAAAAACTTTTGTTTGTGAAATTATATCCCGAAAGATTTTCTCAATGCAGGGATCAGAAAAACACTTGCATGTACATATGAATGAAAGAACTCTTATTTGTTAAACATGTTCCAAAGATTTAAAAAAAATGGTTATCTGAAAAAACGCCTACATAAAAGCCCCAACTGCGTATAATATATGTTCCAATGTATTTCCAATAAATGATAAAATTCTTCAAAACATACTCTATCCATGCAAGTTGAAGGACCTTACGTTTTTGATGTATGCTGTAATGAATATTCTCAATGTAGCCATTTAAAAATTTATTTTCATGTTCACACACATGAAACACCCTTTTGTTCGTGAATTACATTATCAAGAATTTTTCTTAAAAGGACATTTTAAAAATACATTTGTTTGTTTTTTCTCACAAATGCAAGAGTTTACTTTGTGGAATATGATGTACAGAATTTTTGAAACGGTCTTTAATAAAGAGGGAGATAGTCTGCATATCATATAAAGGAAAAGCCTCTCAGCATGCTCTTAGCAATTTTCCCTGTATATTTAACTCTATTTCTACAGGTGTCAAGTGACACCTTTTAAGATTTTGTTTTTAAATTATTTTGTATGCAATTTTTAATTAAGATAACCTCAAATCTTTTCAGATATCCTGATTTTTTTAGTTATGATTATCTTAGTTTGAAAATGATAAATAAAATAACCGCAAATCAAAATCTTAAAAGATGTCGTTTGACACTGGTAGAAATATTGTTAACACTTTGACTACGCCAATGTTAGAATAAATTCTAATGGCTTTCAAGTTGTATTTTTCAAGTTTTTTACAACTGGTACTTGTTATAAATAGACACTTTTTTCATTAAAATGCATCTTACTCTATGTAATACTTATTTCATATTATTTACTAATTTAAATTTTTGCTATAAAACATTAATGTAGAAAGCTTCCTTGTGCAATGCAAATATAGTTTATGTGGCACACAAATGTGGTGGGAATTATGCATGATTCATATCGTAGTTAATGTGTTAAAAGACACATACAATAGAACCCCGCTAATCCGAAATTCCGGTTAATCCGAACCGATTTTATTTCGACTTTGTCCACTGTTCCCACTGTTCTGGACTTGAATTATGCCAGAGTGCGAAATTTTCCAGATTACAGATTAAATGTCGGGAAAAACGTCTAGAAGTTAGAATTAAACAAAAAATGTCAGTAAAGCATGTTTATTTTTATTTTTTAAACAGCTTGAATATAATAAAAACAATACTCAATAATGTAAAAGTACAACATATGTACTCGAATATCAAATGAAAACATGCACTGTAGGTCTACTCGTAGAAGCCATCTTAAAAATATCTCGAATATCAGTTTTTTTACCAGTCACTATAAAATTATTTTCTAAAATGCAAAGAGTATTTAATTCAGATGATAAAAATTTATTTTTCCTTTCAACGGTTTGATTTCTCAAATTGTCTACAGAAATGATTTTTTCTTCCCCCTCGTCGACGTGGTGACTGAGGTATTTATAGATTCGCGATTTTGAAGCATTTGTAATGGGTTGTTATTGATTGTTATTTAATTCCTTATTCTTAAGTTCCATTAGATTATTATAAACATCAGGAGTGATTAAACAAGGAATACTATTTTTTTCCGAAAGTCGTGCAAGAATGATCCATTATACCGGAGCTTAGGATGCCGGAGTAGAGGATGTTTACTGTACTACTGAGTACTTATAAGTTACATTTTTTAGCTTACATTTTTTCTTTTGTATTTTTATCAGAATTTCGGATAATCAGAATTTTTTGTAATCCGAACAGGCACCGTTCCCAAATTTTCGGATTAGTGGGGTTCTACCGTACGTATATAAATAGGAATTGCGTTTTATGTTAAATCAAGGATTATGTCGTATGCAGAAGTTATTAAAAGGTTGTCCCAATGACACGAAAGGAAAATACCTTTCTGTCCATGATACAAATGGTTAATAGTTTTAATGTGAATATTTTGTAAAGGAAATCTAAATATGTTTCTTTGTAGTTTTACAGAAAATACCCCTTCATTTCTCAAGTTTGTCAATCTCTTACCTGTCTTACAAGAATTTAGCTCAAATTACTAAAACATACAATGGTTTTTTTCTTAGTATCTTTCATTTATTATTATCTTTTATTTATTTTAGTCTTTTATTTATTCTTGACTTTTAGGTTTTATTTCTACTAATCACATTTTATGGTATTTTATTCTTTTACATGTAGTTTAAATTGAGGTTGCTTCCTTTTGAGTAGAAATTTAAATGTATAGTTTACTCCTTTATTTTTACGCTTATTCGAACTGGGATGAGGTGTTAGTAGTACAGATAACAGTTTACTCTGTATTCATTTAGATTTATAAAGTACACTCAAATTTAGTTAAGAGTTGTTTCAAGGGACTGGCCAAAAGTCTCATATTAAGCGGGATTGCATTAATCCTCCAAACATCTTGGGGGGCTTTCCTGCATTTTCATTAAAATGCTTATAAAATAATCTTAATTTAAATTTTCTTTCTCTGTTTGTTTCTAAAATACACTTCAGGCCCCTTTATTTGACATACATTTTAAAATACAATTCTGTATAGAATATTTTTTTCTACAACAGATTTAACCCATTTATGTCTAACGTCCCATTTTTAGGGCGTTTCGAATTTCAATATTTTTCTATAATTTTTCTTCATTTTTACAACATGAAAATGGTATGAAGTAATTGTCTATAAATGTCTTTATCTATTACCGAGAGGTGACAGCACAAGATAGATATTTATTTGCTTGAATGTAGGCCTTTTTTCGGTGTTTATAGATTTTTCATTTTCCAAGATAGCGAAATGTAAACAGTAAGTTTATTTGTATTTTTTGAATCAAGAATCCAAATAAATAAGTCATAATCTTAGCTTGTAGACTTCTTTGAAATACGTATTTTTTTAATTGCAAAATTATATGTTCAAGTCTATTTTTTATGCATGTTTGTAACGTACAAAATATAGGGCGCTAGGCCCAAATGGGTACATATTTCTATTAGCCAGTTAGAGGGCAGTTATTAATGTAAAGTCCTTTTCAAGATGACTTTGAAATAAATTGTTTTTTAGCCTGAAATACGATTATTCTTAATTTATTATTAATTACACCTATAATGTTATTAGTCTCTGTAAATAAATAAATATATTTTTAATATTTCATAAAAAATTAATTATAGTATATAATATACAATTTAAAAACTTAATTTATATAAATTTAGACAAAACGCATAATTATGCATTTTTCCACATATGGATATTCCCATACTTAGTACGTTTACATTTTATCAAATAAATACAGAAATATTTTAGTGTAATTTTTTTGGTATTTTTCTAGCTAATTTTGCAACATTTTAAAGCGATTTTACCAATAAATTTAAGAAAACAAAAATTCAGGCATAAATGGGCTAAGTTGTTTTTGGGAAACGGAAAACTACTGGCAAACCGCTAAGAGGTTATGAGACTTGTAAATTGTTTCCAGAATTGACTTTATTTACACATGTAATCGTCTAAACTAAATTTAGAGTTTTCATTTACAAGATGTCCCAAAAATGACTGGTGCATTTCAAAAATAAATGGCAATGGAAAGCGATAGAAATGTATCAACTGCTGCATTCTATTTGGGAAAACAGTAAATTTTTATTTAAACCGAATTTCAAATTTAGTTATAAAGTTTAACATCAGACAGCACCACAAATGATCTAGGGAAAGTAGAAAAACGTACTTCGTCAGATATCTATTTAGGGCTTCATCACCTTGCTGCTACCGTGAGCTGCTCATACACTGAAGTTTCTGCGCACAAATGGTTTATCCTTTAAAACAAACAGCAGATATTTCTTGTCTTAGAATTTCCCCGGCTGGACTAGATTAAAACAAGGTGCAGTTTTCAGAGAAAAATTTATGTCATAAAAGGGCCGAAAAGGAATATAATAAAGGCTGTGTATGAAAATTTTCAATGAACTTGGATCGTGGTGGAAATGACAGGTGCCCGCATGTGGCAGGTACAGATGCAAATGTTGAAGTCGTTCACCAAATGATACAGGAGTGCTTTCATAGGTATCCTTTTGCCGTGTTCAATTCAGACTGGAATACGACACCTTTCAGTGCACC
The DNA here is from genome assembly GCA_963932465.1 of Maratus speciosus. NCBI lineage: Eukaryota > Metazoa > Arthropoda > Arachnida > Araneae > Salticidae > Maratus > Maratus speciosus. Next base: position 58,839 of record CAWVRF010000632.1, read on the forward strand.
ATATCATGCGGCACAGACTTTACCTACTTCTTTAGACCCGACAATCACTTAATGCTGCTGCTATTAATGCACGTGTGACATTCATGAACACTGTGAGGCAGCAGCTGGATACTGGCAAAATTGATGTCGGAAACATTTAGTTCTGTGATAAAGTATACTTTTCCCTGGGTGGCTTCGTCAAACTGGTGCATTTGGGGGAACAAGAATCCTTACGTTGTCGTACCATCATCCCTACGACCCCCAAAAGTAATGGTTTGAGCTGGAATGTCTTCGAAAGTACTTATTGGGCCATTTTTCTAATGCCAAAGGATTACTGCAGAGTTCTATCTGGGCATTCTTTGTAAATTTGTGGCACTAGAAAATGACCCTGAGAACAAACACTTCGTAGTTCATGCAAGACAGAGCCCATCCGTATCGAGCAGCCGAAGGTCTTCAGTTTCTTTCAGAAAAAATTTTAAGATTGTGTTATTGACCTGGATTATTCAAAGTTATCAGGAAGTGGCTTGGACTGGTTACCCTACTCGCCACGTTTCACTCCTTGTTAATAGGGAAATTTTCCAGTCTGGCTTTCTCTATCTTCTTGTCATTCTATGACATCAGTTTAGGCCTTTTTTACTTTCTTATGTTTAGATATTGTAAGTTTAATTTCAATTATTAGTAATCTTTATCTGTTATTCTCTAAAGTATATTACAATAAATACTTTATTACATTTATCTAAAGAGTGTTATTTTAATATTCAAATTTTCCGAGTTTTCTTATTTTTTATTCTAAGTTATCATATTAACAAGCTCTGAATAGAAGTGTCAGCAATTCCTATCCCTAAACATACGACTTTGATATCATGCGACATATGGAGGAACTCAGATGGGTGACGACAGATTACGTTGACTGATTGTCATCAGTTACGTATTCCTTTCCCGTGAGAGCTCATCAGCAGTAGGAGTTTCTCGGAACTTTCGTATCCTTAGGTGACGAAATTATGTTGGGGAATGGAATTTCATAATGAGAAACAGGTATATAAGCTGAGACATTCCATGTATTCCTTAGCTTTGTTTCAGTTTCATTTTCCTGTCGTGACTGTCGATGGCTTACGACGTTATATGACATGATTTAGACCTCTACTAAACTAATGTTTTCCCTTCATAAAATATTCATGCATAACCTAATTTTATCGCCGTTTTTCAAGCGTTAAGATGTCAACGTTCCGAAGCTGGTTACAAGTATGTTTCTACTTAATTTTCTGTCAGTCAACACAAGTATTAGCCACAGTGCTATTTTGTGTAAAAGGATTCAACAAGTGACTGAATCAACAAGATATTTTTCTTTTCCCAGAGAAAAAGGGTTTAATAGCTCTTAGCACGTTCTCTACATCTGTTAAAACAAATGGTCTTTATTATTCCTCTGTTAATTTAAGCTAATTCTTTCGAGTACTTTTTATCATCTTGGTATTTCAAGCCAGTGGTGGGATTCAAATAATTTAACAACCGGTTCGCTGCCCGAATGAATTTTGTTGTAGGAGCATAAAAGGAAAATGAAACATCACGCATGATTATGAAACACTTTCCAATATTATAAGATAATTGTTAAAAAACTTAGATATTTTGGTATAGTAAAAAAAAAGAAAAAATCCTGAAACATGTTTTCTAGTGAAAGGACGTAATTTATTTAATAAACTAGCTGATCCACCCTGCGTTACCCTTGCCCGTGATAATAACTTTAAATGACAGTCAAATTTGTATGATTTTATGTCTTTAACTATCTAAAGTTATACTTTTAAATAAAAATATTGAATTGAAAGCAAATGCTATTTGGTACTTTATTGTCTGCGTAATTTGATTTCTGGAGTCTATGACAGAAAGTGAACGAAACCGCGACGAAACACGGAGATTTTTACTGATTTCTTCGAAATTTTCACACACTTTATTTTGTAAAAAATATTTTCAACCGTCCGAACTTTTCAAAATTTTAATTGATGATGCGAATCTCATCTATTGATATGCTCTAAAAAGATTGTATTTAGTTACTGTGTTTAGACGGACGTTTAGTTACTTTTAGCGTAGAATAAATATCGTCTCCGTGAGGCGCGAAGTTACCTGCGTTTGACAGTATATTTGTAAGGGTTGAAAATAATATTTTTTAAAACCGATTGCACCATAGATTAAAAGAAGTTTTCTGCTTTAAAATCATATTTTTGGTTTGTCGGTACCTCTGAAATTGCGTTTTGGACAGACGTTATTATAAAGGGAAAAAACAACCCTTTTTGAACTTATTTTTTCGAGGTGTTATCTGCAATATTTTTTTAATTGATTGCAGCATTTAAGACGTAAGAGTGTGTTCTTTTAGAATATGACTTCCGTTTTTAACTTTACCAAGTGGTTTGACCGATGGAAGTTAATAAATAATGACAAAATATTACCCAAAATTCCCTTTTTTATCCCGATTCCTTTTTTGGATTGAAAGCAGCAAAAATAAACTCGAGTTATTTTGGGTATCCTGTAGAGAAAATAACTTTATATTTATATTTATGACGTTGAAAGTTTAAAAAGATATTAAAAAAAGTAGTGTATTTTTTTCATATAGTTAACAATTAAATAAAACAATAAAGGATGTAGAAAAAACTAGATTATAGTATAAAAAATAGCTTTAAAATATTAAAAAACTTGTGTTATTTGAGATATTTACATATAGCTTCTTGATAAACATCCACACTCAGTTTTCTTTGTCTTTACTCGAACATTATTGGATGTGTACTTCTTTCTTAATGAAATGTAAATTCACTATAAAAGTATAGTAATCTATTCTTTTAGAGTTTTTTTAGGCCAATTTGACTAATCTTTATTATGTTTGATACATTAGAAAGAGTTTGTCGACTTCTTTCTTTGACCATATTATGTTCATCTTTGAAAACCTCTTTTCCATTTCCGCTGAACTTGCAGCAAATATTCTGACAATATATTTAACCTTTTGAATACTTTTCAAAACTTCCATAGTTTTAGAAAAATGTTAAAAATATAGTCAATAAATCCTCGATAATCATTAATATTAATTATAAGTGTCATTAAATATAAATAATAATTCTTCAGATACTTTCAATGGAAGTATTACTTTATTACACAATTCAGTAAACCAGAGTTGGGCAAATTTGTAATCTCAATTATTCGCAATGTAATTACAAGTTAATTGCATGTAATTGATTATAGTTACACACATTCAAACGCAGAAATTTCGTCAAATAATGGGATGGGGGCGTTTCCGGCTACAGCACTGCAAGAATTTTCTACGGCATGTAAATTAAACTATAGTTAATTACATACAATTAAATTGTAATTACATTGCAGATAATTGGTATTACAAATTTGCCCCAACTCTGCAGTAAACTGACGGAGAAAAAACTGTAGTTTATTGCTATATTCAAATTCACTACAACTTGTTTTTAAATGTTCAGAATTCAGTAGCAAACTTTTTTTTTCTTTAAAAACATGCTCACTAGTCACTAAAATACATACGATCTTTTACAAGATTGATATTTTTTCAAGTTTCTGAAGTCATAAAACCCCTATCGTCTTTCTCTTCCATATGCTTTTTTCTTCCAAAATATTTCGAACATTTTAATAAATGTTATCAAAAGTTTTCATCCTTTATGATGCGTATGTATTCTTCTTGTTCGCAGTGCTTTTGAAAGACGAGCAATTTCATTTAAAATATACAGTCATCAAGGCAATATCAGTTATAAAATAGGTAGGTCGTCCCTTCTTATCGCTGACCAAGAATTAATTCCTAAATCGTTAAATTTAGAATAATTCTAATTTTAAAAATATTTCAAATGCTGTTCTTCATCATCTTAGAAACCGTTTTTTCTTTAGAAAAAAGTTTTTTTTTTACATGCGGTCTTTTGGGTCTTATAACATATTTAGAAAAACATTATCCATATAACAAGTGAGACAAATTTTTGCAGGACCGGAACTTCTCGAGTTGTGATATTTAGAATTTCTTACCATTTTTTGGTACAAAAAACGGGTCAGGCATCGCTGGAAAGTCTTAAAATACAAAACAGCAAAACTCTGCAAGTTTAGACCATACAATGCTTTTTGATTTGTTATAGTGCTATCACACGATGCGTCGAAGTTGCCGTTACTTTCAGGCAAGACCATGTTAAACCTATGGCTTCAAAAGTATTGCTCGAAAAACAAGCACTTTTTAATTGTCGGAGCAATTTTGTCATCTACAATGTCTACTTAAATATTTAATGAGCAATGTTGCCTGTAACAGCCAATCAAAGGCTTGGAAAACTGACGACGGAAAAGTCGCTTCCCGAACAGCTAATAAAATGATTGGAAAACTGATGAGTCGTAGGCAGTTTTTGTCGCTTCAAATTTTCTCGTGTAATAGCACTTTTAGAGCATGGAATATGTTTTTCTAAATGTAACTTATAAAACTTAAGGATCTTATTAAAATTTGTTATATTTACGAAAATAACTACTTTGCTTTAAATGACTTCTAACATATGAAGAACAATATTTTTAAAAAATGCATTTGAAAGTATATCATTATATCTAACGATTTAACTATTAACTATTGATCAAGAATCACAGGGAACGTTCCGTATGTTTTCAAAAGAAGCAACCAAAACAAAGTACCTTTTATTCGAATATAAGTATTTTATTGTAAAGTTGTATAAGCATGCCATATAACTAGAAATAGCCTGGTATGCTGACTTGGGTTCTTCAAATCTTCAAAATTTCATTTTTTTTTAAAGTCAAATTTGCTTCTTACAGGGCTGATGAAGAAAATATATATATACTTTCTGCGATTCAAACAAATCGGAACATGTCACAGTGTTACGTTTAGAAAATGCTGTTGTTCAGATGAACATTTAAAGAGCGATTTTCGCATATAAAGTATAATTTTAACAACCGGTTCGCCGAACTCAGCACGAATTAACAACCGGTTCTACCGAACCGGTGCGAACCGACTGAATCCCACCACTGTTTGAAGCCCTGTTTTGCCAGTGGTATCTTTTATTCATTTTATAACACTTGTTAAATGTATTTAATTAACTGTGACTTAGTCATGTTTCTTTTGGATTATCAGTGAAATGGATTCCCATAAAGTTTAAATGACAACGATTGTCAGACAAGTTGTCAATTGAATTGTTTACGATGTCATCTTGAGCAAATATAGTTATTTGAAAAAGTCCAATGAATTTTCAAAAAGAGGATGTAATCTTTATTAATAAGTTAACTTTTCAAGTTTGAAGTATTGTGGATACACGTATTGTGGCTCTCTGTCTTGTTTAATCTTGTTTAAAAGTTAACTATTCTTTCTTTCAAAGCAAATATAATTTTGAAAGTTTAATATTTTTAAAGCTTATATATATATATATAAAATTACTACCATTTAAAATCAATATATTTAAATTTTAAGTAAATGCTGATATCTAATAAATTTAATGTGTTTTATTATAAAGTTAAGGATTATCAAATAACGTTTATTATAATTTATTAAAACGATTTTGCTTTTAAAGTAAATTTTATTTCATTTAAAGCTTTTCAGATTACATTTATTTCTTTTGTTTCTCCAGTTTATTCAGCTTGTTTAAATTATTATGCTTATGTAATGTTTCAAGAACTCTTCATTATTTTTCAGACATATGTTCTGTTGGACTGTAAACATTGTGTGTAATTTTAAATCTGGTGTTTAGTTTTTAATCTTTCTTTTATGTTATATTTATGTTTTCAATAAAGCTTTGTTTATTTTAATTTGGTTTAGTTTTGTATTTATATATACACGTCTTGAATTTCTTTTCCAGCTTGAAATTAAACTGATTTAACAAGTATATAACTTTCAGTACTTTAAAACTTTCACTGGCTTATTTAAAATACTCTGCTATTTAGAGATTACTGGTCGTAATCCCATCACGAGCCCCTAGTTATTGCTTGAATTAAAATATTATTTCTATGATTTTATATATCCTTGTGACTAACGCTAGCTTGGCCCTATTTTTCCTGTCGGAGTTTCTTTTGTATCCGAAAGATTCGCTGATTGATTGACCTAGCATAGTATATTTTTCTTTCCACATCTGTGAGTTTATTAACCCAAGTTTGCGATGGAATGTTTACTTATTCTCAACATATACATATCGTATTTAATGCAATTAAGTGTTTTCTTGGATTTTAGTGACAGGGAGCTTAAATTTTGATATTTGTTTCGTTTTAATCTGCAACTCTTATTTTTTGATCGATCGTTCAAGTTTTTATTCATTGACCTTGAGAGCGTGCACGAGCTATATGTTACGATAGCTGTGTTACATCGTGAATGACTGGAAGGGCGTTTTGCCGGAATTCGAGTTATGTCGTCTTTTTTCAGTAAGGAGAGGAAAATTATTGTTTCTATTTATGGCGGCGGACTTCATTCGTGTTTCGATTTGGATGGATGAGAATGGAGAGCGTAAGGTCCGTGTGTTTATCTGTGATAACATTAAAGTTCCGACGATAGTTTAACAGCATGTGGACTTCTTTTTCTTCTTAAAGGATTTTTTAAAATAAACATCAGCTAGTTGGGGATTTTGATTATTGATTGAGCTGTATAACCTCAAGTGAATCATCAGTTTTTAAGTGCATTATAGGAAGAGGATAATCGTTGATTTAATATTATCATTAAGTGAAGCTGCATATTTAATATTTTTTAATTAAAACTGCTGCATGTTCTATCAAATTTAAACATTTTTAATCGCTAATTGTGAATGATTTACCCAATATATTTAAATGTTTTTTTTAGTTTTAATGTATCATTAGTTTAATTTTTGGGCTCAGATTTCTTATATCTGAGAAATAAATTTATAAATGGAATTTTAAAGTTATAAATAAGAAATTTAATTTTTTTTAAAAAAAATTTTAAGTAGTATTTTTTTTATATATAGGTTAGATGTGCCAGTAAATGGCCAGCCTTCCAGTAATGTACAATGTTTAAATAGTGAATGATTATCACAAGTATTTTATTAATTACTGGTATCTTGATTGTTAAATTTATTTGAAAATAACTATTTTGTTGCATTAAATTCTGGTTCAAATACTATCATAAAAACAATTATATTTATTAGTTTTTAAGGGGTGTCCATTACTGGAACAAAAGGTGTCCATTACTAGCATTTTAGGTGTTTTGATATATTTCTGTTACTAACAATAAAATTGCAATTCATATCAGGAAATGAGGGTATAAAAATGGTTAAATATTGTTGATAGGTTAATATAATATCAAAAAACTGGAATATAATAATTATAACTATTGATTAAAAAACAATTTTTAAAGAAATTCCTTAAAGGTGTCCATTACTGGCACATCTACCCTATATACAAAGTTTAACTTGAAACTTCTGGAATTTTTTAAATGAATTCAAATTGTAAATTTTAGAATGATTAGTTAAAATTTATTCGTTTTCGATAGAAAATGATTGTATTTATCTAATGTTAAATTTAACTGCCTAAGACAAACATTTTTATATGGAAATTTAACGAAATTGTTAAAGTAAAGTTAACTATATTTTAATGATTTTCTTGCTTTTATAAAGCCAATTATCAAGTGTAAATAATAGAATATATTAGATAGAATTATGAAATATTGGTTAAATTTTTAATTTGAGATACAGCTATTGAAATTTTTATGTAAATTTTCCAGTTAACTATATTTTAATGAATTTTTTGCTTTTATAAAGGTAATTATCAAGTGTAAATAATAGAATATATTTGATAGTATTATGAAATATTGGTTAAATGTTTAATTTGAGCTACAACTATTGAAATTCTTATGTAAATTTTTCAGTTGTATTTAATTTATGGTTTTGAGTTTAATACTTTACTTTAGTAAAAACTTGATTTTTTTAATTAGTTTGATACGAGAGAGTCATTTTATAACCATATATGAACAATATGTAAATTTCTTTATATTAAAGCAGATAAAAAGAAAATTTTTGAATTTTTATATACTCTAGAGCTCGATAAAGAGATTTATGTTAAATTATTTTGAGATCTGCGTATATTGAGTTGAGTACATACAATTAATAGCTAAAATATACTTATACTAAAAATGATTTACATGATTTTAACACATTAAATTGTGTAGCTTTTCTTAAAATAGTAATTTATTTAATGACCTCTACTCTTTAAGCGTCCTATTTAAAAAAAAATATATTATGGGTACATATATATTTTTAATTTAGTTTATTTTTAATTAGTTTTACTCTTAAAATGTCATTTTTCTTCATTTACTTATCATTGGAAAAAAATAATTTAACCCTTAGTATTCTATTTTTAAGGGAAATTGAGAGGGAATTGAAAGAACTATTGTTTGATAACTCCTGTCCAAATTTAATGGTCAAGGGTCCTTTGTGTCAGATGTTTTCAGGGAGGCTGTATTGTGCTGTGAACAATGGTTTGTTCTAAGTGCCCTGGTGATGTTTGTAGTATGCAATTTGGCTGAAGTTTTCGAAGTGGTATTTTAGCTTATGTTCTTTAATATATTTAAAGTTTTTATTTGGAGGTAAATTTTTCAATTTGTTAAAGAAATTTTCTTATCAGTGACCACGTTTTTGTCTACGTCCTATCTATGTTGAGTGAATGTGTCTGAAATCTTCGGATCCTGAGTAAAATGTGAAGTTGCGATGAATGAATCATCCGAATGAAATATTTGATGAATGGGTAGTGAATGTTGTACAGTATGAAAGGATTTTCTTTTATTGGTATGAATGTTATATACAAAGGTCATTTTCGCACCATCCGTTCCAGACAGATTCGTGGCTAAAATTTCTATGTTTATTAAAACAGTTTTAAGTGTTGATGTTAGGTGATTACTTTATAGGAGCATTGCTTTTACCAAGCATGTAGCCTTGGGTAGACATCAGGGGTATGTCTTTCATTAGTGTGAATAGATTGAATCGAAAATGCCATTCTTGGGTACTCGGTTATATAAGTTTGATGTAAGTTTATTTTTTTTTTCTTGTTCTTGGCTGTGGCTTATGTAAATTTAGCTTTTCCGAATAAATTGAAAGACTAATATTTGCTTGATTGATGTTGGATGTTTTCGAGATTTGAATGGTATGATAACACCTGTTTTCTGTCATTTGGGGTGTTTGTCAGTGCTCATTGAGGAAAAATCCTAAATTTTTTTAATTAAGTTTCTTGAACTTTGAAGTGATCAAGCAGATTGATAAGGTTTTGTATCCAGGACTATCGGCAATTCTATGAAAGTTTAAGTGAAGTTTACTGATAGGTTAAGATTATTTTTGGAAGTTTGTTGATTATTTAAGTTTTTTTTAGAGTTTGTTAACCTCAGTATTATTTGATTGGTGGCTATTTTTCAGGATCTAAATTTTGAACTGAAATTTGGGGAAGCCAACTAATGTTCACATAGTGTACTGAATTCGAACTGCACTGGGATTCTGCATAGTTTTCAAAAAGCCTTTTTTAGGTGCGTTCGTAATTATATAAACACGTAGCACCTATAGTCGTCGTTCAGCCCGTTTGTCTGTCCGTCCGTTCGCATATAACAGCACAAAGCTACCCAACCGAATCGTTTGAAATTTAAAATAAATAATTGTTGCATAATTTTGTCGAGTCATTTCAAATTTTATGAAAATCGGATGTATAGTTTAATGACAGGGAAAGTCAAAAGTTTTCCGTTTCATGACGGCCAATGGGAAAAAAAGTATTTTAAGTGCATTTTAATGATGTTACAGCCTTTCGAACAGAATGAAACTGATATGCCCTTATGAAGTGCACTAAAACATACATTCAGTACAATATGCAGTGCAAAAAATATTTATAAAACTAGTTATCGTACGAACGCACCTCATACGCCACGTTTGACATGCAATTTTCCACTTGTCTAGTTAAGTGAAGCAGTGGTGCAATCTGTTGTGCAGCTTTATTTGGATAGGCTTAACTATGGTTTTTAATTTGAAGTTGTTTTGAAGGGTTTGTGTTAATGAGATATCTCGTGTTCTATTCCGCAATGTATACTTTGATACATGTTAACCGGTGTTTGGAGTTTTAGTGTGGGGGAAGTTATTAATGTAAATCATCCGGACTAATGGAGTTAATTGACGATTCCTCTCTGGCAGTTACCTTTTTTAAGTGTAGATACGATATAGGATGAATATAATTGGTCTTGCTCTATCAATTGAATGGTTGTCTTATAAGTGCATAAAATATCATTTATGTTGAATTATTGAAATTTCGGATTAATACATATCTGACGCTACGTATATCTAGATTTTTTTTATGTGAAAGAATGATGAATGAGGGATCAATAAAAATGAAGTTGAGTGGTAGGTTATACTGAGTGGTGAGGTACCCATTAAAATACTCAGTTTTGGCAGGATAGATTATTGTTATGTACCCCTTATTTTGTTTTTTCCCGTGCATCTGGATATTGAGATATTAGGTAGCATACATTTTTAATGTATAATCATTTTTGTTTATAGTTATTGTGTTGTATAGAGCATAGATTTATTTGTTTATCTTTAATGAATCTATGAGGCCACCAGAGTTTTAATGCCGAGTGAATTTTTTGATCTAAAGTAGTAAAAGTTAGAGTGTTCTTTATTTAAATAAAGTGTAAAAAAAAGTTTTTTGTGTAAACTATGATTATATGCAAATTAGTATCAAGTATCAATATTAGTATCAAGTATATATTGATCTTTGGATGCACAGATGATATTTTTTTTTATTTCAAGGAGAATGAGTCCATATGTTGTACTAGTCACCTTTACCCTTTTATTTATTTTTTTATGTATTGGTCGAAAAAAATTATTTTTTTTTTTGGACTCAAGCTCAAAGTTCCTTTTAGCCTTCAGGGTGCCACATATATCAATGGATTCTATTTTTAAAAAGAATAAAATGGATGTTTTGATGATCTAATTATTGGTGAAGGGCTACATTGATTTTTGAGATTTTATGAATTTTGTAGTAGGATTTTCTTGGGTCTATGGGATGGCTATGATTTGATACGCAAACCTTAAGTGTATTTCTCATTTTCAGATTATCTGTTTGGTGTAGTCTAATGGAATTTCTTGCCATTTGGTTTCATAGAGATGACAAGAGGTGGGGAGGTATTTGATAGGGAATATTTCCTATCTAGTTTTCTCTATGTTCTTGTCACTCTATGACATCAGTTTAGACATTTTTAATTTTTTATGTTTAGCTATTGTAAGTTTAATTTCATTTATTAGTAATCTTTATTTCTATTCTCTAAAGAACATTACAATAGATATTTTATAACTTTATCTAAAAAGTGCTCCTTTAATATTTAATCTCCCTCATATTTCTTATTTGTTACGGCCTAACCAACTCTGAACAGAAGCATTAGCGATCCCTTTCCCCAAACATACGGTTTTGATGTCGCATGGTATCTGGAACAACTCAGATGGGTGATGGCAGATAGCATTGCCTGTTTGTCGTCATCTACGTTTCCCTTTCCCGTGACAGCTCATCACCAATAGATGTTTCTCGGATCATTCGCATCCGTAGGTGACGTAGTTATGTTGGGGAATGGAATTGCATAATGAGAAACAGGTATATAAGCGGATACAGGCTGTAGATGAATTTTTCCTTGGGCTCGTTTTAGTTTCTTGCTTTCTTTCGCGACTGTCGATGTCTTAGGACGTTATACACTGTAAAAAAGATTTCCCTTACTTTACACCACAGTTGCCACCCCAAGTGTTGTAATGAAATTCCATTTGTAAATTGGTGTAATGAGCCACCAGCTATCAAATGGTATAAACAAATATCACTTTTAGTGGCAACTTAGTTGCCACCATTTTTGGTGTAAAGTCCCGCTACTACTTATCTGGTGCAAAGTCACACTACTGCTTATTTGGTTAGCACTTTAACAGTAAAATAAAAAAACAATCTAAAAATTTCATTTTAAATCTAAGGCAACCATAATTTACAATAAATAGCTTCACGCAAAGAGGCTGCTAAACATTTTTTTAACTGCGATAATTTATTATCTCAATTAAACATTTATTTTAAACATTGTAGTTTTGGTAAACAACGAAATTTCCTCACAAATCATTCGTTCGTTACATCTGTATTTACGTCACGTGTGCTTGACTCTTTTTTTTTTAAACTCAGCATAGGCCTGACTGGTTTTCGAATAAATAGTCTAAGCAAATTAAAATAAACACCATAAATACAACTATACATTGCAAATTGTACAAAAATCAGATACAGAGAGCTAAAAACCACCAACCTCTCAAGCGCTAAAGAACAATTTTTATTACGTTTAAAATGCAAATTAAAAATACTTAACGGCATAATTAATTAATAAACACTACACCGCTAGAAAGCTTGAAGTATAAGCTTTTAAAAGATACTAACAGTTAAGCAAAATGATAAGGTTTAACTAGTTAAAAAAAGTGCAAAACAAAGTAAACAAAACATGTAATGCTATGAGAAAGTAGTCTGAGACAAAATTTTTTATACCAAATTTCATGAATTTTTTAAACATATTTAAACTTAACCCAGGAATACACGGTGGGTGATGCAGCAAAATTCGTACTTTATAGAACATAAAACAAGTATTATTTTTTCAAAATATTTAATAACATGTTGAAAACAAGCTATGTTAAAATATGTCAACAACAGTAAAAATCCCATGTATTTTTATGGGCGAGGGACTGGAAAATCGAAAAATGTCAACTTTTGAAAAGCTCAGCAAATACACAAAAAGTGTTCAAAACTTTTAAAACTAGATAGAATCGTGAAGCTTAAGCTTTAAATAAGCTGAATATCACATTAGTTTTCAGAAAAAGTTTTTGTAGTTAAAAAAGCTTAAAAATTTCGTTGTTTACGTAATGTATTTCCTATGGGAAAACGAAAGTCGTAATCCTAAAAACGATACTTTTTAAAATGGCTCGCAAATAGTTAAAACTTATTGAAAACTTAAAATTCTTCGTTAAAAAATAATTTACGATTTTTAGTTTAAATGAATCGAACATTATTTTAAAGTTAACAAGCGGAATTCATTGTATACTGAGCGTCTCAAAAGTGACAAAAATGCCAAAATTTGAAAATGGCACCAATACACTATAAAAGTAGGTTGATTTCATATACTCATAAAATTATAAATATAGCAGCTGGAGATACATAGTAGATATAAAAATGTTGGAAAATGATTGTAATATATACTTTAAACAGGAATTTTTCAAAAATATGAAGTTAAACATAAGTTTTAAGTTCTTACCTTATTCCGGAGAAATTAGCCAAAGAAGACGAGCATCTTTTCAGCGATGCTTCAGTGGTGAGAACATGAAGAGACCTGTCAGCTCGGGTACTGCAACGGAAGCTGGTTAACTGCTTTTCATTTAGTGATTATTACTGAGAAACATTTTCGAACAAAATCCGAGCCCTGGGATACGGCTGTGTAAACAGATTTCAAAATGGCGGACTGAATCATATGTCGTTTAAAAACTTTACACCGGAACTGGTGCTCGGTTTCCACAATTTTTTAAAAAGATTAAGATTGAACCGTTTTGAGTGTATCATGACACTTTATTCGGTGTTTACACCAAACTTAGAGTATATTTAACCCTCATTTGGCATTTCATAAACTCAAATTATGCGTAACTATAGCCCCCTTTTTTTACAATGTATGACCTCGACTGAACTAATGTTCTCCTTTTATGAAATGTGTTTGTATAACTTATTTTTATCGGCGTTTTTCAAGTGTAAGATGTCAACGAACAGAAGCTGATTACAAGTATGTTTTTACTTAATCCTCTGCAAGTCAACGCAACTTTTATCCACGGTGCTATGTTGTTTAACAGGATTCAACAAGTGACTGAATCAACACGATGTTATTTTCCCTTGAGGAAAATGGTTTAATAGCTCGTAGCACGTTCTCGACATCTGTTAAAACAAATGGTCTTTATGTTTCCTCTGTTAATTTAAGATTGTTCTTTCAAATATTTTTTACCATCTTGATGTTTAAAGCTCTGTTTTGCACAGTGGTATCTTTTACTAATTTTAATCCTTCACTGCACGACGTGCCACATCTGGCACATACCTAAAAACACTGTAATTCTTATTATTTGCCATGAATTTTGCCAATTTGATTTCTATCCCTGATCAAGAACAGCCCAATAAATGGAATAACACTTATTTTTCCCATGTCAGATGGCTGCATTTTACAAAAAATTTGAATTTGTTCTTCGAAAACAAACAAAAATTCGATAAGCTATTAAGGTAAAATTTACTTTCATTATTTTTACTGAATACTTAAAAATATTAATATAAAAAAGTTGCAGAGTGTTAAGCAGATAAAATTAATTAGTTTAAGCTCATTTAGCTGTAAAATATAGCAATACAATATTTTAAAACCCTAACTGTGTACGTAGGGCTCACGCCATAAAATATAAAGTTTTAGCTGAAAATTTGAAATTTAATTTTTTTTACTATTTTTCCCATTATTAGACCGAAGTATAGATTTCAAATAATTTTTTTCATAAAAATAGAAAAAATTGTGCAGTGAAAGGTTAAGACACTTGTTAAATGTCTTTGACTTACTGTGACTTGGTTATGTTTGTTTCGGTTTATCAGTTAAATTGATTAAAAAAAGTAAATCCCATAAAGTTTATGATAATGATTGTCAGATAAGTTGTCAATGAAATTGTTTACGATGTCACCTGGACAAACAACTTTATTTTCAATGAAATTTGAATGCATTTATGAAAGAGAATGTAATCTTTATTAATAAGTTAGTAATTTTCCAGTTTAAAGTAACATTGAAATATTGTGGCTCTCTGTCCTGCTTAATCTTGTTTTAAAGTTAAATTTGTTTTCTTTTAAAGTAAATATAATTTTTACAGTTTAATATATTTAAAGCTTATATATATTTAAGGCCAATGCCATTTAAAATCTATATATTAAAATTTAAAGTAAATGTTAATATTTAATAAAGTTAATGTTTTAATGTAAAGTTAATGATTATCAAATAAAGTTTTTTATAATTTATTAAAACCATTTTTTTTTAAATTAATCTTATTTCATTTATAGCTTTTCATATTAAATTTTTTTTTGTTGCTTCAGTTTCTTCAGCTTGTTTAAATGCTTATGTAATGTTCCAAGAGGTCGTCATTACTTTTCAGAGGTATGTTCGGTTAGACTGTAAACATTGTGCGTATTATGTAATCTGGTTTTAGTTTTTAATCTTTCGTTTATGTTATATTTAAATTTTCAATAAAGCTTTGTTTATTTTAATTTGGTTTAGTTATATTTTTAAATACACACGTTTTGAATTTCTTTTGCAGTTTCAAAGTAAACTTATTTTTTTACAACAAGTTTATACTTTTCAACACTTTACAACTTTCACTGGCCTATTTAATATACTCTGCTATTCGGGATTACTGTTTGTAATCCCATCAATGACAAAGCAGTTGCAATAAAGCTGTTTATGGACCTTTGGATAACACACAACAGATTTTAAAAAAACCACGAACGTCTTCATTGGAAAAATGAAATGTTTATTGAAATGCTAAGAGACATTTTACAATTTCATACTTGCAGCTTAAATTGGGCTTTATAACTATTGTGTAATATATATTTGTTCTTTTATTTTAAATGTATATTTGTATTGATTTAATAAAATACAGTAAACTCTGTCTAAGGCGGACTCTGTGTAAGTGGAAAATTATGGGTCTAACGCGAAATTATTTTCAAGTCCCGGCGAACCAGTAGAAAATAACATTAATTCATGCTGCGTAAATCAGCCTAACGCGGAAACAGAAAGGTTTTTAAGGTCCCACCGAAAGCAAAATTTTGCATAAGGCGGAAAAAAGGACATTTTAAACATGAAAGGCGTCTGGTTTATAAAGAGTTAAAATGAATATATGCACTTCAAAATTCATTGATGACTCACTTTACAAAAGTGGGATGAAGTCGAAGTGCCAGATGCTTCATTCCAATTAATCATGTAGTCAGAAAACTCGATCACTGCATGCTTTATTTTTTCCTCATCATATTATCTTATCTAAGTATATTAGTAAGTACAAAGTAAAACTCGTATTTGGGGGCCACCGTAATCCTTACCCATCATGGATATGTATAATATGAAATATGAAAATAAAACATGCAAACTATTTATAAAATGAATTGCAATTCCAAAATAAAATTTAAACGTATATTTAAATATTTTTAATACATAGTAATGCTCTATTACTGAACAGCGGGTATTATTTGACTATCCCGTCAGCCAATTTTGGATAAGTTATATACAATTCCTAACTACTCGCAAAATTTTACAAACTAGCCGCCCTTGGCGATAAGTTTGGTCTTCATTAAAATTTATGTTTGGAAAAGCATACTAAGTATTGTATCATGTTACTTTTATTCATAATTTAATTTACTTGGACTCCCTTAAATATAATTAATATAATCCCTTGAGCTAATATTAGTTTTTGTTGCATTAAAATATCTCAATTTCTTGATATTCTGTAAGCAAGTAAACCCTATTGGTTAAGAATGGAAGTCTATGGGAATTTGGCGAAATTTTAAAGATATTGGCATAAAAGAAGTTGGCGATTAATTTTGGTCGTCAAATTTTGTGATATAGCGCCATGTTGACAACGAACTTGGCGGAATTTAGCGATGGAGCACATATATAGATTGGCATTTCATAGCCCCCCCCCCCCCTTGCGCAAACTCTAGCACAATTATTTTTAAAAATCGAAATCTACAAAAGAAAAAAGAAGTGACAGCAGAGTTCAATTAGTTTAGTTCAGAAAACTAACAGCCTAAGATTTGAACTGTGATAAAAAAAAAAAAAAAATTCCACGTTCTTTTTTTTTTTAATTATGTTTTTTATTTTTTTTTAAACTAGACAATTTACAAGAATCTATATTAGTCCTAGTAAGTCAAAAAGGTGGTTTTATAATCCCACTTTGATGTCTTCTGTTTGTGGGAGATTTTTTTTTAAACACCGTTCTTTCTATTGCATGATTCTGCAATTTCATGGGAAATTAACGCACGTTCTTGACGAGAATAGAAACAGAAATTATTTGTCTCTTTGATTTCGCAGTCTAAATTCTAGAAAGAAGCAAAAAACTTTGAAAGGGAATGCACATGTAAACCAGTAACAGCAAAATGCGATTTGTCGGGGGAAAGATGGGGGATGCAAAAACCCTGCCTCTTTTGAAAATGAGAAATAATAGCACAGAAAACTAAAATTAATCTGGAGTTGGTTGGTTGGTTGAATTTCGTGTTTTGCGACCATATTTTGACATTCGTAAAAGGGATATCGTTGCAGTGTTTCAAGTAAATATAGTAATTTTTTTCCTCTGAAAATTTTTATGCGGTTTTTGGAGTTTGTTCTCGCTTCCAGGCATTCTCTTGAAACTAGGAAAACTTTCAATCTTTTAGCCCAATAGATTTTGACGAAATTCGCAATTTTATTCTGCATTCATTTCGTGATATTTACAATTTTTCCCAAAATTGTTTGACGAAATTCACATCTTTCTACGCGATTTTTGGTCGAAATCCACACTTTTCACCACTAACCTTTGACACAATTCGTGTTTTTCACCACGATTGTTTGATGAAATTCGCACTTTTTTACCGCGATATTTTGACGAAATTGGCATTTCTTTAGCACGATCCTTCGATGAAATTCGTGTTTTCTTTACACGATCTTTTGACGAAATTCGCCTTTTCTTTCCGCGGTCTTTTGACGAAACTCGCATTTTCTTTCTGCGAACCTTTGACGAAATTCTCGTTTTCATCGGGATCCTTTGACGAAATTTGTTTTTTTGGTGACCGATTCACGAAACTGATTTTTTTTACAGGGGTCATTTGGCGAAATTCGCGGTAGTTTTGCGCGACCGATCGGGAAGATTCTAGATATCTTTCCGTACCAATTATCAAAATCCTCTACTCTTTTCCGAGACTTTTTGACGAAATTTGCAACATTTTCTCTCAATCATTTATCAAAATTCGTGATTTTTTTGCGCAATCTTTGACGAAATTCGCGATTTCTTTCTGCACTCTTTTATCGAAATTCACGATATTTTTCCCGATCGTTTGAAGAAATTATAAAATTTTTCCGGGACTTAATCACGAATTGATTTTGAGAAGTTCCATAATAGAAATAAAAATCGCGGACTTCAAAAAAATTTTAAAATACCAACTGAAGAATCACAGATCTGTTATAGAATTTTGAGGGCGTACATACCGCACAGCATTTTTTATTACGCGGAACTTTCCTTTTCTGTGCACAAATCGCGCGATTCCGTACGTTATTCCAAACCCTGCCCCTGAAAGAAAACTTCTATTACTAGTGGAGTTTTGCTGGTTGCTTTTTGTTTTTTTTAAACGAACATAGAATTAAAGAAATCGAGGATTTTGGGGGGGAGGGGGACTGCCATCGGCAACATACTCCCGAGCAAGCTACGAGTACTTCTGTTTCGAAACAAACGAATGCTGAATTATTGCGCTTTTTTTTATTTCGAGACAAATTTTCAGCTTTCTTATAAGAACTGATTTGACATTCTTCCAATTCAAATTTAATCACGACAACTGCAAAAATTACGGAGAGCTTTTTCTGTTTCAAAAAAGTCAAATAATCGTTTCAAAGTACAAAAAACCTCGCTAAAAATTGCATTAAAAAATTCGGAAAATATTAAAACCAGCAGGGAACGAAATTAACTAACTGGGTAAAATATTTAAACCGGATTCCTATTAGGAATGCGAAAAAAACCTCTAAAAATAACATTAAAAAATTGTTGCAAATTGAAAAATCGCTGTAAGAATCTCGAAAAAATTTGAAAAGAAGACAAAGTTTACTGGATAAAATATTGAAATCGGATTCTTTTTTACTAATTTGAAAAAATGGCATAAAAAATTAATTGAAAAATTCCAGAAATTGTCTTCGATATGCACGACTTCAGGCAAACAGATACTTTCCTGTCAAATCTTGCAGCTATGATGACAACATTGTTTTTTCAGAGTTCAGCGCGCGCGCGCGTACACAAACACACAGAGACAGACAAGCACCTATATTTATTATTACAGTCGCATCATGATAATATATTTTTTATCATCTTGACAAAATTTAGTGTATACACGTTATCATGACCTGATTTACCTAATATATTCGACACATTCTGAGGTAAAAACATGCATTATTAATGAATATTATAATTATTTATAATATTATAATAATTATTTATATGCACTTTCCTCCAAAATTTCTTGGGTAACCCCAGTGATCTCTAAGAAGTCATGGAGTCACATTCTGAAAAACTTTCGGGGATATGAACTGGTGCAGAGCATGTATTATCTGAGATTTATCATCCGGCAAAATTTCATCTACAAGACTTTTACAGAGATAATTTAGGTGTTATGCAATGTCCCTGTGCTATAGAAATTTCCATCATGATTAAAGGCCTTTTTTAATCTTTATAAGAAGTTAGGGTGCCAAAAGGTTTTACACTTGTGACTACACTTAGTCATTGTCTTATGTCACTGCTGAAAGGAAATTTACATATCTTTTTTCTTACCATTAGATTTAGTTTTGATGTTTTGAATCCCTTCTCACACCCCCTCACGAAACAAAAATTGCGTTTGAGCCCTTTTTAAAAAAAATACCGCACAATTATAAATTCTAAGATGAAAACCTGTCTAAAACGGGAATTCGACATGTTTCATGGGGTTCCGTTTTAGCAGGTTTTACTATAATATATTTTTTGTATCCAACATGTTCAGGTTAAAATGTCTGGGCACCCCCCTTCCAAAAGGCTGGTTACGCCTATGCATTTTAAATAACGAAAGAACGAAAGACCAAACAATTTAGTAAAAGATTAATAAAAATGCAAATAAAACGTCGAATTAAAAATCACTTAATGATTCAACATTGAATCACGTGTGCAACACGTGAATCGTGAACACATGAATAGCACATGTAACGTATTTAATATCAAGTTAATGTGACATTCACGATAAGCCATTATTGGAATTTATTAATCTTATACTTTGGCGATAGTTTTTTGGTCGTCGGGATAATCGAGCAGTACCGAATTGCATACAAGAAACATCCTTATAACTCCAAAATTGATAATCATATTAAGTGTTTACTGCGTCGAATTAAGCGTCTCATTTCCAATTAAAATATAGCTTTGAATTGAAATTTGAATGAAATGCAGGGTCATGAAAAATCGAAGAGTGTGAAAAATGTGATTAAAAATTCTCGGCAACAAATTATCCGATCGACTTCTTTCTTTATGCAAAATGTATGATTTTTTATTGTCTTTTTTATTCACTCCTTCAAATAAACCATTTCGAAAGTTTTTGTATACCTTTTATCAGAATAAATATTTCGAGAGTCCGAAAAAAAAGTTCCGTATAATCGAGGTTACTGATATTCAATAGGCTTTTTTCCATTATTACATACTAAGTACACACCAAATTTCAAGTATCTATCTCAATTTTTTCGGGAGATAGAGCGCTTACAGACACACACACGTACAGACGAATGGGAATTTTTTTTTCTAAAAATATGTTTTCGGAATCTCCAGTGTCTGAAACGTGTAAATCGTCAATTTTTTTTTCGATTTTGAAAACAATTACAAGACTTACCCTATACTACGTATGATGGGTAAGTAAAATGGCTTCAAAATATAAGCTGCAAGATAAAATAGAAGTTGATAAATTAAAAGATAACGTATTCTTCAAAAAAACTTTGTGTTTTATTTAATTATGGTAAAAACGAAATTTATAATAGTATAAAAAACAAAAAGAGAATTTTAAAGCGGATCCTCTAACAGAGAGAGTAAAAGTGCTGTTAAAAAAGCAGACATTAACACATTAACTTCTAAATAGAATCTGTTCTGTTTTCGAATGCTAAAGCAAAGCATTTGCCCATACCCGGAATAAAATAAAAGATAGCAGAAAAAAATAGGTAAAATAGATTTCAAGGTTACCAGTGGATGGTTGATGAGTTTTTTTATTCGAAAAAATATTAACAGGAAGTAAATTTCCGGAGGCTTGAGAGACATCCTAGAAAAGAAGCTCAGGAAAAGAAAGAAAAATGTCATCTACTGATTGAAGGATATCAAACAAAGGACATTGTAGCATTCGTCATATTCTTTATGCTTCTTAATCACTGATTAATTGAAGATAAATACTTTTAAAAGATTACCATCTCTTAAAGAAGTACCGCCAGTCAAGAGCCTAGTTATATTTTTAACAGGGATTATTTCGAATGGTTACTCATTCAACTTCAAAACTTTCAAGCTGACGTTATAAAAATATGAATTGTAATAAAACTCTTAATTTTGACATTAATGCTCCCATAAACTTACCAGTGCTTAAGAACCACTTCAAAACAGTTTAGATGCCGACTCTAAAATGAAGCTGCTTAGAGGCCTTGGTAGGATTCCCAAATTCAAAGAGAGAACGGCTCTTGAGCTTAGAGTGAGTCAGTTCCTTTATACGTGGAATACTGGCGGAAACTTTGTCGAAATAATCATATTAACTGAGGTTAGGCAAAGGGTTAGACAGTCCATCTGTATATGTAAACTCTGCCTACAAGCTTTGAGCTATAAAATAAACTGTTCCGAATAAATGTAAAATATTTAAACTTCTTATTATTTCTCATATCATTTTGATTTTTCATACCTTTTGATAACTTATATTTTTCCATTTTTCTTCTAGCTTTCGTATTTCATTTTCTTAGTGACATTTTTTCAAATAAAATATTCAATTTTTTAAACTTTTTCAATTTTAGATCAATTGAATGAGAGTATTTATAAAATTTTTAATATGTATCAATCATTTTTACCTTTCTTGATTTTTAAAATTCTAAGAACACTTCATCAGACAATGCTCAGTTTCATTTCAAAAGAAATATTAATTGCTTCTTTTTTAGCACAGTAAACTCAGTAATTAAGTTTTCCAACCTTTGGACAGTATTTTTAACATTTCTACGTAGTTGCAATTTTTTACATTTTTTTTTCAAATCAAATAAACAGGTTTTGAACCAAAGACTTTATTTAATAATGGGAATCAAATACCATAAACAAACAATATAAACTTTATTAAATTAATTTTATCATTGGGAACATGTTTATTTGACTTTTAAAAAACGTGTAATAGTTGGCAGCTATCTTGCTGAGCCAGACTGATCAGGATGAAATAATCTAAAATTACGCTATGTGATATTTTACAAAAGTAGAAATTAGATATACTTCGAAGAATGCAACAAGAAAATGTTAAAATCGCTTTATTAAAATAAGGAGATTCATTTTCATAGAATTTCCTGGAAGACATTTGAGGAAGTTATAGCCATAATTCAGATTTTATTTATTTATTTATTGATGTACTCTGCATGCGAAAATCGTATAGTATCTCATTTTAAAGAAAGACTTGTGTATTACATTTTTTACACATAATCTTTGAAAAATTTAAATTTCTTAAATAGAAAATAATATTTCTGTCTTCCAAAAGAAAGTTAATGCCAAAAATTGCACTGGAGAATATGATAAATTATAATCACTGTCTGAATGAGTAAAAAAATCTTTTATGAAATTCACTGTAAATTTTCTGAAAGGTTACAACAGAAGGAGAAGAACGAGAATACACTCCAGACACTAACTATGCTTATTTTCGTGATCCTTTGATGAAATTTGTGTTTTTTTTGCGATCTTATGACGGTATTTGCGTTCTCTCGCGATCTGTGGACGAAGTTTGTGTTGTTTTCGCGACCATTTGAAGAATTTTGTGGGGTTTTTTCGTGATCCTTAGAAGATATTTGCGTTTTTTCCGCGATCCTTTGAAAAAAGCTTTGTATTTTTGCGATTCTTTGAAGAAATTTGCTTTTTTCGCAAGCTTTTCACGAAATTTCCGTTTTTGTTCCGCGATCCTTTGACGAAATTCACGCTATTTCCGAAATTTGCGATTTTTCGGTGATCTTTTGGTGATATTTGATCCTTTGACGAAACTGACGATTTTTTTTCTGCGAACGATTGTCGAAATTGATTTTTTTCGGCAACCATTTATCGAAATTCACGATATTTTTCCATGATATTTTTAATGTCCAAATTTTCGGACTGATGACTAATTTTTTTTAATTTTCTGAAAATTCGGAATAGAATCACCCTTTATCTTTCTTTCTTCAGTCTTAAAATAACAAGCATAATAAATTATTGCATATGTCATACCGCACTATAATAATTTATTTCACCTTTCTTAAATCCAGCATTTTTTAAAGTGAAATATTTCATCATTATGGTTCGCACTACTACACTGGTTTCCAAAAATTAAGGAAAAACAACAAAAGCAGATATTACTCAAAATGTTACAAGCAGATTTTTATAAAACTGAGCCACAATGTACAACACATAGTAAGGTATAAAATAACATTAAGAGAAATTACCAGACGATTGTGGTGTTTCAGAAATTAACACAATTATAGAATAAACAAAATAAATGTGTCACTTTGGTATAGGAAAAGTACCTTTAATATGGAGTTTGATCACCTCTAGAAGCAATACAGCACATACAGCGATGTGGGATACTGTCAATTATGAGATCAATAAGATCGCTGGGAAGTGCGAGCCATTGCTCTTGTAAAGCAGTTGCGAGGCAAGGGCCTGAAGAGGGGATTGAGAGCAGTTACACATCTTCCTAAAGCATCTCAAACATGCTCGATGGAATTCAAGTCCAGTGATCGAGCTGGCCATTCCATGCGCTGAATTGTTTGGTGCTGAATATATTCTTCTACGATGTGAGCCCTGTGCGGTCTAGCATTATCGTCCTGTAACATGAAATCATTACCTATTGCACCGGCATAAAGGAGCACATAATCATCAAGAATGTCATCACTATATACGTGAGCATTCACAGTTCCACGTGGAAAGACGTGGAAGTCTGTACGTCCGCCCAAAGATGTACCATCCCAAACACAGACACTGCCTCCTGCTCCATACGAATCTCTTTTACGAATGTTTGATGGATGATAGTGTGTTCCCTGTTCTCTTCTAATCAAGAAATGCCTACTATCGCTTTGGAGGCTAAACTGGAACTCATCCATGAAGAGAACACGTCTCCACTGATCAGCCGTCCAGTGGACATAGTGACTTGCCCACCTTAAACGTTCCCTTCGGTGACATGAGGTGAGCGGCACACAGATGTCTGGTCGCATCGCGTAAAGACCACCTTCCTGAATCTTCTACGCACAGTAGACGTTGATACAAACCTTCCAGTTGCTGTAACAAGGGAGGCTCTAAGATGAGAAGGAGGCTGCTGTTGTATTCCTTCGTAGACATAACCGCAAAATGTCGGTCATCGGTTCTTGTCGTAGCTGTTGCCCGTCCTTGGCTAAATCTTCTCGAGGTCGAACCAGTGGTTTGAAATTGTTTCCAAAGGCTAGGAACAACCGAAGGACTCAGATTTAGTCATATGGCCACCTCTGTGTGACTTTGGCTTACCTCCAATCTTCCAATGGCTCTATATCGCAGTAACGCGGACAAATGATACCTCGAAAACATACTAATGATTTGGCTATCTCAGTTTTCTTATCTTATAATCACAGCGACACCAGCAGCCGTACTCTCTAGCATGCATTTTATGCTCCTCACAGATGACGCAATCCGATTGCAGCGTCACTAATTTGCATTTTGTAATTCTATTCAGCATCTTTTAGTTAGCAACATATGCAAATTTCATACGGAGGTTAATATTTTAACGAGTTATCGCTCTTTTTGTGATTTTTCCTTAATTTTTGGAAACCAGTGTAGGTTGACAAGCGCACTGTATAAACGCTTCAGATTTCACATAATTTGACTTGTTTAAAATGCATGCCAAGATTTTTAATCGCAAAATTTATGTACGAAGATTATGTTACTTAAGTTTATCTAATGATATAGTTTGTGATACGCTTATATATCACTGCTTTTGCTCTGGTTATAAATTTAATTTTGTCTCACCTTTCAGTGTAATTAACTTTAACAGTACTTTTAAATAAAAAGATGTCTCTAATTCACGAAATAATTTTAACTTACACTTGCAAAAAAGTTTTTAATGTACTCATTCATATATATCTATGCATATGTAAATTCTTGTTGTTCTTCTTTATACAAATTAGAGGTGGGCATTATTTAACATATCAGTTAAAAAACGCTGTTATTGCTTTAAAGTTTCTTTTTAAGTAACAGAATATCAGAAACTCCCTATTAATTTTATAACTATTTATCAATTTCCCTTGCGAAAAACTGAAAATAAGACAAAAAAATTTTTTTAGCTTTATTTTAATTTTATATTGCGATGAAAATAAAATCGCAAAACCTTTTTTTCCTAGTTCTTAATAACCTTCTAAGAAAAAGGCGAAAAAAAAATTCCACTATTACAAAAGAGTGAAGTAAATCCTACTTTATCTAAAAAACAAAACCCAAAAACGTTCAACCGCGTCCTATGTATGAAAACGAAAAGCCAACACGTATCCTTCAACAGCGTCCTATGTATGAAAAAAAAGCCAACAAGTATTTTCATTTCATTCATTACTCAATCACTTTTCACCCCCCCGCTAACAATAATAGAGGCGTCCAAGCAGAATCCATCTGCTCGGAATCTTACAGCAGAGGCAAACTCTTCTCCTCATTCTGTTGTCAGAAATAAAACTATTTATCCGTTGTAATTATCTGTCAGTGTCACATATTCTATACCAACTGTTAAATGTTCAAATATTATGTTCGCTTTAGCATGATATCTGTAGTTCTTTCAGTGTCGAATGCTTAAAAATTTAAATCACCTCTCTGGGAGATAAAAGTTACTTGTAATATATAGCTATGAAGCAGTTATACTATTCAAAAAATATATTATTGCTTTGAATATATTGTATATATAGACTAGGTAATATTAGAATCTGAGAATTTAACGTTGTCGAGAGGGGAGGGAAAGTTTTTCTTTGTAAGTTAGATTCGAGCATGCTTATGTGGCTGGGGATATTCTGAGGTAATTTGTAAGCTAATATCGCGCTTGCTTTGGTGGTTGGTTAAGGATGTTTTAAAATGAAATAAAGTATTTTTTCGACTGCATGTTGAAGGATATGTCTGTTGATGCTACGTACGGGTGCGGTAAAGTTATTTATTTATTGTACTTTTTGTCATAAATATGACTGCTAGAAAACTTTTTTCTTGGAATTAATTTTACTAAAGCAATAAGATTATAGGAACATTCGTAAAAATTTTAAAAATGCTTTAATCAATTTGGAAAAAATAATTATCACTGTTGTCAAATATGAAAGCGTTCATATAAGTGAAAGTATCATGATAGTGAAATATTTTAATTAACAAATTTTGTCTTAAACCTAATTAGGTTTAACCCTCTCGTCAACCCGAGCCTCATACGAGGCTCCTACTTCGAATTGCAATATTTGAAAGAAAAAAATTATTTTTGTTAATTCCAGCACCTAATAGTGATAGCATATGTCGATACATTTACTATTATGACTTTATTTACGTTTCAGCATTTAATAATAATAATATTAATAAAAATTTGATTAATTATTAGTAAACCGTTAGCGTTTCTTTTATTTCAAACATATGTTTCACTCTTTAAATTTAAATTAGGGACTCCTTTTCCGAATTAGTAGTTTGCGATCACAGATAAAAAATACTACTAAATTTTTTATGTTTGTTTAATCTGGTTGTAATATGACATTTTACAAACGTCTTAAAAAATTCTTCCTTAGACTATTTTCATATGAAAAACACGCAACATAACTACAATCGTTAGGTTTCTGTAAAGAACACATTCGTTAAATTTCAGTAAACTGTAATATCTGTGATTTATATAGCTACTTTTAATTTTGTTAGCGTGAAAGTAATTTTTCCCAAAATTGGAGGGAAAAAAATCGGTGCCGAGAGGGTTAAAAGATTTTATTAAATTATTTAAAATTATTTTTTTATATCCCATAATGTTATTGGATGTTGTTAACGGACAGGTCAAAATACACAGTTGATCGCATCGCACCATTATTCGATAAGTGAGACACATGAAAAAGTGAAGTGTTTCAGAAAAAAACGAAAAATACTTTTATATGGGGGGGGGGGGTTAAATGCTTGGGAATGCATAGAGTAAACATTTATTTTAGTATGAGCAATTTTGTTAATTTAATATATCGCTCACCCGCAAGAAAAGTGACACATCTCGACAAAAGTAAATTTCACAGGAGAGGCAAAAGATAAATTGCATGATTTTACTGTAACAAGAAATTATAGAACTTAGCTTTGCATGCTGGAATGAAAACTTGCATAAAAATATAAAATCCTTAAAATTAAGACGTAGAATGAGATTTGGAGGGTTGAGTAATTTTACCTCCATACACAGTCACCCTTCTTCTGTGGTCATAAATGGACATATGGCGTAATAAAGTGATTTTACGCATAGGTACACTTATAAAACTGCTTGTGTAGCAAGACGCACTTATAACAGACCTGTTAGTGGGAAAAAATGCAAAATGAATATTTGCAAGACGTGTCTCTTTTCGTGCGGTTGAGCGATATGTAAACAGCGAGACTAAATAATATTGTAAGCAATATATATATATATATACATACATATTATATATATATATAATTACTCTAATTTGATCTTTTTTATAGATGTTTAAACATCCTTTTTAACACTTTCCAACAAAGTTGAAAAGTGTTTATGACTTATGTTTGTCTGGCCTTCTGTCTGCGCTCTAACTCCCGAAAATATACTCGGATTGCCCTGAAATTTTTGGATGTTATTAATGTTTACCAGAGCCTGTTCACTATTTAAAATGAAGTTTCTAGCATGTTTAGTTCATTTACAGGGTCAGTCAAAAGTTTTCCATTACATTACGGCCTATGGGAAAAAATCGTTGAAAATGATTTTTAATGATGTTACATTCTTTCAAACATAATAAAATATATATGCATTTATCAAGTGCACTAAAATATGCATTCTGTAGAATATGCGGTGCAAAAAATAGTTATTATTCATTTAAAGGGCAACACAAAAAAAAATTCCGTTACATAATGATATAGGAGTGGAGATAATTGTTCGCGGCGCATTTTAATTATGTTAAATTATTTAATGTATAATAAAATTGATATACATCGCTGAGTTTTACTATAACTTATTTCCTGTATAATACGAAGTGTATAGTATTTACAGGGACACAGAAATGATTTCAGATACTATATTGTATCCAAAGTACTTACTGCACAGTGTACAGTAGCGATGGTTGCTGGAAATACATTTTTAATTATGTTATGTGTTTTTATATTTCACTATATTTTTGTATAGCATATGTGGCGTATAAATGCTGTAATTCATATACAGGGCTACACAAAAAGAAAAAATAATTCGTAATGGTTACTGGGTATAATTGCAAATTGCTTAAAAGTGGTTTTGAATGAGTTATGCATTTTTACGCTGAACTGTATTTAGTTTACTAAGAAATCTTTGTAGAACATAGATAAAATGATATACAGGGCCACGCAAAGAATTGGATACATGGCCGCCTATAAATGATAATTTCTGGAAATGGGATTTTAGTAGTTTTAAGAGTATTTTACTTTGAATTAAACTTGAGCTAAATAGTGGTGTGTAATAAAGGTACTAGGTTAACTACAGGGTCGTAAAAAAGTACACAAGTATGTATCCATTTATTAGTATAAATTGCTGAAAGAGAAATTTCAACCTGTCATGCGTTTTCTTACTAAACTAAATTTCCCCATTATATAGTATGTATATCAAGCTACAGATCAAATACAGGGCTAAAAAGAATTGGATTAAATATTTGCTATGAGCGGTAACTGCTGAAATCAGTTTTTCAAATGTTTTAAGCGTTTTCTAAAATGTTTACTTCCTTATTTCCCTAAATAACGAAGTTTTGTTAAAGCATTCAGGAAGTGTTGGAAAGTTTTTCATAATCTGGGCTTAACGCATGATTTTTCTTACTTGTTTAATGTCAAATTGCGGTATGTTTGTAACCACTCATATTAAGGAACGCTCGAAATATATAGACAGAGAGAGAGAGAGAGAGAGAGAGAGAGAGAGTTGTGCATTTTAGGAATAAGTGTGAGATATCTATCGAATAATCTAATTATTCGGCAGATGAATTTATAATTGTGATCAATTTACTTGAATATATTAATTTTCACTTTAAAAAATTGAGAATTATTCTAGACATTGGATGACATTTGAACTGGGGACATCTTAAATCCTAGAGAGCTTTGAATGCTAGAAGCTATTTAAAAGAAAAAATTTGTACTATTCCTTTATGTACAGATATCTTCAGACTTAGGTTTTGTGGGAATAAGAAAGTAGGATATTGTAATTATAAAATAATAATCATGTTGGATATAGACTCTAAACTTTTTAAATATATATATAATTCTGTTTAGTGTGTCTTTATGTCCCCCTGCTGAAGTTCTATAACTTGTTTTGATTTTTTGTAAATTTTAACTCTACGTTTTAAATGTGAGATTAGATCATTTCTTCAGACATTAATATTTCAAAGAAACAAAATATTACGCAAAAGTCCAAAAAATGTTTTTTACCTACAAATACTTAACCAAATCTATAAAAATGACCTACATTTAGATAAAAGTGCAAATTTCAACAAATTTTATTAGGTTATTGTAACAGGTTACCAAGCTAGTGGTGTAATGATGGAACGTGTTAACAAAAAGTAAAAGTTTTTCCCATCTCTAATACTTTAAATTATTAAATTATACGAAAAGAAAATATTGACTCTATTTAAACTCTTTGAAATATTTTTGAGTTACAAGTGTAATATTTTGCAAGCTTGTGTATAGTTTTCGTGCACAAATATGGATATTTAGTTGTAAAAATATGAGCAAAACCAACCGCGTAATCACGTTCTGAGCAAAAAATTTGCAGATTTTATTTATTTTTTACATACTTCTAATAGTCCGAATATATCGAATTTGTTGAAAGATTGTGAAAAGAAAAAAGAAAGATTGTGGTGAAATACTGAAATTTGGTTACTTTTAGCGTAGAAAAAAAAAAGAATGTCGCGGGAAGCGCTAAGTTACTTACGGTCGCTATTTTCTTTTTCTTGAAAGCGTCAAAACTCATATTTTTGAAAATGAATTACCCTGTCGTAAAGAAGTAAACAGCCGGCTTAAGTGTTTATTTTTCTTTTTTACGTACCTCTAAAATCAAGCTCAATCCAAGCTTCGAAAAAAGAGGAGAAAACGCGAAATTGAACATTTTACAATTGTTTTTTGAATTCTTAAAATTCTTTTCTTCCTGCAGTTTACCGCGTTCGAAAGTAAACAGTAAGAAGTTTAAGAATATGTTTATACATTTTTTTTCGTATCGGATTACCCAGAATGGTCACCGTGCTAGGCGTTTATGCGCCATTTTACGATATTCATTATGGTTTTTAATTAATATCTCGGTTAATTAACCAAAATGAAAAAAGCAGCGCCACATGTGCATTTGAACCTACCTTAGACTATCCTCATCTAAATTTTTAGACCTTTACATGCGGTAGATTTCTCTAACCATCACAAACAGACGACACACAGACATCATTCATTTATTAGTATACGTTTTTAGCGGTAAATTTAGTTGAAATTGCCGTCAGCTCGGTTTTCTTTTGTTGCGAATTTCAGTACTTAGCAGGGACTTGTATCTACCATAGTTTATCATTATATAACTTTTTTCCCATTGTAATTTTCTCTATCCAGTTGCCAAACCCTAAAAAAAGAAGGTAAATTTATTTTTTTTAAATGATAATACATGTACATTGATTTTATAAGTCTAAAAAAAGTTCAGACTGAATCGCTGTATTTTAGTATCTGAAATTGTCGTCATTATGAGTAGAGAATTCACATTTTTTATCAATAAAATGAAAAGCTTTAAGTATAAGTGTGTGAAAATGATATAGTACCTTTGCTTGTATATTAAGTTAAAACATCCATTATAATACAGGCATTTGAATTTCAAGAAAATAATTAAGGGCGAAAAGGATTTATAAGTAAAAAATTTATCATCTAAATGATTTGCAATTTCGTTTCTCGACATAGTTTAAACCGAAGATTTAAAATATATTGTCAAAATTGGGTGTTGCCATTGAAAAAAAAACAAATTTTGGTCTGGTTTTGACTTGTAGATGACAAATTTTATACACATAATTTAAAATTAAACTTTATTTCCAGTCATTTGGTGCCAGTAACTTTCATCTACAGGGTGACAATAATTGAACTATATGAAATAAAACGTAAATTATTTAAAAACTTTTGTGTTCACAAACTTTATTAAACATGTAAACGTCACTACAGATATTAGGATTTAATTTATGACATGTTCGATATGGCTGCCATCATTGCCTACGGTGTGGCACAGACGAATAGCAAAATTCTGTATGACCCTCGGAAGTGACGGAACACCGATGTTCTCGGTGACCTCCTGAATGGCAGTTTTCAGCTCTGATATGGTTTTGGGTTTATTTCTGTACACATTGTCTAGACCAACAAAAATGAGTCACATATTTTCAGATCCGGAGAATATGGTGGCCAAGCGAGTCACATTCCAGTGGCCTCTGGGTACCCCAGAGCCAGAATGCGGTACCCAAAGTGATCCTCCAGGACATCAAAGACTTACTTGGTCCGATGGGGTAGAGCTCCGTCTTGCATGAACCGCATCTTGTCGAAATCAGGATAACTTTGGATAATGGGGATGAAACCATTATCCAAAACCTTCACGTATCATCCAGTAGTCACCGTGCCGTGAATGAATATCGGACCGATTATTTTGTGACGGGACATTGCACACCACACAGTCACTCGTTGACGGTGGAGAGACTTCTCGATCGCGAAATGCAAATTCTCAGTCCCCAAATGCGCCAATTTTACTTATTGACGAAGTTACGTACACGTTGCGTGCGCATGCGCATACTAATTCCCATCATGCCCAGCGGCCAAACACGAAGTTTGAACTTCATCATGCAAACCGTTCAGAAGTTATAATGGTTTCATTTCATATAGTTCAATAATTGTCACCCTGTATTTGCATAGTTAGTAGGGAGTGTTTATTTTTTTTCCAACAACTGTACCTTCTTGCCAAACCTTGTAGCTCTCCCCGAGCAGTCTTTTCATAGAACAGTACACGTACTCAAATTTCTATCTTTATTATTATACAACCCCATGACTGAAACTTAAGTCATCGATATTATCAAATATCCGGATTGGTATTGTGAAATAAAATAATGGAATTTATGCATGTGGGGATGGGGGAGCTCACTAAAATATAAATAGTTTCTTTGAAATTTCTGTTTATACCAAGGTGAAAATTTATGTTTATTGGAATGTGCCAAGTCTATGTTTCAATATTCCTAAGTTGGTAGAACTTTTTTTTGGACCTGTTCATATAGACTGTATATAAGTGTGTATACAAGTAAATCTTTTTTAAATGTTTGTCGTGATAATGAGCTCATTAAAAACTAGATAAAATGTAAGTTGAATTATTCCTACTTTTTTTAAACTGAATTTAAAGATATTTTTGTATTCTAGCATAACTTCACCGAACGCCGAGAAACGCTAAAATTATAATTGAAAATCCCTTTAAAAATCAATAAAAATTAAAAAATTGTATGGACAAAATTAAGTATGTTAGGCTAAAAATTTGAAATCGAATTCCTTTACAAATGGGAAAAAAACCGCCGAATAATACAAAAAAT
This sequence comes from Maratus speciosus, assembly GCA_963932465.1. Taxonomy (NCBI): domain Eukaryota; kingdom Metazoa; phylum Arthropoda; class Arachnida; order Araneae; family Salticidae; genus Maratus; species Maratus speciosus. The sequence goes on from CAWVRF010000632.1 coordinate 91,567, forward strand.
AATGCTAAAAATCGCATTAAAAATGTTAAAAATACAAAAATCACATAGTATAAAAATTATTATAGTGGATGGTTATTTTACTGAAGAAACAAAATGATTTTTTCATGTTTATGTATCTTTTTGAAAAAAAGCTTAAAGCTTAAAACAAAATTATTTGAAAGCAATCTCAATTTATTGCTGAATATTTAGTTTCAACATACTGTAATGTAAGTCATGCTGTAACTTCTTGAGATTTATTATTCTGTATGTGTATGTGCATAATGTATTTTTTTTAAGATTTAAATTGGGAAAAATATAATTTATGAATCAAGAATCGGGAAAAAATATAAAAAATGAAGAACTACAGGTAAAGCAAAAAAATAGGTTCTGTCAAGAGACTTCCAATGGTCCCATCATTCAGTCTACTTCTCCAAGCAAGTGACGAAAGTATTTTGTAGCAGAAAGCATGACACTTGAACACACATGACAAATGAATTTATTTGGGATCAATTTTTTTTCAATAAAAGAGATAAATCTTGAATTGTAAGCGGTTGTTGTTTGATGACGATCTTATTGGCTGCTGCTTCTGGAAATTTGGTTTTAAATGTCCACTTTAGAGCATTTTCTGAAATATCATCTGTTGTTACCGAAAAATGGAAAACAATTCGATTTTATACGTTCTACATAAAAACCCCTGCTGTCATCATACGCCTACAAACAAAAATTATTTATAGAATATATCCTAAAGCAATCAGTTTCGATTTAATATTAGCATTGTTTGCAACATAATCATGTAGATATGACAACTTAAAATAACTTACTTAGCTTATTAATACTCCAGCAAAGCTTTTAATGAAAAAATTGAAATTTTATAGGAAAGTACAGAAAAGTATAATGTACATTAGAGCAGCTTCTATAACATGGCATGGTATTTTAAACCTTGAATTACTTTCAAATGGCTCGAATACCATCAGACAAACTGTGCAGAATGAGAATTCTTTCCATGACTACAGGGATGACAACCTCGGGAACTCAGCTTACGCTTTAGTGATAGTGTAATCCCGAGAAACAGATGTTATGATGTTATCATGATGGAACAGATGTTATGACTAAATAGAATTTATTCAAAAAAGTGTCTCGTGGGTACATCATAAAGTTTAAGAAAAATGAAACATAATAAGTATGACGTCACATGCGACCTAGCGGAGACTAACGAAAAAGACAAGCTGACATGGTACCTATATTACACATGTATCTTTTCTTCAGACCGGTAGAGTCACATGATGCTCGAATACAAGTCCACAAAAATAGCATGACGTGACTCTTGCGGTCAAACACAACAAATAATATATCATCCTGTCTCTCTCGTTATCTTCCCAACTTAACAGTTTGTAATGCATTATCATTGCACTTCCCGAAAGTAAAGTACAAATTGCAATACCCATTAACTGAATCAATTTTCTACAATGCAAAGATTACTGATAGTTTTAAGCTTCCAACTTTTAAAGCAAGCTATTCATTTGCAGATTAGTCACACATTGTTGCCATCAATCATCTTTCAAATTGTCCTCCTTTCAAAAGCCTATATGGGATACAATTTTTGAGTTTTAAGAATTTTATTTAAATCTATTTCTCCTCTTTATTTAAATTTCATGAGGTTCAGAAAACATAATTTTCGGTACTGCTCGAGGCTAACGAAAAAGACAGGCTACCGCGGTGGGTCCGATTCTTCTTTTTTTACAGACCGCTGGAGTCACGTGATGCTCGAATGCACCAATGAAGGTGTGCGAAAAGAGCATCACGTGACTCCAGCGGTCTGTAAAAAAAGAAGAATCGGACCCACCGCGGTAGCCTGTCTTTCTCGTTAGCCTCGGGTACTTCTGATCTCACGTCATACACTCTGATCCAGGGTTGCCAGTTGGGCATTTTTTTAATTCAAAAAATACAAATTCTTACCGGAAAAGTCTAAAGAAGAATTTTTACTTAAGTTAATCATGAAATTCCCGTCATCAGGGGGATACCATTCGTGCGATGCGCCAACTGTAAAGATTTCCTAACTGCTCGCGCATTACGTCACATGGCGGGCAGATTCGCCTCGCACCGCTCGTTTCAATAATATTTTATACTGTTCTGCGTTGGAAGCTTATTTCTGTGACTGATTTTAATTATTCTATTATTTTAACAGACTTTTTGAAAACAAAACCTAGTAAATGCGCTATAACAAGGTGTTCTAGTGACTTTCGGAGAACACTATGCAGATTTAACAATACAGTTCAGAGTCTCAAATCCGGACGTCGAAATACACGGCTTTTTGTTAACTGCCGATTATTATTCTGAAAAATCGCAACAAAAAACACTAAAATCGCAGGGGACAAAATTTACTATATTATGCTGCAGTTCTAAAACCGAATTACTTTTACGAATGTCAAAAAATTTCTGCAGAACACGAAAATCTCTAAAAAATGCATAAAAGAATCTCGAGAAATTCCTTATAAACTTTAATGAAAGGGGAAAAAAGAGGACAGCATTTACTATATTGGAATAAAAGATTAAAACCGGATTTCTATAAATGCAGACAAATCGCCATCAAATGGGGGGAAAAAAAGGTTCAAAGTTCAAAACTCGCAGAGGAGAAAATTTATTATATTTGGTAACCGAGTTCCTTTTACAAATCTAAAAAAAAAAAAAAAAAAAAAAAAAAAAAAAAAAAAAAGGCCACGGGACATTAGAAAACTCTAAAAATCGCATAAAAAATTCACAAAAAATGCAAAAATCTCTGCACGAGCTCAGAATAAATTTTATTGAAAACATGACAAGATTTAATATATTGTGCTAAAAAAAATAAAGCAGGATCCATTTTACTCATATGGAAAAATCGCCGCAAAATTAAAAAAAAAAATCAAAAATTGCATAAAAAATTTTCTTTTGTTATTGTGATTTTTTTTTTACCTTTTTTTAAAAAAAATTCCTCTATTAAAATATTTGCTTTAGCATTACCTTTTTTTACTTTCTTTTATCTATAATAGAAGAAAGTATTGTAGTCGAAATTTTGTTCGATTTCCGGTTTTTGGAGGATATCCACGTTTTAAGGGTCAGATAATCCGAAAAACATGTTTTTACAAAATATCTGTCTGTCCTTATCTATGTGTGTCTCATTATATCATCGGAAAGCATATGAAGTTATGCATACATTTGAACCAAACTTCATACATGGGGCGCTGTGATAAGGATTTTTGTGCGATTTTCTCAATTTTTCGTAGATCTGTTGTACATCGGCTGCTGATGCAGCGACATACACTTCGAATCTAGCTAACCCGGCGCTTAGCAAACAGCTGACGTACAATATACTCTACAGATATTTGAATCATATTGATGTGCATTTGAAACTAAAGAATTTAAAAATTTAATTTTGATTATTAATAATGAAGATCAATGATTTTACAACATGACAGTGTGTAAAAAGTATTATTCACATGCATTATTGAAAATATGATATTGGTTCTTACTTTTTTTTCTTTTCTATTTTTTGAAAATGTTTTCACATTGTTAAATCTGTATACCTCCATATATTTTTTTCTATTGTTTCCCTATTTGTATGGAGAAATGTTATATTTGATGTGTTTTATAAGATAACATGGAACATATTACTGAAGTTGTTTTAAATTTTACGATATTGTTATTTGAATATTATAATGTAAAAAATATGCATAATACATATTTTTTCACATAATGGAATTAGTTTAAGTATAGAGCAATATTATTGTATTATTTTGATCCTGAATAAGCATAGTGACATTCGAAATTTTTTGAAAACTTATATTTAGTAATTGAACAATGCATTATTGTTAAAAGTTTTAATGTGTGAGTTTTGATTAATTTATTCTGTTTGATAATACTAGTCTTTTTTATACTACTGCTTTGTAATCATATTCATATAATTCATTTATTCATTTTATTTTACAATAGTTTAAAGTTTTCATTTGTACTTTTACACATTAAAAATTAAATTTTTTTGCGAATTTTTCAAGTATTTGAATGTAAACAAACGTACCGTGATATTATTTAACCATCATGCATTTTATATTTAATTAACTCCAATCAGTGTTTGAACAGATTATTTTAAGGAAAATGATTTCGTTCAATTTACTTTGGAAAATCTGCTTTTTAAAAATTTGTTTTACTTCATATTTCATTCTTTCGCATCCATTATGACGGCTGGTCGATCTCTAATCTTGTCCGCCACGTGACGTTTCAGTCCTGCTCTACTCTGATTGGCTATCCTTCAAATGGAACAACCTTATGATAGAAGAACCTTGCCCATCATGAAGTAAAGCAAAATTTACAATAAAGATTTTCAGGAATATATTCGAAATTTAATAGTTTTAAAAAAGGTCAATCTCGTAACCCTGCTCTGGTCAAGGATTCTCATTTTGCAAAACTTGTTCTGTGATATTGCAGCACTCTGTATAAATTCTTTTATCTACTTTTATTAAATTCTCATATTTTTATGTATATATACACAATACATGCATTCAGAACAAAAGAAGAAAAATAATATAAAGAATTCTAAGAAATAAGTGCATATAGAAATGAACGAATTGAATTTTGATTAGTTAAGAATTCAGACATGATTCTGTTTGATTTCATTTACTGAATAATTAGACTTCATGACAAATCGTAAATATATCCCTTAATAATGTTACTGTACTATGCATTAGAAATGAAAACTGTTTCACTTTTAATGCTTTGAGTGGCTCTGGAAATTTGGAAAACAGATATTTTAAAAAATCATTCTATTTCATCATAAGTTTGTCAAAAAACATTGGGTACATTTTTTTTTCAGCAAGAAAATTATAGATGTTTCCATTCACGTAATTTATTAATATCAGTTGAAATAATCATGCCATTTTGGGAAGTAAGTCCAATAGCAAAACAAAAGAAAATGACTTTTATACAAAATTTTCATCCAATATACCAACAATGAAATTTTGTAAATACATAGAAATTAATTTTGAAGAATATAAAACGTCATGATTTCAGTTATCTTTAAGCAGATTGCTTATGAGTTTCAACATCCATGATAAACTAACGAACAGAAATACAAAGATGTTAAGAGCAAATTCAATTTTAGTCTCCAAAGTCAGGGGCAACAGGTCCAAGGCCCACTTCACACATGTCAAGTTCATACACCGGAAGGATTCACGGATTGGAACACTTAACCGATTTCACGAATTTGATGAACAACTCATTACTCTGCGTAGGATTTTCGGCTGCAAATGTCTGCCACTTGATAGTCTGAAGAATTTCCTCGGCATTCTTGACAAAGAAATCTGTAGCTGAGGCGATCAGTTCAGTTTCTGAATGCTGGAGTGCTAAAGTGATGGTTTCACAAAATGTGTCGATGATCATGTTCTTTTTCATGAACTCTCGGCATTTCACTTTGAGATCCAGAACATCGTATTTGTCAGCCAATGTGAAAAGGCTGAATACATTTTCTTGGGAAATCATTTCGATGTCTCCACAGTAGAGGAAGTATAAGAAATCAGAAAAAGGAGAAGGGTCGCAGTCCTCGATTTCTACAACGCCAGTAGCACTCTCCTTCATGTCATGTCGAAAAGTGGATGCAAAGACTGGAGAACGGACTTTCAAGACGAGTCTGTGTGCCGGGATCTCTGAACCTTTGACTTTAATGATGACATCACAATCCTCTTTCTGGAGGAATAATTCCTTGAAGTCATGGGCAACTTTTTTCTCACAAGGACTGGCGGAGGATCCTGAGGCACAGGCTTCACCTAATTCAGAAAAAAAGAATGTTAATAAGTCTGAAGAACTTTGTTACAGGAGGCTTCTAGGAATTATTTCTCTTTGATATAAATATCTACCAGTTATTGAAAGGCTTACATTATATTTAGTCTCAATTATTTATTCAATTAAACATTATCGCATTGTATTTTGCAGATAGTATTATACACATTTTTTTAGTCTCCAAAGCTTTAATCTTAGAAAAATAAATAATAAAAAGAAAACCTAATACTTTTTGTACTCGCGACTAATAGCACTGAAGAAATAGCAAAAAAGTGTGCGAAAAATACAAATAGTAATTCTTAAAGTGCACAAAATATTTCCAACGCTCGAACTCATGCATTATGATATTATAAAATGTAAACTATTCTATAATTATAAAAAAAAATGAAAGTAATTTGATGCTTAAAACAATAGACATTCCTTTTACACAGAAATAAGTGACCTATCGGCCGTTGCTTTTGCAATTTATTAGTATATCCTTTAACACTTATTGCATATAAAACAAAAAAACTGATAGTTTTATAGCAAAATGTATACTAAACATTCGGAAGTAGGTAGAATTTAAATCGAAGAATTATTGTAAGAACTGCGTAATGTTAAAATCGGTTAAGATAGTTCAGTTACATAAGTTTTATAACTTCAAAAACTTTGCATAGCAATTTAACTAAATTTTGCAAGCATATACTGAGTGATTATGCCATGTTGTGTGTACTCACCACTTAAATATACCTATTTTTCCGCATTCTTTTTTTTCATAAATTTGTTATTCAAAATTTCAATATCTGAAGAGAGATTTCATTCTTATTTTGAAATACCTGTTTTTTATTTACTGTTGTTAGATTTCGAAAAGTTCAAATATTTCCAAACGCATTTTCATTTGATATATATATTTAAACTTTTAATAAATAAACCAACTAGTTTCGGTTATACAAAATCACGGTGAGATTCTTAAGGTCTGTAATGACAAACTATCTTAGCATAAAATTTTAAATGTGTACTTCATAAACAAATATAACAAGATATCAGGCATCACAAAAGCCCGATGCTTTAGCAAATATAATCTTCCATAAACGTGATTTATTTTACACTATGTGTGGGGAGGATTGCTTTTTATTAAAGCACTTTCTTTTGCGATATGTGAATTTTTTGTTTGTTTCTTTCTTTTTAGTAGACATTTGCAAGAATAAATTTGACAATTTTTGTAAAAATCACAATATAAAGAAAACTTAATTAAATTTCACAATCTGGAGAAAGCAATGGCCATCCACTTCAGTTGTTATGCTAAGAGGACTTGCCAACTAGGTACAGTTGCCCCCCTGTCCCCTAACGGTGACATAGTGTGGGTTTCAATTGCCTGGGGCAATTCAAAAAATAAAAAATAGAGGCTGTTATAATATTTAAGACATCAGTTTTCTGGCTCTCTAAAGATTTTGCAAGGATAGCAAACCTCCCTGTCTTACATGTATGCAACGCCACTCATCCCTAACAAAAATCTTGCGTATGCCTATGCTTGTATATAACTTTTTATGATGGGAAAATAGCACTTTTTGTAATTTCACTTGTATTGGAGACAAAAAGCTATCATTCCAACGCCGTTTTATGCACTTGGAAATCCGATAAGTTATTAAATTAATATTTAAATCTCAATTTTCAGTTTGGAGGGAAAAGAGCACATCACATGTCGAAAGCGCTTGTGATGTTACAGTACGTGTATACGGTAAACCACAGACATTATTGAAGCGAGACGACAAAATGTAAACTTTCATACTGTGAAGGTATTTTTTCCTGAAAATAATACCTGTACTTTACCAGTAAAAAGGGCTTGACTTTTTTAAATAAATCTTTGTAGAATTCGGGCTTCAGAACGTGAGGTCTGTTGCCAAATAATGTAAATAACTACAAAAACAAACATAATAATCTTTTACTCTTTTTACTTTCTTATAGGTAATAGAACAAAGTATTGTAATCGAATTTTTTTTCGACTTCGTGTTTTCGACGGATTTCTACGTTTTAGGGGTCAGATATCTAAAAAAAAAACAAGTTTATACAAAATGTCTGTCTGCCCGTGTATCCGTCGCCATTGTACAATCGAAAAATATATGAAGTCATGAATGGAATTGAACCAAATTTCATACATACCTTTTTAACTGTGTCAAGCAGGCCCTCCTTGAATGTGGAAATATTCTGTTGGGAGGGGTGCTGTAATAGTGATTTTTTTTGTGTAATTTTGTCAATTTTTCGTAGTTATATTGTGCATCGACGATTCTTGCAGCAACACGAACTTCACCTCCTGCTAAGCTATTCGCAAACAGCTGATGTACAACAAAATAATGAAGAATATTGATTTTATGAAATACCATGATCGAAATTAACTCGTTTTTACTCCGATTAAATGGCTGGGGCAGAAATTTAAGATGAAAATCAAAGTTGGAATAATATTGACTAATAATATTAAAGTATTAACATTTGTACCATTTTCTGAAATATTAAGATGTATGAGACCAAAAAACATTTTGTGATTGGCACATCCAACTATTTATTTACACACACACACACATAAATATATATATAAACAATTTATTTGTATACATTATTACTATCTTCTTTTTATGTGTAATTTACTTCTTTTTGTATAATAAAATAGATAAATAGATTGTTTATATTAAATAAATTGTATAAATATTGAAAAAAATTGCTTGTCTTTATGAAACATTGAATAGGTTCCCAGAAAACAAAATCCCTCTTGCCAAACCACTTTCGCTTAAGACCCTATACTGGAAAAGTACCGCAATATCTTCTTAATTAATCTTTGTCTTGTTTATATCCAAATCATGATCGCGAACTGACGTGTAGTAATTTTAAATTTATGAGAATATGATAGTGAAATGTGAATTGATTAACAAAATAAAATGTTAACTGTAACCTCTTCTCTAAATTAGAAAGAGTTCGCAAATAATCGGCTGTGTGAATTGCAGTTTCATCTGATTTATGAAAAATTGGAGAATGTTTACTTTAAAGTTATTTTACAAATTAGCATAAAAATAATTTTTCTTTTTGTAGTACGTCCCTAATTGCATATCAAACACCAGTAGTAACAATGCATTTTGCACTCGGAAAGAAATTAAATACTAATTTTGATTTGTTTCAGAGCGTAGCGAGGATGTTATTTCAGATGCAGTAAGGATCTTACATTATTTACTTATGTAAATGGGAGATTGTGTCCATGTCTACATTAAAAATGATTTAAACGACCCAGATTACGAAGAAGTGGTGGGCTGTGTCCCTGATTTATTTACTTGCGGTAGATTTGGCTTTTGATTTAACTGAATGGGAAAATTAATAAACTTCAGTATGCTTCGGTATTTTTAGAATTTTAATATTGCAATAATCAATGCTTTCCACAACTTATTAAAATGTAAAGAAAAGTGCACTTGATTCATTATTTTGCAAGAAAAGGCCTGAATGAATCTGTATTTTGCTAAGGACTGTATTTTCTATGCCAGTAAATTTCTAAATATTTTTGGATTTTTTGTGTGTGTTTAATTGAAATTTTGAATGTGGTAAAATTATAGAAATGTAAACTGCAAAATTTATCAAACTGATCGAGTGCACATTACTGATAAATCTGTCTAAATTTAATTTTACTCTTTTTATATATATATTATCATTTTTAAGTATTATATAAAGTTTTATATCTTTAAAAATAAAATGAATGAATAGGGACTTCTTATTTTTGATCTCAATAAAAAGTATGATTAGGACAGTGATGTTATGGTGTTTTGAAAAGCTCAACAAATACTTTAGTGTGAAACCAGAAATCTTATTAAACTGTGAAATTTCATAAACGTAAACAGAAAATGTAGAATACCTTCTGGTCTCTCCTGATGACATTCGTGTTCGTCGAACCACTTCTGCAACACGACGACCTCCAAACAGTCCGGGCACTTGACGGGTCTTTCCATGCACTTCCTCTGGTGGATCGACAGGCTGCCGATGGCGAAATTCCCTTTGCAATGACAACATTCCCCAGAGTCAGAGTTAGAAGAACATTCAGCATAATCAGAATCAGAGTCCGAAGTACAAATCTCAGCAAATGCAGAGTTACCTAACATACATGCAGCAGTATTATTCATTCAGAACACTCTAAAATAGAGAATGTCCGAAAACGGACACTAGCTGTTTTTGAATTACAAGTATATGGTGGCGGCTAATTAAAGCTAAACTTACAAGAGGGTGACGTAATTGGAAGTTTGTTGATTACACTACCTTGCCAATTTTTGATTTGTTTCCTATGTTGCTGAAAATTTGCGTTGGTTCATTAATCAGTAAGAATGCTCAAAATACCATATGAAGGGGATAACAAAATCGAACAAAATGATGTTTATTATGATGTTTCAGCCTATTTAGCTGCAAAAATGCAATCAATTAAAATCTATTAGCTATTGTAAGGATACTTTGAACATTCTTACGGTTTAAGACAATGCGGTGCCACCCCTTGCTCACATTTGCTACCAAAGCAAAATAGTATAGAAATTCCTGACATCACCCTTTAATATTCTGCAAGAATAACTTAGTAGCTATCGCTGTTTGTTCCAGTTCATTTTTAAAACCTTATAAGAGTTCTTGCATAGAAGTGTAAAACCAGTATAGAACAGTAAAAACTAAACTGCAATCTAAAACGAACGAAATAAAACATTTTCTTATTTGTGTGGAATCATAATTTAGTCCAGTGCGCATTCGTCAAACGTGAAATTGTATAATGTCATATAGAAGAATAAAAAAAACGTCCGTAATATTTGCAATTAATGTACTGACAATAATTTATCGACATTCTTAAGAGCTTACGCAGCAAAGACACGTGCAAGCTAATGTTAAACCAATGACAGTGTTCTTTTCAAATTTCATGTTTGCATTTCAGAATTTTTAATTGAATAAGATTCTTTGAATAAGATATCTGTGGGCACTTTCATTTGTGGAACCTATTCCGAAGGGGATGATATTCTCAGAAAAAAAAATTGCAGCCAAATAAAAAAAGTAAAGAATACCGGTAAGATCTCATATATATATATATTAAATGCGAAAGAAAAATTCGAAAATAATGATGCCTTTTGTTTAATATTAGCTTTCCAGTATGTTCTAGTTATTAGGGTATTAATATAAGTTGCCTCTTTTTGGTTTCCAGCGTTGAAAAAAATCCTGAAATATACTGTGAATGCATTACAACACTACACAAATTATTCAATTGGCAGTTATCACACAAATCATATAACAAAAAATCCATGGCAGAAATAAAGTTGCACATCTGTTTTGATTTCATGCAGCTTGTTAAAAATGATCATTATTTAAGACTGATTATCACCAAGAAACATGCTTCACTTCACCTCAACTACATGTCTCTCATCATGAACTTAGATTCCATGATTCAACATCATGATCTTAGCATTAGAGCGATCATTAAAGCACCAAAGAAGAAGCACATAGAAATCGGACAGTTTTTAACTATGCTGGATTATGTAAAATCAGCTGGCAGTAAATCTTTTATATAAGCTGATAATTTTTAACATTTATTTTAAAGGTTCTCTTTTCCTATTTAATTGATTCTCCTTCCACCTAGAAAGGTTGTGTTTAGGCTAATTTATATTTATAAAATATAAAGCTTAAAGAATTATCCCCAAAAATATGAATTATTGAATTTTAACAGAATAAGAACAGCAATCGTTTAATATGAACAATTAAGGATAAAAAATAACAAAAAAAGAAGCATTGTTATATAAAAAAAACCAATCGTGTGATACAAATAACAAAAAATTCCATTGTAAGTCCTTTCATGATTTTTCAATCATGAAAAAAGTCGAAGGATTTTTATATAGTAATAAATTAATGCATACGATAATTTGATAGGAGATGACGAAAATTAAATAGCTATCCTATAGGAAGGAAAAATTTATTCATAAAAATCAGTTTCAAGTAAATTATAAGTAAAAGTTTAGTTTTATTTTTTTTTATTGTGTTAGGTAATATGAAAGAATTTCATAGGCTGTTTTAACTTACTTTCATGAGCCATAATTTGAAACGTATACAATGTAACCTAAAAATACTGTAACAGTTCCCTCTTACATTTAAAAGAATATAAAGTTTACAGCTAAATGTTTCAGTGGTCCCCAGACTTACATGGAAAGCAAAATCCGTGAATTTTTTAAAAACTCTTTACCTATACAATTAGTAATGCTGTAATTTTTTTTTTAGTTTATAAAAAAACAGTATATATAGCATAAAAAGTATAAAATATATTATTTTAAATAAATTTCTTGCATATTGGACAAATTAATACCAGATGCATTTAAAAATTGTGGAATTAAAAATGCTTTATGGAATCTGTCATTTTTTATGCACATGAAGTACCGTTGAAAAAAAGTACTACAACACCAGTTATGTATCTACACATAGGAACTATATTTGAATCAAATGCAATGACAATTTTTATAGATTGCAACTTTACACTTTTTTTCAAAAATTAAATTTTTAAATACTGTTTTTAATACATTTATAAAATTAAAGAAGTTAATATGTTTATACATGTATTACATTTTTGTAAAGAAAATCAACGGCGTAAAATTTTACTTTGGAAAAAAAAATGAAAGGTAATTTAATATCATGCGGCCTGAATTTCCATATATAGTCTAAGTGTGACTTTAATAGTAGATTAAAAATACTTTGCTAAAATTGGGTGTTGCTAGTGATACATTGCTAGTAAAAATAAAAGTGGACGGTCCAACATGGAGACGACCCTCCAAGCTTTGTTTCTATATACCATATAATAACAGACATTATCTTTAACAGATTAACTCACAACTTTTTACAATCTACGATTATTTGTAGAAAAATCATCAGTATATGTTCACTTTTTAGGTGCGTTGGTAATTATATAAATACGTTCCATCTACATTCATCGTCTGGTCCGTCCGTCTGTCCACATATAGGAGCGCAGAAAGTCCTCAACCGAATGGTTTGAAATTTAATAATATATAATCGTTACAGAACTGTATCGAGGTATTTCAAATTTTATAAACATCGAATCAAAACTTAAAAAGATATTAATAAAAGTTTTCTTCAATCTATTCAATCCTATCATACATAATTAATTCAGTGACATTCCATGATAGATAATGATTCTCGGTGGCCATGGTGATTACGTAATATTTAAAATGTAACCATATTATTTCCGTATTACTGAATTTAATAAATAATCGTACTAAACTTTGTATTCATGCAGTTTTGCGTATGATTGCAACAGCTATTGCAGCAAGATCTGAATATTTATAAAACTAGTTAAAGTACGAAAACACCTCATTTGCCACGTTTGATGTACAATTTCCGACTTGTTAAACTTCTTTTAATCCCAAAATTGTTAAAACTTAAAAATAAGGAATTACTTTGTAAACTAGATGGAGGTTTTATTTTGTTGCAGTTATGCTTTGGAAAACGTTTGATATAAATAAGTATTTATTGAATATTAAAACAATAATTAAAAAATATACTCTAAACAAAGATTTTTGAGTAATTATTCTCCCTCTCTCCTCCCTTTCCCAATTTTTAGTCGCTGAAGAGCTAAAAGTAAGTCTATGAGTTGCAATATCTAAAATGATATGCTTAGTTCTGCAATATATCGCGTGTAAAAATTTTCAAGGGGAGTAGCACAATAATAATAAAAACAGTACTAATTTTGAAATTTGAAATATTTTTTTTTTCAATCCAATTTTAGCCAAAAGACACATTTTTTAGGATTTTTATAACAAAATTTCAATTGTAAATATTTATTCATCGCTATTCAAGTGGAATAATAATTTCTTAAGAAAGCTGGTGTCCGTTCCATTCATTTCTCTTAAATACAGATTAGTTTCTAAATTCTTCTAAACCGTGGTAGGATTTCCACGGTCTTTATTTTTTTAGCCCTTAACTGTCAGTATTTCCGAATAATAATCATGGCGCTGTGTGATCACGGAAACCTGTACGATTTCATAAACTGAAAATGATTATTCTGAAATAGAGGTAGCAAAATGTTTACAAAAGTAAAAACCGCTTATATAGACATTTTATGTTCTAATTGTAGTCAGCATACAAATACTTACTGTCACTTTCGGCAGATGTCGAGATCTTCATCGTGCAAATAACCGTCAGGACACCCTCCGGTAGGAGTTCGGACCTTCTCCTGGTTAGTTCCGATCTCGGTATGAATCGATTAAACTTATGAATAATGTCAAAATTATCAAAGTCCTTCGTACGATGTTGCTCGTCATATTTTTCTCCTGTAACAGTTTCGAGAGAAAGAGAAAATGACTGTTTGACGGAACGATCGGAATAATCTTTATAGAGACCGAGATCCACATATCCATCAGAGTCACTTCCACTCGAACCATTTGGGAAGATCCATAAGGACCAATATTCACCGCCGAAGAAGAATGCAGGACTGAAGTAGTATGCGCCATCTGCCTCCGGAAGATTGAACAAATTCTCAATCTTCCACTCGACTACGCGATCCACTCCACTTGCATATGTTGCAATTATTCCTATCTCTGGCATGGCAAATATCAGGCTCTATAAACTCGATTCTGTCAAGAAAAGAGTCCTTTTTTCCAATTTTCCTATTGCAAAATATTACCTGAAAAGAGAAAAATGGTGTCAACAGAATGACTGCATTTCATGCATAACACGGCATTGATGGGTTGACATGAAATTCAATCGGCGTCAATTGTGTCATGATGCGTCTTGAGAGGGCGCTTCAACGATACTAAAAACGGGTAAAGGGCTTACTTCAGTCACCTGGAAAGACTCGTTCGCTAATGCAAATTGTATAGAAGAAATATTTTAAGATATCTTGTTGGCATTTTAATATTTTTAAACGATTTTTTTTACATTATATAGCTGAGATCTGCCGCATCTGCTCTTTTTTACTTTTTCGATTTCGTTTGCAGATTTTTTTCAAGAAGATGCTTTCACTTTCTAAATCGGTTCCGAAAATGAAAGTGTCATCATTAACCCTTTATGTACTGAATTATGAAAATTTTATCTTCTAAAGTATTTTTCGTGAATTTTTTAAACTACATTAGGAGATTTAAATAATCATTTAATAAATTTTAGAAGGATTTTGGAAGGATTTAGAATGTAAAATATATAATGTGAACATTAAAAATTCTACAATCTTACTTAAAAGGCGACTAATGTAATGAAAAAGATGTTACAAGTTTAAAATATACAGTGAGCAAAAATAGTATTTGCACGCAGACGACTTTTTGCATAAGTAACCATAGAAAGCAAATTTGATACTATTCTCTTAATTATTCATTTATTTAAATACGAAGAAAATAAAAATAACTACCCATTTTCCTTAAACAGTAATATTACACATTTTAAAAAATAAGTTAATATTTTCTCATACCTGAAAAGTATTTGCACAAGAAGCATTGACTGTTAAAAAAGGCATTAAATGTGAACATTATGCAAATGTTTAGGATATCAGTCCCGCAGTACATTAGCCCCGCAATTTAAAATCACTTAATATATTAACTGGGGCAGGGATTCTGGGGAGTTTTTGTTCTAATGGCGTCTAAAACGTGTGAACTGTCTGTTGCTACCCGTGAGAAGATTATATTTCTTCACAATTCTGGATTAAGTTAGCGAGGAATAGGTAAAAAATTAAATCTAAACTTTTCTGATGTTCGTTATGTAATTAAGAAGAAAAAAGAAACTGGTTCGACAATAAATAAGCCACGAACTGGGCGTCCAAGAAAGCTAAATACCAGGCAAAGGAGAGCCATCATAAAAGAATATTCAAAAAACCCTTTTCTAAGTGCTCGAGGATTGGCTGTTGATGTCGCTTCAACGTCGGGAACAATAGTTACACCACAATCAATTAGAAATATTGTTCATGATGCAAATATTCGAGGAAGAGCCCCTCGAAAAAAACCATTTATTAGTGAAACATATTGGGTGAAAAGACTTGAATTTGCAAAAGCTTATGTCTGCAAACCACTAGAGTTTTGGAAAACTGTTATTTTTTCCGATGAAAGCAAGTTCAATATTTTTGGCTCAGGTGGTAAGAAAACTGTATGGTGAAAGCCAAATAATTCTCTTCAAATTAAAAACTTGAAACTAACTGTAAAACATGGCGGTGGTCATGTAATGATTTGGGGATGCATGTCTTTTAACGGAGTTGGCGAAATGAATTTTATTGAAGGCAATATGAATGCTAATCAATATATTAATATATTGTGAGATCATTTATCTAATAGTGCTCTGAAATTAAGAATTCCTAATTCATATTATTTCCAACAGGATAACGATCCGAAATGCACTGCATATATTACGAGGTTATGGTTGCCTTATAATGTAAAAAATCAATTGAAAACGCCACCACAATCACCAGACCTCAATCCGATTGAAAATTTATAGCCTATTTTGGATGTGAAAATAAGGAAAAAGAAAATTTCTAACAAATCAGAACTTAAGCAAGCTCTTAGGGAAGAATGGCTACAAATCAGCCGTGAAACATGTCACAGATTAATAGAATCAATGCCCAGACGATTACAAGCTGTAATTGAAGCAAAGGGCATGCATACTAAATATTAGCACTGTTTTTAACTTATAAATAATTCCTCTAGTTCTATTTTTATTGCTAGTGTGCAAGTATTTTTTTAGCAGTACAAATGCTGCTTTTTTATATTTTCATATTTTAAATATAATTATTAAGTCAGATATTAAATATGATTATTTGTTTTGTAAAAGTGTTGGTATTTTTAATTTTTAGTTGCTTTTTATTTATTTATACATATGCTACAACAAATTTACCTGGTGTGCAAATACTTTTTTTTGCTCACTGTACATTTTATTTTAAAACTCCTTAGTACTTTCAAACCTTCCAGCCAGATAACTAAATGTTGTTTATTTATACAAATACGTCATTCTGTTTTGAAAATGAGAGAGCCAATAATTACTAGAGTTGAAAATAGAAGTAGCAGTAGCAGTTTCATGTATTGAGTTTAATTAGAGGAAATATATATTATTATTATTAATTGCAGTTCCATTTATTTTATGGCATCACTTTGTTTCTCATACGTCACTTTCCATAGGTAGAAAAAACATATTTAACTTCTTTATTACGTCACTTTGCTCAGGTTTTCAGGATTTATTTTTAGGATATTGAACCACAAACTGGGGACATGGTACGATAGGGCGTCGTTACAAACTTGATTGCTTTTATACGGGATTCTTATTGATTCTCTTATAGTGGATGCATAAAAATTGGATGTTGGAAATATGATTTTTGCCTGATCAAAATCTATTGCGATATTTTGATTGAAACTTAAACGAGAGAGAGCTGTGGATTGACGACAAAATTTTATAATTGTTTTATGTTCTTTTATTCTTTCTTTGAGTTTTCTTTTTGTCTTATTAAGTCACTTTGCTCAGGTTTTCAGGATTTATTTTCAGGATATTGAACCACAAACTGGGGACATGGTACGATAGGGCGTCGTTACAAACTTGATTGCTTTTATATGGGATTTCTATTGATTCTCTTATAATAGATGCATAATAATTGGATTTTGGGAATATGATTTTTGCCTGATCAAAATCTATTGCGATACTTTGATTGAGACTTAAACGAGAGAGAGCTGTGGATTGACGATAAAATTTTATGTCTGCTTTATGTTCTTTTATTCTTTCTTTGAGTTTTCTTTTGGTCTTCTTTCTTTGAGTTTTCTTTTGGTCACACCAAAAGAAAAGTCAGAGAAAGAATAAAAGAGCATAAAGCAGACATAAAATTTTGTCGGCAATCCACAGCTCTCTCTCGTTTAAGTTTCAATCAAAATATCGCAATAGATTTTAATCAGGCAAAAATCATATTCCCAACATCCAATTATTATGCTTTCACTATAAGAGAATCAATAGAAATCTTGTCTAAAAGCAATCAAGTTTATAACGACGCCCTATCGTACAATATCCCCAGTTTGTGGTTCAATATCCAGAAAATAAATCCTGAAAACCTGAGCAAAGTTACGTAATAAGACCAAAAGAAAACTCAAAGAAAGAATAACAAAACATAAAGCAGACATAAAATTTTGTCGTCAATCCACAGCTCTCTCTCGTTTAAGTTTCAATCAAAATATCGCAATAGATTTTGATCAGGAAAAATCATATTCCCAACATCCAATTATTATGCAACCCCTATAAGAGAATCAATAGAAATCCTGTATAAAAGCAATCAAGTTTATAACAACGCCCTATCGTACAATATCCCCAGTTTGTGGTTCAATATCCAGAAAATAAATCCTGAAAACCTGAGCAAAGTGACGTAATAAAAAGAAGTTTTTAAATAAAATGTATATTTTAAACTTGTAACATCTTTTTCATTACGTTAGTCGCCTTTTAAGTAAGATTGTGGAATTTTTAATGTTCAAATTATATATTTTATGTTGAATCAAGGTGAAAAATTGTGTTTCGTCGTATGATATTATTTGGATTTAGAAGGATTAATTAAATTTGAATTTATAGGGATTTTGTGCAATATTTATAAGCCGACACAAATATTTTATTTTAAATATTTTTCTTAGTATTTTGTAGAATTAGGAGATGTAGAAATATAATGTTCTTACAATAGAAATTTTCCGAATTGAAATATACCCCCCGCCGACGCCAAGAAAGCTGAAAAGATGCAAAGGCAAAAGAAATGATCCTTTTAAAAATATTTTTGTTTTGTGTAACCAATAATGCTTTTGGAACAAGATAAAATAATACATCTATAACTGATTCTAAACTGTATTACTACTAATCGATGCATTAAATGAATTTCATAACAAGTTATTTTAATGGTACTTATAAGTACCGACAGTAGGTAAAGAGTTAAAATTATCTGTAAAAAAAATCAAAAAAGTAAAAAACGGCCTTTGAACAGATCGATCTCAGCTATCCAATGCGAAAAAAAAAATCCTTTAAAAAAATCTTAAATGCGACCTAGAATTTATTCTATAGGATTAGCATTAGCGAGCGGGTCTTTTCCTTTGACTGAAGTAGCCTCTTAACGAAATTTAAATCAGTTATTATTTATAATATAAAATCACTATCGATAAATGCTTTTCAACAAAAAAAAAATGGGCATGCGATGCCGATATACAGCATTTTTGAAAATCTGCCTTTAACATTTTAACTATTTTTATAAACGGAATACATTTTTACCTAAAGAAGATAAAGATATAAAAAAATGGATTTTTACTTGGACAAAAACAAAAAAGTTTTTTTTTTGGAAATTTTCAAAATGGACAGATCTATTTAAAATACAAAAATTTTAAAAATTTTCAAAGCGCATTACGTCGGCATCGAACGTTTACTTTCAGAGGGTGAAAATCGTATTTCTATAACTGTATTAAGTAATGAGTTATCACCAGTTTAAATTTTCGCAGCGAAGGGTGAGCAACGGTGAAGCAGTCCCTTAAAGACTGTTCTGAACATTTGAGTTGGCAATAGTCGAAACATATTAAGCGAGTGAAATGGTACTGTTGGCAAGAAGTAATACATTAATGTAAGTGACATAGTCATTCTGTTGCATTTCATCAATCGAGTACCGAACTCAATTTGGATACAGCTTCTAAAATATGCTCTTTTTAATATAATCAATGTTTCTGAAACTAATGTACGATATTCAGGAAAATTTGATTCTACTAGGCTAATTAAAGGGTATACGGTCCCTAAAATACGCTCCTTTTAAAATAATTAATTTCTCGGAAACGAATCGTACGAATTTCATGAAAATTTTTATGTAGTCAAATTGAAGATTGTAGACTTTATTTAATGTGTCAAACTGGGGTATTGCTATAGAAAAAAACAATTTTGGGGTTCGTTTTGATATGAAGATGTTCCCTTAAGAAAATTTTACTTTAATCATTTAAAGGAAGTCTTTATTTCCAATTGTTCCACCAGTAAATTTCTATTACAATAATTTGTTGCAGAGTTAGTAGGAGCTGTTTACTTTTATTTTTCCACGACGCTACTTGTAATAATGTGATACGTATTAATATGTACGGTTGTGAAAAAAAAACACCCCCTACTAATTCTGGAACAAATTATTCTAGAAGAAAATTACTGGTCCAAAGGATTGTGGCCTACTTTTCAATGATGTATATGGAATTGTCTTAGGGTGTCATCTACCTATATAAATAAACCCAAACTTTGTCTTTATCAATTGCAAAACCCAAGTTTAACACCATAAATAAATTCTACACCCTTTAATTAGCCTAAATCCAAATTTTGTCGAAATTTGCACGATTGGTCTTTAAGAAATTAATTATTTTATAATGAGCATATTTTAGGGGTTGTACCCAAATTGAAGTTCTGTACTCGATTGTTGGAATGCTGCAGAATGACTATGTCACTTCTATTAATGTAATATTCCTTGAAAACAGTACCATTTCACTCGCTTAGTATGTTTCAGTTATTGTTAACCCAAATGTTAAAAAAAAATGAGTAATATATATATTTTTTAAATTATGCTTTTCTGCACGGCATAGACGGCCCCTTAAACCATGATTTTCACGTTTTTTAATCATAATTCGAAAACTACTTGGAATAAAAATTTGAAATTGAGAATTTGTATAAAGCATACATAATAAACATAAATCTATCAAAAAAATGTAGGTTGCAATTTATATTTTTTTTCGAATATTAATTTGATAATTCATAATTATATTATAAAAATTTTAAAATTACAAATTCAATGTATTTACGTTTAGGTTTTTTAGTATTAGAACCACACAATAAATTATCACATTAGGATTATAATTTCAGGAGATATTAATAAAAATATGAAAATGTAATTTAACATTAGAAGCTTTTAATTTTGAAGGTTTATAATTCAAAAACGTATGATTTGAAATTTCGTTTCCAGGCATAGTTTGAATCGAAGATTTAAAATATCTTGCCAAAATTGGGTTTTACCACTGAAAAAAAAACGAAGTTTGGTCTGATTTTGAATTATGTATACAATATAGTATGCTAACACTTAGTTCAATTAAACGCATATGGTACAGTTGGAAATTTCCATTCAGCAATTTCTGCCAATAAATGGAAATGTGCTTGGGAACTTTTGTGCAGCTCTGCATGTGACCTATAGAATTTACACACACTAAGTAATATACAAAAACAGTTAAATTTAAAAACGTTTACCATATCTGAAGACGCACTTCTGTTAATTATTGTTCATAGACATGAATAGTTCAATTATTGTACATATTCTCCTATAGCCAAATCCTTTTGTGTGTCTCTGTAAATTAATGATACATTATATGCACACATCTACAGTAAACGCCTTGTAGTAATAACTTCAGTAATAAATACAAAATTTCAATAGGTTTAAAATAGTGCACTATGATTTAAATACACCACAAACGATTTTTCCACTTAGACTGTTAATTTTTTCTATCATTTTGGCCACACTTTCCTCTTCTGCATGTGATCCTCTGTGATGGGTGTTTACCTTTCAGCTAGTGCCACCTGTCGCATTCGTTGTATGCTCTTCTCTCTGCCTTTTCTGTTCATTTGTGACCTTGTTCCCTTACTGGCACGTGTTTAATTGACTGATGACGGGCCGTTAAATTTCCCAACCCGAAACGCCTCGTGTGTGGGGGATTTATACAATGTTTTATTATTAAATTGCAAAAATAACAGTTTCAGTTTTCTTTTTAGGAACTAGCATATATTGTTAACAAAGCGATACGATTGTTCATAAAGACGATTGCGATAATAGAATTTTTTCAACATGAATATATTGATGAGAAGTTCTTGATAAATCCTTTTCCTTTATTATACGGTGGCTTTATTTTATATAAAATTATCTTATTTTAATATTAAGGGAGATTGACATTTAAATTTTATTATTAATCATTTTTATACGTATACTTTTAATTTTATGGCTTACAATATTTCAGATTTTCTAACTTACGAGTTATGGAAATGCTGAATCCAAGAACATAATTTGTAAAATGGTGATGCTCATGTAAGAAATCATCTAATCAAAAGAACAAGGAAAGTGAGCTTCATTTGACAGTTGAAGGTTTTTGTTCTATACATATTGAATAGGATATGAATATTTTGTTTAAAATTTTCTAACTTTAAGATAACGAATTATGTACTTAATTTTATATATTACTTGTGGATATTATGATCAAGCGAGGTATTTAAGATACCCCATATACTATGCAATATTTTAGTCTTTAACACTAGAAAATTGGTTGATTTGTATGTCTGGTAGCCAGTTTTTCTGCATTATTATCTTTCTCAGGTAAAGTGCATTTCATTATGTATCAAAATCAAAGATGAAATTATTGTTGAAACAGTACACTTAATTCTCTCCCAACACTTTTACAGATTCCTACCTCACTCCCCTAAAATTTTTAATTTTGGTAAAATCCAAAATTACTGTTGTTATGTTTAAAAAAAATGAAAAGAATATTTTAGTTATTTCGAATTATAATACGTAAATCAATGAACTATAGTAGGGCAGGAACAACTTTCCTGTAGACATTAGTTACTCATTCATCCGGAATTACTCGAGCATTGTGGGCACGTTTATTACATTACTCACCACTAATTTTCGAAAAGTAACCTCCAAATTATTTTATCGTTTTATCCAAATTTTTATGTGTAATGTCTACGATTAAATAAAATGACGGTTTTTGTTTGAATTTATTGGTGGCAAAGTACAAATCGCACATATCCTGGACATGCGCGGATGTTTTATAATTTTTAATAAAGCCCTTAACCACTTAACTGTTTTGCCCAAACTGGGTTCGGGCAAGAAGACTTTGCTTGTTTCGTTACTAAAAACTTTTGGATACCAGTAATTTGTAACTGTAATTTTCAGACAGTTTTCGATTATATAAGGCAAATATTTTAATACGGAAAAAGTGGTGTTTTGACCCTAATTTTAATTTATGGCGTCAAAAGAATCAAACAGTTAAGCGGTTAAATGTCCACGACACCTTATAATTTCTCTTTGATCGAAAATGAACAAAAGTAATTTTTGTATATCTGATTTTAAAATGTTTTAACATAAAAAAAAGAAAAGCCAGTTGTTTTACATCATGCACTAAAAATAATTTTAAATTGTCCAAGCTTAACTGTATAATTCAATGAAGAATAGAAAGACAGTCAAAATTACTTACGAATTTTGCAACGTAATTTCAAAGGTGTTTATCAGAATAGTTCAAGTAGGCGAAAATAGCCTGTTAGTAAACGAAAATAAATTAAAACCTCTATTTTTTTGTAGTTTATCAATAAATAATTGATTAATTATATATAAGGTGTCTGGGGTAATAACGCCAGGATGGGTAATAACGCCAAGTGCTAATATTACATGTAATTATGAAGGAATCCGAGAGATGGCACCTACGGGTTCTGCGCAGGAGGGCTCTGAGTCATCTGAATCACAAACAACCGCTAAAAGTTAAGTTGATCCTTTTGTAGACGTTATCGATGGAAGAAGCACGTAACAGTCAACGCCCGATTTAAATTTGGGAGGTAAGTTCTGTGATCTGAAGACTATATATTTATTAGAAAATTATTTATTGCATACATTTGTAAAGTGTTTCAGGTACTTTCAAAATGTTGTGGAAGATTTTGGAGGTGTTCTCGAAGTAGTCTGTAGTTTAAAATATACTGTGCAATAACTATACCGGAGTAATAACGCCATCCACTGGTGTTATTACTCCGTTTGATTCCTTTCAGTGCTAGAACTACATCCAAAGAGGGTTTATTTTTTATTTTATGCACGAGCGAGCATTATTGTCATTGAGGAAAACCAGAAAGGATAAAGAGAAATTTGCATGTCCTAAGTGCTGTTAATTGTTTCATGTCAGAAGAATAAAATATAAAATAATTATTACTGCATCCTGATATCGCAATTAATGGTAAGTAAGAGAAATTTGCCAATTTCTACGCTGTAGAGTTAGTATCCTTAGATTTGGACTATTTACATGCCATTATTCCATCTTATTTTATAGTTTTATTTGCATGGCGTACGCGAAATAGCATTGGTCAAGAAATCACGCTATTATATTTTATGAATACATATCTGCTAAAATATTCTTTCAATAAGTTGCTGTATCAAATCCTATATATTCGTTTGAAAAAAAATCTAAAACTAAGCTGTGAAAATTGTTAGAACCTTAACATGGCGTTATTACACCAGGACACCTTATATATTGATTTAAAGTTCAAAGCAGTCCAGCTAAATAAGTTAAAAAAATTACAAGATATTTTATATGACTCTACGTACTTCAAAATAACCGAAATTAGGCATTTGTATCTAAACTTGCCAATTTTTGAAATTTATAAATGCGAACACATATTTTGCATGGAGTTGTATTACGTGGGTGATTCAATAATTATTGTCCCTAATGTATATAAAATATTTGTACTACAATGGTTGATGTGGAATATCGAAGCCTAATCTCTTAAGGGGACGGTGGAGTTTAAAATCCTTAAAAATAATTTTTTTTTATTTTTGTAAATTTCAACTTAAATATTATTCAAGGGTACATTATATACATTATGGCATGCATTTGTCACAAAAATATTTTAAAAAAAATTTATTTTTGAGAAAAAAATGGAATTTTAGTCTTAGAAATCTTCGAAATGCCCCATGCGTCTTCAATATCAATGAAAATCCCCAATATTTTTTATTAAAGTTTGGTTTATATATATATAAATAAAATAGAGCATCGAATTTTATATATTTGAATTTAAAGGTTAAAAAAAAAAAAAAATTCAAAATTTCAAAATTTTTTTGAAAAAATTTAAAAAAAAAATGTTTTTTTGAAAAATTTTGAACCTTTAAATTCAAATATATAAAATTCGATGCTCTATTTTATTTCTATCTATAAATCAAACTTTTATAAAAAATATTGGGGATTTTCTTTGATATGGAACGCACAGGGGGCACTTCGAAGATTTCTAAGACGTAAAATTCCATTTTTTTCTCAAAAATAAAATTTTAAATTTTTTTTGTGATAAATGCATGCCATAATGCATATAATGTACCCTTGAATAATATTTAAGATGAAATTTACAAAAAATAAAAAAAAAATTGAAAAAATTTGAAAATTTGAAAATTTTTCAAAAAAATTTCAAATTTTTTCAATTTTTTTTTAACTTTTAAATTCAAATATGTAAAATTCGATGCTCTATTTTATTTCTATATATAAACCAAACTGTTATAAAAAATATTGGGGATTTTCATTGATATGGAAGACGCATGAGGCATTTCGAAGATTTCTAACACAACGCGTAAAATTCCATTTTTTTCTCAAAAATAAATTTTTTTTTAAATTTCTTTTTGGGATAAATGCATGTTATAATGTATATAATGTACCCTTGAATAATATTTAAGTTCAAATTTACAAAAATAAAAAAAAATATTTTTAAGGATTTTAAACTCCACCGTCCCCTTAAACGCCTATATGCTCAATTTTAGAACCGTAGCTGCTATATTAACATAGTTTTGAAGGGAGGGGCGAAGTTTTAAAGACCTATTTTTGGGAGAGTTTTTAAGAAGGGGGTTGAGGGTGACATTTGGACGGTGGATGAGATGTGGCTACATCGCTATGATCCCGAGTCGAAACGACAGTAGTTACGTCTCATCCACTGTCACAAATCTATCCCCATAAGCTAAAAATCAGCCTTTCACCCTCACTCCTCCCTCCAAAACTATGTGAATATAGCAGCTACGGTTCTGAAATTGAGCATATAGACATCCAAGACATTAGGTTTTGATATTCTACAACAAGCATCGCAGTACAAATATTTTATATACACTAGGGACAATAATTAAAGAACCACCCTTGTATGTCATCAATATCTGAAATCAGTAATCTTTTTTGGATTTAGTTCAGATGTTCCCTTCTGTTGCATTTTCTGTTTCTTCTTTTTATTAATAAAATTAAATGTTAACTATTTAAATAGTCTGATCTATGCTTACCATGGAATATCATTTATTTCATATAACTTATAATACAAATTACAATGTAATCATTATAATCTCTTTAAAGTTTTACTTTTTTCATTTTCACCCTTAAAATCAACGTTTTCTTGATCTATACTAATATTATAAAGAAGTAAAAATTGTTTGTATATTAGAAATAATCTCTGGAGCTACCGTTCCGATTTCAAAAGTAATAGTACCAAAATGATGGTGTTAGTCCAACTTAGAACATAGGCTATATTTTATGTCAGTGCCACTACCCCAAAGGGGGTGCAGGAGGAAAAAACGTTTTAAAAATGCAATTTTTGCGTTACTGAAGAGCCTAGAAATATGAAATTTTAAATATTAGCTACTTATTAGATATAAATGATATCTAAGAACAGTTCTTAAATAATTCGAAATTTAAAAGGGGTGAAAATGCACAAAAAGCGTTCTAAAAAACGTTCTAAATGGTGGTTTCTACACAATCTCAGGAAATAGCAAACCGATTTAAAAAATAATGGTGTCAAAATGATGGTGACAACGCTGCTCCAAGATAGGTTATATTTTATGTCGGCGCCAGTACCGCAAAGGGGGTGAAGAAGCAAAAAACGTTCTAAAAATGCGATATTTGCGTTACTGAAGGCCCTAGAAATATGAAATATTAGCTACTTATTAGATATAAAGGATTTCTAAGAACAGTTCTTAAGCAATTCGAAATTTAAATGGGGTGAAAATGCACAAAAAGCGTTCTAAAAGGTGGTTTCTACACAATCTCAGGAAATACTATACCGATTTAAAAAATAATGGTGTCAAAATGATGGTGACATCCCTTGTTCCAAGATAGGTTATGTTTTATGTCGGTACCACTATCCCAAAGGGGGTGCAGGAGAAAAAAAAAACGTTTTAAATTGCGGTTTTTGCGTTATGGAAGGGCCTAGAGTCATGAAATTTGGATTGGTAGTTAGTTATAAGATATCAGTGATCTCTAAGGCCATTTCCTAAAGAAATCGATATTTAAAAGATGGTCAAAATGCGCAAAAAGCGTTGTAAAAAACGTTCTAAATTGCATTTTTTATGCAATACCAGCAAGTACCGAATCGATTTCAAATATAATGGTGTAAAAATGATGGTGACAGTTCTTGCTTCAAGATAGGCTATGTTTTATATCTGTTTCCACTGCCTCGGAGGAGATACAGGAGCAAAAAACGTTCTATAAATACGATTTTTGAATTATGAAAGAACCTAGAATCATGAAATTTTGCATGGTATATATTTATTAAATATAAATAATCTCTAAGAACATTTTTTTTTAAATTGAAATTTAAAAGAGGTGAAAATAAACGAAAAGCGTTCTAAAAGCGTTCTAAATGCCGATTTTTCAGCAATATCTCAGGAAGAATCAAACTGATTAAAAAGATTATGTGAGCGAAAAGCATTCTAAAATACAATTTTTATACAGTCTTATCAAACACCAAACCGATTTAAAAAATAATGGTGACAAATTGTTGGCGATAGAACCTGCTCAAACATAAGCTATATGTTATGTCTGTGCCACTACCACCAGAGGGTTGCAGGAGCAAAAAACTTTCTAAATTGCGATTTCTGTGAAGCCTATATGGCATGGTAGTTACTAATAAAATATAAATGCCCTCGAAGGACTGTCGAAAATAAATTCGAATTAAAAAGGGGTGAAGAAAAGGAGAGGTGTGAAAAGCATTTAAAAAAAGTCCTAAATTATGATTTCTATGCAATTTCAGGGAATATAAACAGATTATAAAAGTAATAGTTAAGAATCAATGGTAACAGTCTCTGATCCTACACAGGCTATATTTTATGCCGATAATTCTACCACCTGAAGTTCACAGGAACGACAAACGGTCTAAAAAACGCCTTTAAAAGCTTTCTAAATTACGTTTCTGTGCAATATTAGGAAATAACAAACCGATTTCAAAATTCATGTTGGGAAATTAATGGTGATAGTTCCTATTTCACCATAGCCCTTTATGTTGAGAGAGGTGGTAGGACTTGGAATTTGACATGATATTTAATTTTAAGATGTAAGAAGATGGTTCCTAAAAAATTCAAAACTTCAAATGAATACTGAAATGACCGTATTAATTGAATATAAAAGTTTCAAAATATTTTCTAAATTATCATATTTTAGTTTTATTTCGTTTTATTAATTTAAGTCTCATTTCTGCCTAATTCAGTGTAATAATGATGTTTAGTCAAACTGTGTTTTAAATAGTAATTTTTGAATTATTCGTAAAACTAATAAGTACCTTTTAATAAAATAAAATATAACCTTTTAATAAAATAAAAATTTAGTTAGTACCGTTTAATAAAAATTAGCAACTAATAAAAAAGATATAAAAGTTATTATGAATTTGTAGGTTCCTTATAATATTTGACTGATTTTCAAGAAACTGTGAAAATCATGTATACATTTTAAAACATAAGTAAAATTACGTCAACATATAAAAAATTTTCAAACTGCTTTTTATCTCTTTTTCAACAACCCAATGCCATAAGAAATGGAATTTTACTAAATACTTCGTCATAAGGTTGGAATTTTTGCATTTTTTCCCTTATTGTTAGGAAAATTGTATAATTATCTGTTACGAGCCTCAAAAATAACCTTCATTTTTCTTCAAGTTGGGAGATTTTAGTATGATTCCGTCAAATGAACATAAATTTTTAAACACTTTTATGTAAGTTAACTGCATGTATGTAAAAATATGATTTCGTAGTTGAATTTTATCTCATGTTATATTCTCGAATCACAATAATTATTTGCACAGTTGTATTTCTGATGACAATAGAAAATAGTAATATTTTTAAAATTGACTAATAAATTTACTAAATGATTTTAATACATTTTTACGCTATCCTGGCGCAGGATGTAAATCGCAAAAAATTCTTCTTAATTTCTGCTGTACACAAATTGCCATAACAATAGGGTTAACTATGCGCCAAATGACTTCGAAACGGCTACAATTAAATGATTGCTATTTTAAATTATTATTACAATAAGATTATTACTGCATTTAAATTTTTATTATTTTAAACACTAAGAAGTAGAAAATAAAACATAAAAAACAAATATAGAATTCAATATTTAAAAGAAGAACTTTTTCTGAAATTATTCAATATCAATAAATTACGATTATTTGTTGAGAAAATTATTTAAATATACTCAACAGATGTTTAAATATTCACGCTTTTCAACGTTGCTGCATCGAGAGACAAAGAGATAAATTCACTAGATTGCGCTTTTTACCAGGCGTTAGTGTGGTGACTTTTCCATAATAAGGATCCAGACCAAATTAATGTATTTTATCGGAAATTCTTCTAATAATATGAATTTCAGTCATAAAATTAGGCGTTATTTTTATGATAAGCTTCGAATGTTTATAAAATATTTATTTTAAACTATTTTTATTTTATTTTCTATTTTTCATTGTCTTTTTAAGGATTTACGTGCAGAGCTCCTATTATTGTGATCTCCGTATTTTTAGAACATTGCATTTTTATTTATTTCACATGCTCTCATAGTTAACACGTCTAAAGCCTGCTGGCTCTGCTAGTTTTAAATACAGAAAGTGATTTTTAAATATTCTTTCAATCGCTATCCATTCAAAACAATTCATCATTACAGATTTTTTTTACATTACTACACCAATAAAACAGTGCAATACTGAATCTATCAATTATGCTGCATAAATAGTGTATGGAACCAGTCTTTGTTTTATGGACTGCATTTATAAAGATTTCCCAAAAATGTAAAAAAATATTTTTTAAGAATTTCAAATTATTCAAAGATTTTCTCTCAATCGATTATCATACTTTAACATGAAATATATTTTCCCATTGCATTTATTTCTCATTCCAGTGTCAGTAAAGTAACTTGGAATGCACACGTAAGTAGAATAAACACAAAAGAAAATTAGTGCATAAAGCATAGATTATGAAACACTTTCCAACACATTCAAAATACTGTAACAAAACTTTACTGTTTAATTGTGCGAAAGATGACGTCTAATTACACAGATTGAAAAATGATCCGAAATCCTTTGCTTAACCCTGTATATGATCTATGGATTTGTATATATAGTACATAATCTACAAAAAATGTGTTTACTTAGGAAACACACAATGCAGTTGAAAATTCCCCTTCAGCAATATCCGGTAATAAGTGAAATTATATTGGATTTCTTTTGTGCTGCTCTGTATGCGAAATATTAGTTAAATTTAAAAATGCATACCAAAATTGTAAATTCCCTTAAAGCAAATATTGCACAAATATACTACTGTAAACAAATTCCTTTGCGTGTCCCTGTTAGCAAACGATAAATGTTTTAAAAAAGCATATTCTGTAGTGAGCATCTTATAGTAAACCTCTCTAATGTATATAAATTTTAATATGTTTGGAATAGTGTAACATCATTAAAATACGCTGAAAACTATTTTTCTCCGTTGACCATAACACATTGGAATTCTTTTGAGTGTAACTGTAAATTAAATATTAATGCTGCACAGTTTATTTTCAATACCGAACATGTCATAGTAAACCTGAATAACATATATAAATTATATGACAATCCGAGTATATTTAAGCGAATTCACAAACACTTTCAACTTTGTTGGAAAGTGTTAAAGAAAATGACTGAAATATCTTTCACCAGTTAATCTGTAAAGGACTCTTCTTAGATCTTAACTGGTTATTGCCTAGAAGTTTCGTCGAGATTTCGTTTGTTCATATTATATTTCTTCACTATATAATATTTAAATTACTAATCCTAACAATATTGCACCTCTATTTAATCTGTCCTCCGCAGTTATTGCTTTACGAGAAAAAAAACGAAAGTTTAATAATAACGTCCCAGAATATATTTGTTTTTCAGCCCGAAAAGGAAGAACATAAAAATCAGTTTAACGTTAAAAAAAAAAAAAAAAAAAAAAAATTCTAAATAACACTTTATGTAGTATAAATAGCAGTCATAAGGGGGGGGGGGGCGATGTACAGGATATCATTAAAACGACCGTTATTTTTTATTTTAGACGGAGCACAAATAAAACATTCGTGTAAAAATTAAGAAGCAATGGACTACTTTAAATATCTGTAGAGGTAGTTAAAATGATAAACATTATTGAAAGAATATAAAATATAATAATATTAATAAGAAATATACTTATATAATTTGTTAAACTTTCATGTTACGTATTTAACAAAAATTCATATAAATAAATAATAAGCACCACATCTAAAAATTATAAAATAATCTTAAGCAGCAGGAATAGTGATATCTTTTCCCATTTTAATAATTTATATTATTGAACTAAAGCAATAGAAAAAGAAAAAGCGTTGAAAAAAAGTAATTCAATTTATACCTGGACTTTTAACTGCGATATATTTACTATGTTCACAAATAATGTTTCCTGAATTACCATAAAATATAACGTTAGACGATAGTATAAAAAAAATGAAATAAAATTTTACCAAATACTTAAACATCCAAAAATTCAAACAGATTGAGCGAACTTTGAATTGCACAAATATTCATTCACCTTTCATGTTAATTCATTTTTTAATTATTAACTTTCACTTAATGTGATTCGAATATAAATTAGAAATGGAGTTCCGTATACTAAAACTTGCTTTCATTTTAATGTTTTAGGAGTAATTATGATAAAACTAAGATCACTTCTCTATATCAAAATTTCTATATATCGAATTTTTTTCTCTACAATTTGCTATTTCGATAGATGAAGGTTCGATTGTATACTTTTTCAAATTTTAATGATTGATATCTTTGAACTAAAGCAATAGAAAAAGAAAGTTTAAAAATAAGGAATTTCATTTATACGTGGATATGGTGTTGTAATATGTTTACTATATTCATAAATAATGTTATCTGGATTAGCCCGAAATAAAATGTAAGACGCTAGTATAAAAAAATAATTAAAATTTTACCAAATAATTATGCATTACAGAATCCAAAGAGGTTGGTAAAATTCTGAAGCGTGTAAAAATTACTTACCTGATCTGAAAAATACTTATCAGTAACTGACAATGCAAGAAGGACTTTCAACTATAACAATTGAAATGAAGATAATGATTTATCGAATCATAAATCCGGCTCAAAAAACTGCGCAACTCAATTGGAAGTTTAGATAACTGCATACAAGAAATTAGGAAGATGAGATCTACATTCAAGGGGCGTTTATGAAAGGCGGAAGGGTTAAATGATAATAATTATCGAGTATTACAGGCGTTGATCACATGTTATCTTGTTTTATCTATTAATTAGTGGTATAACTGGAGAAAGGGAGTGGGGATAGAAACGCAAAAGAGCCTGAGAATTGGGAGGTCTTCTAAACTATAAAAACAGAATTTAAATATAACAAAAAATATTTTAGCTTAACTATTAACATCATTCCAAACTGCACCTTAGACGACTAATTTTTTTCTTATACTTCTTCCTAATATTATTTAACATATTTCTGAAAATAAATAATATAAAAAAGTCACAACTTCTTTTTTATCCAACAATTCTACAAAGCAAATCATTATCCCCCACCCCGCCTCCACGCCTTTTTGTTCTATTCATGGCAAAAAAAATTCAAGCTCATGCTCATTAACACTTTCAAACGTTGCTGAAAAGTGTTTATGAGATTGGCATGTCTGTTCATGCTTTAACCCTCGTAAATAGAGTCGTATTGCCATGAAATTGATATATGTTAATGAGACTTACTATGGCATGTTCGATATTGAAAACGAAGCATGAAGAATTTATAGTTCCTTACAGGGACTTTAAAGAGAATTCCGTTACATGGCGGCCTATAAGGGAAAATCCTTTGCGGTGTATTTTATTCCTGTTACACTATTTAAAACATATTGATATTTCTATACAATCTGATGCTTACTACAAGAGGCTTATTATAGAATTTAGTGTGCATAGAATTCATCGTTTACATACAGAGACATGCAAAATAATTCGGTTACACCTCTATCTATGAACAGTAATTTCTGGAATTGTGTTTTTCGTTGAGGTATGCATTTTTACATTTAACATTAAAAAAATGTTACTTATTATGTATAAATTCTGTAGATGAAATGCAGGGCTGCACAAAGCATCTGAAATACATTTCTGTTTTATGATGGAAATTGATGAAGGTGCATTTTTAACGGTACTATGCATACCCTAATTGAACTAAATTTTAGTATACTGTTTGTTCCTTATATGATAAATCTATAGATCATACACAGAGTTGCACAAAATACCAAGATTTTTTTCTTTTATGGATGGTAATTTTTGAAATTATTTTTTCAAATGTGTTAAGTATATTTCAAATTGTTTATTTAGTCATGATTTGTCCCTTTATAAACTATGATGTTTTATTACAGTATTTTTAATGTGTTGGAAATTGTTTAGTAATTAATGCTTGACACATGATTTTACGTTCTTGTTTTAAAATTTCAAATGAGCCTGACAACGTAAATACTGAAAATACCAATTTAGAGGAAGACAACATTGTTTTATTAGTGGGGTTCGACACAAACTAATCAACTAACCAATTTACAGTGGCCAAAAAATTGGAAAGCGTACCTGTCATAAAAATTATCCAATGAAATCGTCACTGCAATTAAATGAGGAGTATTGAATTAAATAATATAGCACTGAATGGCAACACTGAATTTGGAAGTTTGATCATTGATTAAAATCCCCTAAGATTTCGTTAAGGGCTTATTTTAACGTTCTCATTAACACGAGTTTGCTAACTTAAAATAATATATAGCAAAAAAAGGAAATAAATGTGTCGTCATAGATTATGAAACTTTCCAACACCGCCAGAATATTTTTGTATATCTTTATTATTTTTCCCGTACAACAAAAAAGGAAGCTAAATAAACCATTTATAAAATAAATAACACACTTGAAAAAACAAGTTTTTGAAATTACCACGCATTAGAAGGCAATGTATTGAATTCCTATGCCTAGCCTTGCATCTGATCTAGAAATATTTATACATTTTATATAGAATACTAAAAATTAATGTCGCTGGAAAACGTATAACAGAACTTATATAAATTTGTCCTATTTTAACAGAAATGTATTTATGTCCTTTTGTGTCGATCTGTATATGAATTTATCTCTGTTATACCCACACCACATAATAGTTTCAAAAATACTTCAGCTGAAAAAGGTATAACACAATTGATAACGCACGTGCCACCAATTGTGATCCATCTACTGTAATGAAA
Source organism: Maratus speciosus (assembly GCA_963932465.1). Classification (NCBI taxonomy): domain Eukaryota; kingdom Metazoa; phylum Arthropoda; class Arachnida; order Araneae; family Salticidae; genus Maratus; species Maratus speciosus. The sequence goes on from CAWVRF010000632.1 coordinate 125,625, forward strand.
TCGACTTTATTTAGTTGGTTCCCCTGTACATCATCTATGTAAGTTACACATAAACTCGAAATTCATAAACACATAAACTCGTCGAAATATCGAAATTTTGTTAAACTTTAAAATGCATAACGCAACATAAAAATATACTTCCCGCAAGTTTTGACTATGGGTGCTGGTGTATCTAAAGTGTTTGTATTACTCAGCAAAAAAAAAAAAAAAAGTGTCCGATAACCCTTTTTTTATAGGGCCGATGTTATAACCAGTATTTTAAATATTAAAAAAGTCATTTACATGGATTAATCAGAAATTTGCTTGTAAAAATCCCATTTAAAAACAAATGGAGTTATTCCAAATGCGTTCCGTTCTAAAAAGAAAAACTATATTCCTTAATAAACATGATTTTCTGGTTATTTCTCTTTCACCTGAAACTTTTAAAATTAATACGCATAACGAATGTCAGAGAAATTTAAAACTACTTAACCGCTATGAAATGATCGATGAACTCAATAAAAGATACTGGGTAGGAAAAATTGTTTCTTCAGCTCTGACACGTATGAATAAGATAAACATTTACGTTATCCTGAACCCAGATTTTAAAATAAGTACTTCTATTTGTAGGTTAGATAATGTCGCAAATAAATATTTAAAAAGTTTTTCAGTTTTTCTTTTTATTAATACTTTCCAACATAGTTGAAAAGTGTTTATGAATTCGGTTTGTCTGCCCGTCAGTACTCTAACTCGCATAAATAGAGTCCGATTACCATGAAATAGATATATGTTATTGAGGTTTACGATGGCATGTTTCGCAAATGAAGTGTGTGAAATTCGCGATTCATTTACAGGGCCACTCAAAAGAATTCCGTTACAGGACGGTTCATGGGGAAAAATAGTTTGTCGTGTATTTTGATGATATTACAGTATTTAAAACATATTGAAATTGATATAATTGAAATTGATATACATCACTGAGATGTACTACGAAGTTCTTACTATAATAGGGTGTGCATAGGGTGTGCATAGAACTTATCTTTTATTGACGCTTTATATTTCGCTTAAAATATTTGGCAATAGAAGAAAATGAGCAATAATTAAACTATTGAAGTCTACGAACAATAATGGCTGGAATTAGGTTTTCAGTTGGGGTATGCATTTTTAAATTTAACTATTTTTAACACTTTCCAACAAAGTTGAAAAGTTAAAGGTATATATAAATATTATACAGACATACAAACAATAAATTCAATAAACCCAATTCAATAAACCAACTCTATTCATCGTTGTCCGGTCATCCAAGGCTGTTGTATAGATGGCTGGTGACTTCCCCAACATGGTTTATTAGTGAGAAATTGCAGACTCAGGCATCGGCCGGAGTAGCTCAGTGGTTTGAGCAGCAGTCTTGTATACTGTGGTCCCGGGTTCGATTCCTGGCTCTGGCTAATTTTTCACTCCAGTTGGGTTTATTGAATTTATTGTTTGTATGTCTGTATAATATTTATATATACCTTTAACTGTTGAATGCAGGCGTTAATTATGTGTGTATGTGTGTTTTAATATATATTGTAGTATGAGTGTTTTATTAAAGTTGAAAAGTGCATTCGGTTTGTCTGGTCGTCTATCCGTTAGTCCGTATGTCCGTCTGTCCACGCTCTAACTGTCGTAAATATGCTCGGATTTTCATGAAATTGATAAAGGTTATTTAGGGTCACCAAAGCATGTTTGGTATTGTATAGGAAGTATGTAGGATTACTCATTCATTTACATGGGCACTCAAAAGTATTCCATTACATTATGGTATATGGGGAAAAATTGTTTGCAGAGTATTTTAATGCCATTATGCTAATTCAAATATATTGAAATTGATATAAATAACTGAATTTCATTACGATCATGTTAGAACAGAACATTCATAGCATGTTTTATTCATTTACAGGGACACACAAAAGAAATAGGTTACAGTACTGTCTTTGGTTAATTATTGCTGGGGTGCACAGTTTAAAATTCGGTATGCACTTTTAAATTTAATTAATTTTTTGTATGTTACTCGTCATATATAAATTCTATACCTCATATAGAGGGCTCCACAAAAGTATTCACGTACCATTCTTCTTATTAGAGGACATTGCTGAAGGTGCATTTTCAACTCAAGTATATGTATCTCTTATGTGAACTAAATTTTGGCTTGCATGTAGCTAATAGATTCAAATCTATAAATCATATGCAGGGCTGCTGAAAAATTCGCATAATTTTCCGATTGTGGATGGGAACAGCTGAAATTGGATTTTGAAATGTTATATGCGTTTCCATATGGTTGAATTAGACGTAATATTTAAATTTTTTAAACTGTGCAGTTTTGTTACATTATTCTGAATGTGTTGGAAAGTGTTTCATAATCTATGCTTGACGCATGATTTTTTCTTACTTGTTTAAATATTACTTGGTATGTATAAAATCTATAGATCCTATACAGGGTCGCACAAAGTTTCTCAACAATATTCGTTTATTGGCTGAAATTGCTGAGCGGAAATTTTTAACTTTGTTATGCGTTAAACTAAACTAACTTTTAGCGTACTATGTAGTATGCATACATATATGTAGGTCATATACAGGGCTGCAGAAAAAATCGTATAACGACTATTCACGGTAATAGCAGAAATCGTGTTTTTAAATTCGTTATGCATTTACCAAATTGTTTATTTAGACGTCATCTTTCATCTTAGTTAAACTATAAAGTTTTTCTTTTTTATAGTATTCTGAATATGTTGGAAAGTGTTTTGTAATCTATGCTGTACGTATGCTTTTTCTTTTTTTTTAAAGAACGATATTTATTTTAAATGTTTGACTTAGGCAATGATTTTACGACACTACATGTATTCATTTAGACATAAGTGTACTTAGTTCATGGTAAAGTATAGGTACTTATGAAAATACTTTGAAAATACATTAGAATATTCAATATTGTACACATAATGGTGGCCTTGTCGGTGAAATAAGATATCACGTGAAAACACTTCATTTTCTCCTTTATTTGTAACAATATATGGGACATTCTCACAATCTTTTGACTTTCGGGAATAAAAATCTGGTGAAATTAAACTTGCTAAAATAACATTTTAATCTGATAGCCTTAATGATTCAAAATTTTAAAAAAATGGTCAGCAGCGAAATTTTTTTTATTTAACTAAGGTTTAAGTTAAACTTGCGAGTTTAATTTTCCTTACCATTTAACCACTATAACTTTTTATTTTCATCTAAATTTTTACTTATAATGAATTTGCATAGTACCCACAAGACATTCAAATAAGAAATAATAAAAATGTAGTACTTTTAATACAGATTTTTTGTATAACATTGTCTTAAAGGGGTGTTAAAGAAGGGACGGTAAGGTAAAAAAAGGAGATGGTATTGGAAAAAAGGGACGAAATGGTAAAAAAAGGGACGGTAAGGAAAATTATCACCTAGATTTAGGAAAATCATGTTAAGACTAAGTGATAGTCACAATGTTCATTGATTTTTAGAAACAGTTATTAACATTGGATTAAATTAAATTTTATTTTTAATTTACCTCGAAAAGTGCAGGAATAAACCTTCGAGACGTTAAGACTACCAATAAAGCCACGATCTTAAATTGATATTTAAATGCTGATTTAAATTCTACAATAAATTTCCTGTCAAAGAATTTTAGACATTCTTTCTCTAGCATACTTCTGCATGAGAAAAAACTTGAAAAACATTCTTTTGCTGCATCTGAAGTGATTTTCTATATAAATTTAGCAAGAGGGACGGTAAGGAATCTAAAACCCAGGGACAGATTTCAAAAAATAATATCAACCGTAAAAATGTGTGCAGGTTAATTTTTTGCTACATATTTATATAAAATAATTGTCCTAGTTTCTGAAAAAATACATCGAATTACTATTATTGAAAGAAGTTTATACAGACAGCTCCAAACTTAAAAATCAGCATCAGGGACACGAGACGGTATAGGAGTTTTCCTGGTATTTGGAAGCCCAACATCGTCCAAAACCTCTTTATCTCGTTAATATTGTTATGCAATCATGCAATGGTACTATGTTCCTCAGTATATGAAATAAAAAAAAACGCAAAAAATGTATTAAAATAAAAATTATTATTCAGGGACACAAAAGTCAAAAGATTGTGAGAATCCCCCATATCTGTAAGTTTAATTTCCCTTTTAGAGTAACACAATTACAAGTGCGCACAAAACCTTTCATACGACAAATGTGAAATATACAGAGGATAAATACGAATTTTTTGAAACCTTTTATCGAAATTCAAATCAAATTTTCAAACAATTAAAATTCTATTTTTTTAATTAACTTTTTTTAATGATCAAATAGCTTTTTACATATTTGTGTAATTATAATACGCATGCAGCGAAAGTTAATTTATTTGTGCATTTTTATTATTCCTTCGTTTTCATGTTTTGAAAATAGTAACAGTCTGTTATGAAAAAAACTGAATTTCTCGAACACCTTTATCAAAATTCGAATCAAATTTCCAAATAATGAAAATTCTATTTTTTTATTCTTTTTTCCTGTTTAGCTAAATCGAAAAGCTTTTAACTTGCTTGTGTATGTATTGTACGCAGGCAGTGAAAGCACTTAAAGTATTTCTGTACTTTCGTACTTTTTTGGTTTTCATATTTTGAAACACTGTATCAGAAAGTCGCGAAAAATCTGAAAACTTCATATTTAACATTTCCGCAAATGTGTAACAAATATAACAATTCCTAGAATGGCTAAAAAATAAGGAAGGTTTTGTAAAATTCTATTATTTTGATATAATGTTTTTGAAACAGTTTCTTCATACATGCAGAATTAACCACTATTTTTTATTTTTCGTTTGAGGGATCGCATCTGTAAACAAGCAAAATAATTTCAGTCAAAAGTAGAGGAAGGTATTTCCTGAAACTGTTACTCAATACCAGGGCCCGACAGCGTTTAGCATTTGAGCATTTCAATTTTTGAATACGTTTATGATCATCACACTCATTATTATACACTTTATACAGGCAGTTTTACAAGTATAGGTTGAAATTTTGAGGTGCGGGGAGTATTTTACACTACATCGAACACTTTTTGTAAAAAAAAAAACTAGCGCTACAATCCATTTTTTGAAGTCTAAAATGAATTTAAAATGAAAATTTTTATTATCTTAAAAAATAATTAATCATCACTAAGTTATTTTGAATTATTTGCATGATTAAAAAAATAATTTAAATTTTTACTTTATAACTACCATATATTGCTAACAGAGTGAATTAATAGGTATCTGACTATTCATAAAGACAATTACAATAATCGTGATTTGTAATTTGAATAAGTCATAGATACGGCATAGGTTATTTTTTTTTACATGAGACGATCACAATTTTATATAATAACCTTTTTAATATTAAAATCTATTCATTTTTTTATTTTATTATTAAACAATTTAAATTTATTTGTCTATTTATTTTTACGAGTCATAAGACATTACATTTACCTTACGAGTTACAAAAATGCTGAATTGAAGAATTTAAAGTTTGAAATGGTAATTCTTTTTTAAATTTATCCTTTTAATGGCCTGGCAGAACCTTTCACGTATACTTAAGAATTCATAAAATAATAACTATAAAAAGAATTAGTATGGGAATTTGTATCGGATTACATTACATAGTTATTTATTTTGTCCAGTAAAAAAATTTAGCATTAATACCAATTTCTTTTTTAAGTAGCCTTTGAATTAAAAATTAGGGGAGACTAGGGAGGGTTGATCCACTTTTTACAAAATGATTTTTATTTTTTAAATATTGAACGTAGAATAAACTTTTATGTATCATTTTATTCGTTATACAATCAGTTATCAAAATAAAATTGCTACATAAGTGTAATATATAAGAAATTTGAAAGATTATTGATTTTAGTCATGAGAAAATAATGGGTCAAGGCTCCCCACATATGGGAGGGTTGACCCACTATATGGGATGCTTGACCCATTTTGTTTTATATTGAAGTATTTGTGAAGAGAAATAAAATCAGATTAAAAAAAGCAAAATAACTTTATGCTACATGCTTTAATTATTATAAAAAAAAATTTTTTGAAAATATGATGCTTAAACAAACCTGTTTAGGCGCAATCGCATTTCAGAGGAGAAAAATGTTGTTTTAATCAAGATTTCGTCTGAGCAGATATAATTGTACAACAGGGAAAATGAAATTTTAACTTTTAAGACAGCATTCCGCTAGAGACATGTTCAGTTTCCATAGGGTTTCATGCATTATAATATCCATATTTAGTAGTTACTGTCCCGCTTTATTTTTGTCTCCTTGTTCTACTTTTTGTGAAATTCCACCTGACAAATCTAGTTCTCACATAGTTTGGCTTCATCTCACTCTATTCACTATGTTAAAATTTTCCTACATACTTTCCTAAAGTTTTTCGATCAATGTTATGTTCTTTTGCAGCCGCATAACTTATAATTCACATATTTTAACCCTTTCAGGGCAAAGCATTTTCAGTACTAAAATGTTGAAATAAATGTTTGGCACCGGAATATATGAAAAGAGTTATTTGGAAATGTGAAAAATGCTATATTTCACATACATATTAAGTCGAAAAGATTTCAGAAAAATTCTGGTGTCATTGTGGCGTTTGGGAATTAAAATAAAGTGGTTTCATAAACATACCGCTGCCCCTGAAGCGGTTAAGACTACTGCTTTCGTACTTGCTAGTCCTTTCCACTGTTTCTACTTATCTATTGTGCGTAATATTTAAATGGAAAAAGTTCCTATCATCTTTCCCGTTTATATTTTATTAATTTTCTTCGTGCAGTGCAAATAGCTATTTTTTAGATCTTTCTTTAATCAGTTTTAAAAGTTTTCTTTTCCATCACCCCATTTTACTGTACCTTTGCTGAATAATTTTACATTCATTTTTACATATAACCATTAATCTTGCATTATACACAGTGTATAATAAAAATATTTCCAACCCCCCTTAATTAACACATTGCCGACGGGTAATTTTTATCAAGTCTGAAGTTTTAAATAGTGGAATTTCCTCCGTGTTCTGAAAGTACTTTGTAAATTGGTGTTCTAGATATGTTTCCCAAGTTTATGCATCGGTAAATATCTTTCAATGAATGAATTTAATATAACATGTCTTACAATCAAAATATGAACATGATATAAATGCATTTTCTGTAAGGTAGAAGCACGCCCTAGCCAATGATATTTTAGGTAGCTTTCTTTACAAAAAGCTACCTATTGCAGCCGTTCGGAGGAAAGCAATTTCAAAAAATTTTGGTATATTTTCATCGATCATGACCCCCAGACCCCGAAACTACCCTCCGTTCAAAATTTATATATATATATATATATATATATATATATATCAATATATATATATATATATATATATATCTGACCTATGTCACACTGTAACTCTCGTATTTATGAACCGATTTGGATGTAATTCGGTGTGTACATAGTACATACCAATGTCTCGACCGAGTTCGTTGGCCAGCTTCATCCGACATTTTGTTTCAAAATGGCGGCCATTTAAAAATTTTAAAAAAATTTAAAATTTGAAATGTGGTACCAAAAAATTGAAGATGGAAAAATATTTTTTTCTTATGTATTTGACCTTTATACAAAGACTCCGTAGCAGTTTTTGTTTTGTCTATATCTTAAAAAATGGCTGAGTTATAGCATTTTGAATTTCTAGCGAAGCAGACATTTTGAAACGTCCTGAATTTTGTCACGCGATAAAAGGCGTATTTATGAACCGATTTGGATGTAACTTCGTTTATACATAGTACAGACCAATGTCTCGACCGAGTTTGTTGGCCAGCTTCATCCGCCATTTTGTTTAAAAATGGCGGCCATTTAAAATTTTAAGAAAAATTTAAATTTGAAATGTGGTACCAAAAAATTGAAAATTGAAAAAATATTTTTTTCTTATGTGTTTGACCTCGATAAAAAGATTCGGGAGCAGTTTTTGTTTCGTCTATATCTTAAAAAATGGCTGAGTTATAGCATTTTGAATTTCTAGTGTGGCTGACATTTTGAAACGCCCTGATTTTTGCCACGTGATAACAGACGTATTTATGAACCGATTTGGATGTACCTTGGTGTGTACATAGTACATACAAATAACTTAACCGAGTTCGTTGGCCAGCTTCATCCGCCATCTTGTTTCAAAATGGCGGCCATTAAAAAAAATTTTAAAAAAAGTAAATTTAAAATGAGATACCAAAAAATTGGAAAATGAAAAAGAGTTTTTTCGTATGTGTTTGACCTTAATACAAAGATTCCGGAACAGGTTTTGTTTTGTCTATATCTAAAAAAATGGCTGAGTTATAACATTTTGAATTTCTATTGTGGCTGACATTTTAAAACGACCTGATTTTTTTCACGCGATAACAGGCGTATTTATGAACCGATTTGAATGTAACTTGGTCTGTACATAGTACATACCAATGTCTCGACCGAGTTCGTTGGCCAGCTTCATTCGCCATCTTGTTTCAAAAGGGTTGCCATTTAAAAAAAAATGTAATTTAAAATTTAAAATGAGGTATTAAAAAAAATCATGGCTAACGCTTTGAAACGATCTTGTATTTGTCTCGCGATACCACACGTATTCGCCTATTTCCATGGAAGAAGGCATGTGGATAGTATACATCAATATCTCGACCAAGTTCGCTGGCCAGCTTCATCAGACATCTTGTTTCAAAATGGCGGCCATTAAATTAAAAAATATATATGTTTAAAGTGAGGTGCAAAAAATTAGAAATTGAAAAAGGTTTCTTTCTTAAGTATTTGACCTTGATATAAGGATTCAAGGGCATATTTTGTTTGTCTTTATCTTAAAAATTGGCTCAGATATAGCAGTTTCAATTTCTAACGTGGGTGACATTTTCAAAAATCTGATTTTTTGCCTGCGACAGCACTCGTATATATCAATCGATTCCGATGTGAGTGAGCATGTGCACAGCAATTACTAAGGTCTCGACCAAGTTCACTGGTTAGCCTCATCCACCATGTTGTCTTAAAATGGCAGGCACTTTAAGAAATCGCCGAATTTGGCAGCCAAACATAAGTTACTTTAAATAAAAGCAGCTTGGATAAAGCTGACTAATTTCGCGAAATTCTCATTCATAATGATTTAGTATTGATAAAAATTAGTATTGAATCTCCTACATTCGGTTTCCACTTAATTGAGCTTCGTGTGTTTGAATAATATCAGTTGGCTTTTTTAAAATAAGGAATATGAAAGCTACCTCTTCCTCCCGGCACTGGCCGGAAGGACTTTTTTGAATTAAAACGAGAATTCTCGTTTCCCGTCGTGAATGTGTTAAGCTGCTATCAGATACACCAACTTTTTGAGCAACGAACTTTTCAGCCGATTTTAACCCCGACTTTTTCCAGTTCAAAGGGAGAAAAAGGTTACAATTGTCGTTGCTAAAGTTGGAGGAAAATTAGTACTACTAGTACCAGCCGTCAATATTTATCGCCTTTTCGTATCAATCGCTTATCTCTGATTCGCTGAAATTTTGAAAGATGGGAGGAAATGTTGCGGCTAGCGCAGACTTTTTTGAGATGCAGATAAAAAGTTGGGGATATTGCTGTTCGCTATCACACTGGGTGTCAATATTTCGCGAAAAGTTGGTCTAAATCAAGAGTTGGCTCAAAAATTGCTCGAAAAGTTGGTGAATCTGATAGTAGCTTTAAGGGAGCATTGAACATCTGGTCAACCGTCCCTGAAATTGACTGGGTCAAACCTCCCTTGATAGCCTTTTTCTAAAGAATAGGACATTGTTATGTTAAGCCTAACTTACTGTATAAACTTTATACCGAGAATGAAATCTCGATATTTCTGCATTACTTAAAACCTACTTACTTAAATTTCTATGCTATATTTTATCTGAAAAAAGCTTACAAATAAACTACTAAAAAACACAACTTTTAGGTTGAAAACACCTCACAATTGATTTTTCCCCACCTATTTCAATTATCTGTATGAAACAGAGACTGTTGTTTGAGCATTCCGGTAGCTTTGGTTGACACCTATTAATAAAATTCTGAAATCCTTTTAAATATGAAAACTGATGGGTGGGTCAAGCCTCAAGTCTCCTCTATATGACAAAAAACATGGTGAGGACGATTTTAAGGATTTCAAAAGAACATATCTCCAAGTAAAGATAACTTTTTTAAGCTTTAGAGCTCTTGTTTTAAAAATAAACAAATGGGATATCAATATTTTGGTTAAAATTTTATAACTTTAATATATGTATTATATACTTAATTTAATGTATCACAAGCGGATATTAAATTACACGTGGTGTTTCCGATATCCGACATATTATACTATATTTTCGTCTTTAAAACTAGAAAGCTGGGTGATTTCTTTGTTAAGAAAACAGTTCGTTTATAATTTCATTTCACTCAGAAAATACACAAGTTTATGCGTATCAAAGTCAAAGATGAAATTAAAGTAGAGAAAAAAAATAAGTTGAAACTGGTGTGAATCAATAAGTATTAAAAGATCTTCTTAAAACACCATCAAAAACTTTTAAATGCGCTTGGCGTCTTACTGCTGCTTTCATAGTAGAAGCACGTCTTCTTTGTGCCTGACGAAGAAAGACGCAGATCTTTCGAAAGGCCTAGCGCATTTAAAAGTTTTTGATGGTGTTTTAAAAAGATCTTTTATTACTTAAAGTAGAAACAGTAAACATTATTTCCTCCCAGCTCTCTTTACAGATCGTACCTCACTCCTGTGAAGTTTTTAGTTTTCGAAAAACAAATAATTGCTGTTGTTATGTTTCAAATTTAAAGATTATTTTATTCATTTCAAATAATTTAATTAATTTTTCAACTATTATTCAGCAGTGAAATTACGCTTGAGATTACTGAATATTAAAAACGTGAATTTATCACTTTGCTAAATAAGCGTAAGCCAACAGAATCAGCTCATGTGAGTGAGAGATGCCACGGTGGGCATCGTCCTCGTGGCTTAGTGGTAGAGCACTTGAGCGCTATTTCAGGGGCCCGGGTTCGATTCCCGGCTTGGATTTTTCTCACTCTGTTGGTTTACGCTTAGTTAGCAAAGTGATAAATTCACGTCTTTAATATTCATTTCAAATAATAACAAGAAATTAAGAGAACTATAGCAAGATCGGACTTATCATCCAGTAGACTTTAATTATTCATTAATAACTCACAATATTGTTTTAACCCTTTATGCCCCGACGATACTTTAAAGTACCATTAAAATAACTTGATATAAAATTAATTGAATACATTGGTTAGTAGTAATGCGGTTTATAATGAATTATAGTTACTTTACTTTATCGTGTTTCAAAAGCATTACTGGTTACACAAAACAAAAATATCTTTAAAAGGATGATTTCGTTTTCCCTTTCATCTGTTCAGCTTTCTTGACGTTGAAAAATTCTGGGTGTAAAGATTCAGTTCAGAAATATTACTATATTTCTATTGTAAAAGCATTATATTTGTACATTTTCTAATTCTATGAAACACTAAAAAAATATTTTAGTTAAAAGAATTGGGTAGAATTATAAATATTGCACAAAATCCCTATAATTTCAGATTTAATTTTAATTAGATTGCTTTAATTGGCAAAATTCTGCTAAAATGTAATAAATGTTTGTACAAATCTTCTAACGTAGTTTTAAAGATTCACGAAAAGTGCTTTAGAAGATGAAATTTTCATGAATTCATAATTTGGAACATAAAGGGTTAAATATCCACAAAATCTTATTATCCCCATTGAGTGTAAGAGACTAAACTTAATTTCCGTCTTTCTGATTTGGAAATATTTTAACCCAAAAAGTTACAAGCTAGCTGTTTCATATCATTCACTTGAAATAAATAAATAAATAAATAAATAGACAAAAATTCGCTGTTTTATTGAATTAAGAATAGAAAGAAATTCAAGACCTGCAACTTCAGTACTGGTATGCAATAAATATAGGTTATTAGATTAGTTATAAAACAGTAAAAAGCACCTTTTTTTGTACTCAATCTAAAGCATGTTAAAAGTGATAAACATATAGATCATAATAAAAGGTATTCATATACCTGTAAATTTATTTTTTTATTATTAGTTGAAATCAGTAACATTTTTTTATTTATTGCTGACTCTCCTGTGGCACTGCGATTTATGAACATGATCCGAGGAACTGTAGAGATTCTTATTTTTCACATAAGACGATTACAAATTTTAACGAATAATCAGGTTTAATATTAAAACTTAATCTGGTTTAATATTAAGTTTTATTTTTAAGAATTTTCCATTTATTTATGTATTTATTTTTATGGCCTACCAGACATTTTCTCGCTTACGAGTTACGAAAATTCTGAATTGAAGAACTTAATATTTGAAATTCTAATTTCTTCCCTTTAAGCGTATGGTAGAATTCGCCATGTATGTTTAATGGCTCTCAAAATAATAACTATGGAAAAAAATTTAAATGGGAATTTGTATTTGTTTACCTTACATATTTATTTATCTTGTCCAGTGAAAAAAATTAACAACAATATCAAAATATTTTTAATAAAGCCCAAAAGTTATACGACAGAAAAAACACGGTTAAAACGCCTAAAGGGTTTCAAAACAATGTATCTCCGAATAAAGTGATTTTTTTTTTAGCTTTAGAGTTCTTTTATAAATAAACAAATGGAATTTCAATGTTTTGGTTAGAATTTTATAACTTTAATTAAAGTGCTCTGCCCCCTGCGGGCTACACCCGCCTATCCCCATTCGGGCTTCACAGCCTCTAAAAACATATTAATAACATAGTCATTAATAACATTACTATAGTAATGTACCCTGTTTAAAAAATATTACCAGGTTACGGAAGATTGAATGATGTTATCACTATAACTGCAGCTAACTTCTGCAATCGGGTTGCATGCCTTTTCGTTTATACAGGGAATTTTTCGGTTACCATGACCTCATCCATCGCTGTCGTAACAACTGATGGCTGTTTTCGGGATTGATAAGTAATATCAATTACACACTTGAAAATGTATGTTAGGTAACCAGTTTTTCGTCAACAACCATAGTCAACCTGCGGCCCGAGGACCGCATGTGGCCCTGTGTCCTTTTATGCATGGCACAAGACACTTAATTATTAATTCCTATTTCTAACATTAATTGCGTAAAGTGTATTTAAGACCTTCACCATATTTCATAAAAAGATAAAATCTGTTATTTATAGTTAACGTAAAATAGAGTTGAAACATCTTAAATTCCGATTTCTTAGTCATGTTTTTTACATAAATTCCTATTTGCGTTATATTGCTGTATATATTTCTTAAACTACAACGCTAATCAAACTTTATTCCAAACTAATTAAATTTGCACGATATGTGTACTTCTATCATTAAAAAAAAACAGAAAGAAACGCTTTTGCTTTGAGCAAAAACTGATTAATTAGAGAAGAGCTCCCTATTTTTTTATTTAAAAGTTAGAAATTTGGCATTTTTATATTATAACTTTTTATACCTATTATCCAGCTAATACTGCTTTATGGACTTAAAGATTTGTTGTGGAAAAAAATTGGTACCACAATTTTTTTTACACTACTATGTCCAAACATTAAACTTTGATACCTATTTCAATAACATTTGTAATAGAAATCTACCAAGAAATATATTGTTTGGCAATAGTGGTGTTAAAAGTTTTTTGCACTTTTCTTCCGCGAGAAACGCTCTAGCAAACAGATAATATTAACTTTGTAATACTACTTTTTGTTACCTTACTATTTTATTTACTCATATTTAAGGGGACGGTGGACGCTTAAAAAAATTTCTTTAAATTTTCATAATAGAGATTTGAAGTTTTGTGCAAATATACATTTCACTATAAGTATATAGAACACCTTAAAAGAAATTTCCAATCTTATTATAATTTTAAGATATATTTAAAAAAAAAATAAAATTTTAAAATGAAATTTTAAAATGCTCCTTGCGTCTTAATTTTTTAGATATTTCCTCAATTTTGAATTTTAATCACGTAAAACTCTATCACTAACAAATCAGTGTATCGATTATTGAATCCCTTAAATATTTATTTTTTAAAGCTATTTTTCTGAATTCCATATCCATTTTCATCAAAATTCTGCCTTATAATAAGTTAAAAATCAAATTTAATTGTCATAATGAAGTCTATTTTTAAAATGCATACACAGTTTCTTTTTAAGCAATATCAGGATTCTTCCTTATCAGCTTCATGAACTTTGATCAAAAATTAAGTAGTAGGGAGCATTTAAAAAAAAAAAAAAAAAAAAAAAAGCTGAAACATCAGTATTGAGAAAAACAGATTTAAAGTATATTAAAAGGTCAAAATATTGTTTGTAAACAAAATTAAAAAACTTGTAACTTTGCGTAAAATAATCGCATCTACATGTGGTTTTCTACGAATGACGTAGTACAAATTGGAGAATAATAATACACACAAAAAAAGACGATTTTGGGGGTCGATTTTTGTTCATATAAAGGTCTACAGTCCCCTTAAAGTTTGTCGCGGCCCACCTAATGTAGTAATAATATGTTTGTGGACCGTGAGAAAAAAGGTTGAGTATGGCTATATCTACAATTTTATATTTCTCCGATAACATACATTTTCTGCGCACCGAAGATGAAATTAATTTAGTAACAATAAACCTTTCCCCCCTCCCCCACCCAACTCTCTTTGCAGATTCGTGCCTCAATCCTGTGAAGTTTTTAATTTTCGGAAAACGAATAATTGCTGTTGTTATGTTTCAAATTTTAAGAGCATTTTATTTATTTAAAATGATAACAAGAAATTCAAAGAACTATAGTAAGGGTTGAACTTACCTTCTAGTAGTCTTTAATTACTAATAACTCGTAGTATTTTTCTTAAATGTTGACAAAACCTTATTATCATCATTGATCGCAAAGCCTAAAATTAACTTAGTAACGTTTGTCTTTCTTATTTGGAAATGTTTGAACCTAAAGTGAGACAAGTCAAATAAATAACTCACTAAAAATAATTACAAAAATTAATATTCTAAAATTAAAAGATTTCGATGGATTAAGACTAGAAAGAAATACAAGATTTACAACTTCAATACTGAGATGCAACTAATATAGATCATCAGTCGTACAAAAGAGTAAAATGTATACATCGACATTACTATATCGACAATAGAATATAATCGTTTGTCGTACAAAATTAGCTAGTTTGATAAAAAATAAAAAAAGTCCTTCCGGCCAGTGCCGGGAGGAAGAGGTAGCTTTCAAATTCCTTATTTTAAAAAAGCCAACTTATATTATTCAAACACACGAAGCTCAATTTAGTGGAAACCGAATATAGGAGATTCAATACTAAATTTTATCAATACTAAATCATTATGAATGAGAATTTCGCGAAATTAGTCAGCTTTATCCAAGCTGTTTTCTTTAAAGTAACTTATATTTGGCTGAGATGTTGATGTGTACTATCCACATGCCTTCTTACATGAAAATAGGCGAATACGTGTGTTATCGCGTGACAAATACAAGATCGTTTCAAAATGTTAGCCATACTAGAAATTCAAAGTGCTATAATTCAACCATTTTTTAAGATATAAACAAAAGAACAAATTTTCAGAAACAAAATCTGCTCCGGAATCTTTGTATCAAGGCCAAACACATAAAAAAATCTTTTTCATTTTCCAATTTTTTAATACCTCATTTTAAATTTTAAATTTAATTTTTTTTAAATGACAGCCCTTTTGAAACAAGATGGCGAATGAAGCTGGCCAACGAACTCGGTCGAGACATTGGTATGTAACTATGTACAGACCAAGTAACATCCAAATCGGTTCATAAATACGCTTGTTATCGCGTGACAAAATCAGATCGTTTTAAAATGTCAGCCACAATAGAAATTCAAAATGCTATAACTCAGCCATTTTTTTAGATATAGACGAAACAAAAACTGTTCCGGAATCTTTGTATTAAGGTCAGACACATACGAAAAAACTCTTTTTCATTTTCCAATTTTTTGGTATCTCATTTTAAATTTAATTTTTTTAAAATATTTTTAAATGGCCGCCATTTTGAAACAAGATGGCGGATGAAGCTGGCCAACGAACTCGGTTAAGTTATTTGTATGTACTATGTACACACCAAGGTACATCCAAATCGGTTCATAAATACGCCTGTTATCACGTGACAAATATCAGGACGTTTCAAAATGTCAGCCACTCTAGAAATTCAAAATGCTATAACTCAGCCATTTTTTAAGATATAAACGAAACAAAAACTGCTCCCGAATCTTTGTATCAAGGTCAAATACATAAGAAAAAATACTTTTTCAATTTTCAATTTTTTGGTACCACATTTCAAATTTAAATTTTTTTTTTTTTTAAAATTTAAATGGCTGCCATTTTTAAACAAGATGGCGGATGAAGCTGGCCAACGAACTCGGTCGAGACATTGGTATGTACTATGTACAAACGAAGTTACATCCAAATCGGTTCATAAATACGCCTTTTATCGCGTGACAAAATTCAGGACGTTTCAAAATCACGCTAGAAATTCAAAATGCTATAACTCAGCCATTTTTTAAGATATAGACGAAACAAAAACTGCTCCGGAATCTTTGTATAAAGATCAAATACATAAGAAAAAAATATTTTTCCATTTTCAATTCTTTGGTACCACATTTAAAATTTAAAATTTTTTAAAAAATTTTAAATGGCCGCCATTTTGAAAGAAAATGGCGGATGAAGCTGGCCAACGAACTCCGTCGAGACATTGGTATGTACTATGTACATACCGAATTACATCCAAATCGGTTCATAAATTCGAGAGTTACAGTATGACAAAGGTCAGATATATATATATCAACTTTTGAACGGAGGTTTTTGGTTTCGGTGTCTGGGGTTCATGATCGATGAAAATATACCAAAATTTTTTGAAATCGCTTTCCTCCGAACGGCTGCAATAGGTAGCTTTTTGTAATGAAAGCTACCTAATAAATCTTAAACATGCTAAACGTGATAAACATGTAGTTCAGATTAGAAAGTATTTATATGCCTGTAAATGTACTTTTATCATTGTTAGTGTGTTTTAGCTTTAGTTTAACGGCAATAAGTAATTTTCTTACACAACTATTTTTTTTTAATTGATCATCAATAAATAATCCCTTAATTGTATATTTATTTTGCTTTACAGTTCCAATTAATCCAGCTAATTATCGTTTAAAAATTGCATCTCTGTATCATATACAAGTTACTTTATAGAATTTGACATACAAAAAATAAATTAACCTGAATTGAGCATTTGTATCTAACATGATCACTTTCAAAATTATAAAGACAAACACCTGTTTTCTCCCTCTTGTATTTTGTCGCCATTATCTGAAATGAATGACTTTTTTTATGATTGACATTCTGGTTGCTTTTATTTTTATTTATTTTTATTTACAAAATTAAATGTAACCAATTTAATAGCCCAGTCATGTTTACCATGGAAAGTCATCCATTTACGATAACTTACAATGCAAGTAACAATGTAATCTTAATAATATATTGTTTTAGCATCTTAATTCTTAAAATTAACATTTCTCTTATCAATTTTTTCCTTTAACAGAATTCAAATGAAACAAAATTTCATAAGTCAGTTACAGTTTTTAAATATATAATGAAACATTTTTGATCAAAATTTGTTTTATGATAATATTAAAAGCTTTTTTATATTAAAATTAATTATACAAACAATACAAAAGACAATAAAATATATATATAATTTTTAAAACATTAAGTTTCCATTACACTGTTACACATTCAAGATAATTCCTATATTCAACATTAGTAAGATATTTTAGATGTTTTTATGGCAATAAAACATTATATCGCTGGATGCATAAAAGCTGCTGAATGGCTTAGTCGTTCTTTTTTGCAATGCATTTACAAATATTACACAATATAGATTTTATTTCCCTATTTCAAAATATTCAATCTATTTTATCTCAATGTTTTGATATTTTTTAACATGGAAGATATTTGTTACATTGGAAATATAAGGACATATCAAAAAAAAAGAAAAAAAAAAAAGACATAAAAAGAAAAAAACGAAAAGTAAAATGAAAATTAAATAATTTTGCAGCTAATTATATGTATCTAACTCTCTCTCTCTCTGTATATAGATATATATTTATTCACATCATATATTCAAATTATATATATACACACATACATACGTATATATATATAACCATTAATTAAACATTACTGACCACCATCAATAATTGTGATAGTATGAATGAATTTACAACAATACAGTGTCCCCAAACACTCTGAAATATATATATATTCCCTATCTATATTATAAAGGACAAACATATATGTGCGTAACGCATACGTCATTTTACGAATGGCAACACTTTGAAATTTGAAATATAATTTTGGTTTTGCAATTTTCTCTACTGCAAATTTTTAAACTTCTGAACATCGCACATTTTAAATTTTTACACCGTCGTATAAGGAAAAAAATACTCTTTTAAATGCAATATGTTTGAAAGCTGTATCTCAATTTATTTTTGAGATATTAATTTTTTTGTAGTTTTTAATACCATTTTTCTTATTGTGGCAACAAAAGTACCTCATTTTTATTGAAAGTCATTGAAAGTAAACGGAAAATAGTCGAAAATAGGAGATACTGTATCTTTTTGTTGCCATTTTCACATAAAGCCTGAAAAAAAAAGTTGAAATAAAATACGGGCTATGTCAAGAATATTGGCCCTTATTCCGTGATAATGACGTCATATGCACACTTTTCTATAGAAGAAGTTTAAGACTGGGTTGTAAAAGTGGATTTATTTAGTGGATGCAAATGACGTAATTTTATAAAAAAGCGTGCATTTTAATTCTTAAATCTGAATTATGTTTTGTAGAAGTGCGTCATTTTCACAGTCCAGTTGCTTTGAAATTCTTCACAAGTGAAAATGCTTCACTTTTAAGAATAATGCAATCGAAATCACACACTGATAAAACGCAATGTTTTACAAAAATTTAGAGTGTCTTTATAAAAGAGAGGTGACATGCAAATGATAGCGATTTATATTACTGAAATTGATGATTCTAGCCTGGATGTATTTGCTTCGCCGAATTAGACAAGCAAACAAATAATTCGTGGTTTAAACTAATATCGTGTTCCTGAAGTTTTTGTCGAAAGTTCTGTCGAATAATAAAATTTTAATGCTATTCTTTAGGACATTCTACTATATTTTTATCAAAATAACATAATTTGCTTAATTTAATTTTTCCTAATTTTATATAATCTATATATTTAAAACACAAGTGTGTTTTTTAGTCATCTGCCCTGATCTTTCTGCTGGACTAATTTTACTAATAATTTTTTTTTTAACTGAAAGCTCTTCCTTTGTAGATGTGATCGCACTATCTGTTTTTTTTTAATATCCCCACTTTTATATTCCAATTTTAAAAGCATTTTATGAAATTTCTTCAAAATGATGAAAATTAGATAGTTTTCATTATTGCAGAAAAGAGAGAAATGATTAGGTATTTTTACCTTTATTCTAATACCTAATTATTACCTAATTAATACCTATCTTATACCTAATTATTTTCTGATAAAAATACAAAATTGTTGATAAAAATTGTTGTATAGGATTTAGTGGCGCAAAATCCCATTAGGAGCAGAATATTATATTAGGGGCATAATAACGGAAAATGACATACTGCTTTTGAAAACATGCATTTTTCCTCATGTATTTTCAATTTTGTTGTTCCTTCTGCATGTGTACTGATACTAAGTTTCAGACACTAGGCGAAATGCTTATTTAAGTGAAAATGAAGTCATATTTAAAATAAAAAGATCATTTTCTTGGATAAAACTGAACATTTTAACACAAATGCGTCTAAAAAACATAAATTACGGAAATTTTTAGTCTTCGGAATTGAGATTAGAATCTCAAGTAAAGAGTGCGTCTGTTCACATAAAAGGTGTTGCTGACAATCATGACTTCAAGTTTTGAGTTAAAATGATTTTTAAATGATCAAACAAAATACAAATCTTTTAAAAATGATGAATACGGATATGAGAAGTGCGTATGCAAATTTTGAGATGGTGAAAATTGCTGTTTTCATTCTGCAAATCGAAGCTTAAGAGCCTCAATTCATAACCACATCCTAATAACTGATCTTTATTATATTTTACTGATTAAGTATCTATATTATAAAGAATAAACGTATCTGTGCGTCATTTTGCGAATTTCGGTCTCGAAATTTTCGCTATTGCAATTTTTTAATCTTCTGACCATCGTACATTTTCAATTTTCGTCGCATAGGGAAAAAAATTTACTTTCAAATGTAATTTGTTTAAAAACTGTATTCATTGACTGATGTATTATATTTTCTAAAATAATTTTTAAGCATGATTTTTTTTAAGTTTATCTTATCACGTGCCGGTTTCAATACATAATAATAATAAACATTTTGCACATAAAGCAACAAACATTTTTCAGCATTTGTTTCTGACTATTTTTGCATAACGAAATTAATACTTCCTTTATAAACAAATAAAAGAATAATATTAAAAAAACCACCAATCCAACATATTTGTGAAAGACAAATTAACGAATTTAATACTTCTTTTATAAACAAATAAAATAATAATATAGAAAAAACACAAATCTAACATATTTGTAATCGTACAATTTAAATTTTTAGATCACCAAATAGGATTTTTTTTTCAAAGTGAATTTGTTTGCAACGTTCATCTCAGTTTACTGATTGTCTATTTTTTTAAAAACAATTTTAAAGCATGAAATATTTTTTTATTTATCTATATCGCGCGGAGCTCGATTACGAAAGATTAATCCGTTTGCCCTTAAAACAAAATAAAGGGTTCATAATTTTCTTACTGCTAATATCCATTAAAAATATTTCCTATGAGTAAATAAATAAAATAATATAAATAAAACACAAATTTACCAGACATGTATAAGCTCTGAAATTATCAGAATATAAAAGAATGCCATAAGTAGCAAAATCTTGGCAAATAACTCTTATCATGCGGCTAATAAGAAAATATCGCTTTTGATAAATTTCAAAAGTTTATTTGATTGTATAATTCGCATTTTTTATATGAAAAATGCTTTTTTAATGTAAGTGGTCAATCTAGAAAATTTATTGCATATAAAAAAATATTAATTTTCAATTAAAAGAAAAAAAAAGGTTTTCACCAATATTCTTTAACCCGGGAAGCCCGGGTACGTTCCCCTAGTATATATAAAATCCTAATGAAACGAATATATGAAACGGCTGAAATGTATCAATTCTTTGAATCGACTGATTAAACAACTGATTTTGTTTCACGGCGATTTCTCCTAAAATATGGAATACTTTGCGAGGAAATTAACACCAAAAATCCGTGTTTATCCACAGATCTCAAAGCTGGTATTAGAATTTTTAAATTCGAATTAGTTTTCGAAATATTATTTTTTTCTAATTTTAAATACATTTTTTCTAATGATGGCAACTCTAATTTTAATCATAACTGATATTTTTTTTCATAATTCAGAAAAGGTTACCTTAAATGTATGCTAAGAAATGTATCATGCTACTTTTATTCATAATTCAATTTACTTGAACAATGTTTCGCGAAATCGAAAGATTCTGATAAAGAAATCAATTCTGACGGTATTTTTATGTTAGCGAGACGCAGGTGATAATTGGCCAAACATTTTTCCCGTCACATTTCTTCATATTTCATTCATTTCATTTAAAATATAATCCTTTCCTTCTTTTTATTTAAAATACACAACTTTAATTTAAAATTGATGGCTTTCACTCCTTTCTTTTTTTAAAAAACAAAACGAAAAGAAAAAAATTAGGCACTGATGTTATCTACGCACCGGAGTACCTAATTGACGCCAAAATGGCATTATTGTGATTGACATGGTAACCCGGCTATTGTTGTTTATTTAATAATAAATGGTTATTTACTTTTATTGCTTTTTTAAATTTATATAA
The DNA here is from genome assembly GCA_963932465.1 of Maratus speciosus. NCBI lineage: Eukaryota > Metazoa > Arthropoda > Arachnida > Araneae > Salticidae > Maratus > Maratus speciosus. The sequence goes on from CAWVRF010000632.1 coordinate 147,652, forward strand.
ATTATTTTGTTCTATAGTTATTAATTATTTTTTGCTATTTCCTTTTGAAAATAATAGAAAATAATTTAAAAATACGGTACAATGTAGTAGTTATTCCGTCAACCAATTTCGCAAATTATATAAATCGCCAAACCACTCGCCAAATTGTACAGATTGACAAAATTTTTATTTTAAATAACGATAGAACAAATAAATTAGTATAACATTAATAAATATAAAAATAAAACGTCAAAATAAAAATCACTTGATGACGTAAACACGTGTAACTTGCTAAAAGTCAAGGGAATGTGACATTTACGATCAACCATTATTGGCATTTAATCTTATAGTTCGCGATAGATTTTTGCTCGACGGGATAACTAAGTAGTACCAAAAATACATATGTAACTGGTATTCAAAAACGAGGTTTTCGCCAAATTTTCGTAAAAAAAAAAAAAAAAATCATGCCAAACATGCTATGCGTATAGGACATCTGGCGAAATATTAAATTGTGTAACAAACCATGACATTTAATTTCAACTTTAAATTAATGTTTTAATTTACCACTCGAATAATAAAAAAAAATGCTAACTGGCGAGTTGAAAAAAAAAAAAGGTGAGATTTGCACCCGGCTTTTATTTCTTTCGGCACAGATGTCATATACGGCCCCATATTGGCGCGATTTTTTTCTGACGCCAATGTCATACACGCAACGGGTACTTAGCGCCAAAGTATCGTTATTTTGCTTGATATGGTAAGCCGGATGTTGTTGTGTATGCTGTTGATGCGTTTTCCAAATTGGCGTTGGAAAAAAATCGCGCCAATATGGGACATTATGTGCATATATGGGACATTATATGACATTAGTGCCAAACCTTCATATGAAAGGCGAAGGGATCAGATCGTATTTGTTTATGGCATTTGATGACTTGAACTATTATAATATAGATGAAATGATGGGGATAGAATAATATTTGGCGACTTATCACCTGTGCCTGGATAACATTAAAGTATCAAAATGGCACCTAGAGTATAAAAAGCAAAGTCTTCCGCCCGGAACTGTTGATGATAGTCACATGATTTGGGCTATTGTTATAGAGAGTGTTTTAAAATATCGGTTGACAAAGACTCTGAATACTTAATTCATTTTATTTCAGCTTCTTTTCAAATGTTTAACTGATCCTCTTTAATCAAAAACGAAAACAACCATTGGATGTCTTAACAGCAACTGATTCGCCCTTAAATTTTTGCAATCAAAGGGAATTGAATGGAAACCCGTTTACAAGGAGATCTGCACAGCTTTTTTCAGTATAATTTAATCTTCTCTAATATTTTTAAAACCCATCAGATTAGTATGTTTTTAGGTTTTTAGATTCTGCGGTGTCTGAATGGGGGTTAGTGAGCGTAGCTTGCAGGGGGCAGAGCCCCCTAGTATATATATATATATATATATATACATATGTGTGTGTATATAATGTGAATATGCAAATTAAAAATGAAGTTTTATCCTTTATTAATATTATTAATATTTGCATAGTAATATTTATGTCGATATATTAATTATCTTTTGAATATATATATATATATACTAGAGAGCCCTGCCCTTTGCGATTCACACTCGTCAAACTCCGTTCAGATACTGCAGGCTCTAAAAACACACATATTCTCTTTGTTTAAAAAAACAAATAACGAAAGATTGAATTATAATTAAACGACCTGCGGCAATCTTCTTTAATCGAGTTTCCATTCATTTTCTTATGACTAGAGGATTTTAAGGATGAATCAACTGCTGTCGCGACAGCTAACGGTTGGTTTCGTAATTGATTAAATAAAACCAATGAAACATTTGAAAATCAGCTTGCATAAAATGGCTAATTAACAGACTCCACTGCCTCCCAGAATTTCATAACGACACTAAAAGAAAATTGCTTTAAGTATATCGTTTTCAATATGACGTACTTTTCGTCAAATTTTTCTTTATCTTTTTAAATTCACGTGAAAATGCATTTTTTACTTCAAACGTAAATATCTTTTAAATGTTTGTCAATACTATTATTTGAAATTTGTAAATATGGCTTAATTTTCACCATTTACTGCTTCTAACGCGTAATAATTTAATTATTATTTAAGAGTTTTACTTCTGTTTTTAATATTCACGTGTAAAATACATTTTTTATGGTATAATTTTTTTAAAGTTTTATTTCTCTTTTAATTATTTACGCATAAATACATTTTTATGACGTTATTTTTTAAAAATATTTATTTCTCTTTTTAACAGGGTTCGTACGGGTACCGTTATTTTCAAGGCCAAATAATCAGTATTTTTTTATAGAAAAATAAATCTAGTTTAAACGGACGAAATTTCGACTTATTTGAGGAGAGATTTTCCAGAAGAAAATACTGGTACCAAAGAATTTCTTAGTCTGGAAATTCAAGGACCCGTCGTACGAACCCTGTTTTACGATTCACGTGTAAAATATGTTTTTTATGATATAATTTTTTAAAGTTTTATTTATCTTTTAATTGCCCGCGTATAAGCCAATTTTTACGACGGTCCTTTTAAAAAATATTTATTTCTCTTTTGAAAATTCACGTATAAATATATTTTTTATGACGTAATTCTTCCGATTTACCACTTATAACATGTGATTATTTTTTAAACTATTATTTTAAAGTTTTTATCTGTTTTAAATAGTCACGTGTAAATACATTTTTTAATTATGAGGAAATATTTTTATTTGCACTGTTTTAGAATTCGTCATGAATGTGAAAAAAAAAATGACCCTTTTTAAATGAAATAGATTTTGAAAAATTATCGAAATAATGAAGTTAGAATGAAAACTTAATTAAATAAATTAAAAAAATTAGTCAAATCAAAAATAATAATGCACACTGCAATCTTTCGAAGCATGTCACTGCAAGATATGATTAAACTGTTATAATACTTTTTGCTCCTATAAAACTTTTGTAACGGAACTATTTTGAATGGCTTCAACATGGAATAGCTCTTAAAATAGTTCTTCAATTTAAAAACTGCATATTTCGGCGTGTTTATCGGATATTGTTCTATAAAATTACCAGTTTTCATCTTTTTATATGGAATAGTTTTCTTAATATGTAATAATAATTAATAATTGTCTTAATAATTAATAGCGATGAAAAACCTCCAGTCACAAGAAATTTATTTACGGTTGTAGTGTTAGATTTTTCTAAATTTTAGAATAGAGATATATATATACGTGTCATATGTTTTTCCAATGATGTTACTTCTCATTCGAGTATGAGTATACTCATGAAAGAACATAATGCAGTAGACTCCCTTAAATCCGCGACCATAAAATCGCGTATTTTTTCAGATGAAAACAATGAAATCTACAGTTAAGTTGCAGGAACAAAATTCAAGATGGCGCCGAAATCAGCGACTACCGCAATGTTTTCTTTACAAAATTTTTTGTTAATCATTCTCTTTTAGCTATTACAGCTGATTTATTACTAAATAAATTTACATTACTTTTGATTTTGATATAAATTAGCATATCTATATCAAAAACTCCAGGATTCGAAATGGAAAAATCCACGAACCGGAACGCTATTTCAAAATTATTGCTCGCGGATTTTTTTTTTTTTTTAATTATAGACAAATTTATTTCTAAACATACAAAGCAGTATAAGAAAAACATTCAAGACTCTAAATGACAATGAAAAAAGTTACTAAAGTTCAATGTTGTTGTTGTTGTTGTAGTCGGAGCCTTGGCTCGTGCATGGGGTTTTTAGCTACACTATTAGCGGCTTTACACCCCAGTTCAATGTGCTAAGAACGAATAATAACGTATCGATCTTACGATGGCTTTACCACTAGATGACAGCATAAGACGTTTGGAATCGAATTGAATCGATTTCATCGGTAATAATTTAATATTTTTCTAACTTTTTATTTTACATAATTATTTTAATAAATACTTACTTTTAAACTAATAAATTATTTTAATATTTTACTTATTTTAATGTTTCACTTTATTGTAAGCATTCATTATAATTTCCCTTGCTTAACTACCAATCAAATTAATGTTTCAAAAATGTAAACAAATCAATGACCAAAAATCTGCAAAATTCTAAAATCCACACAACCTCTGGTCCCAAGCTGTGTGGATTTGAGGGAGTCTACTGTAATAAAAAGTAAAAATATAGAAAATCAAATAGGAAATAAACGGTCAAGTGCGAGTATTACTCGCGCATAGAGGATTCCGTAGAATAAATATATGAATTTGTAATTGTATTATTAAAAAAAAAAGTTGCTAAAAGAATACTAAGACTTTGTAAAAAACTATAGAACGTTGGGTTGGGTATAACTGTATATATTAGAAAAGTGTAAATTGATGTACCATGAAAGGTCAAAGAGATATGGAACCTAAATAATATCAAATATAGCTATTCGTACTCTTTTTTTTAATATTATCCTAATCTGTTTATGATGAACTTAATTCGGTACTGACAATAAAAGCAGTGCATAGTTAAACTTCATTTGGCATTTCATGAAACTAAATTCAGCGTTGTAATAACCTTTATTTCTTCAGTGTAGTTAAAACAAAACCTTTGTTCAAATTTTAAATTTGGCATTGTGCTAAGCGCAGTCGAAACGCGCGCTTCGAAAGGAGGTCTCAAAGTTCCAACACCGCCTTGGTCAGTGCCGTGTTTTTCCAGATAGGTTTTTAATTAACTTTTAAAGTCACTCGAGGCGTATTGAGAGATACACTCAATGCAAACTATCGCGAATCCCACAGTATTTATGCGATTCATTGTAATTAAACCTTCCGAGGGCAGTGCCCTTAAAAAAAGGACACCTAATTTTAATTCCAAAACAGACAAACGGCACAAAAAATATTTAATTAAATTTTTCCTTTTATCATGTACATGAAAATAAGCAAGTTCGCATTTTCTAATAAATTCGTTTATAAATTCTAGTGTCAGTCAGTATTTCATAAGTTTATAAATAGAATTACTCCTCGCCGGAAAGGGTTAAGTGGTCGCAGAACTCTTAAAGCTTCAAATTTTAAGAAATTTAAATTTTCTTAGATGTTAAAATCCTATCTTTTCTGAACATTTTGATATAATTGTTTCCCTGAAATTCCCATTAGAACAGAAGTTATGGCTTTTAGAATGATACCCGCTCAATAGCTGAAGCGGCGTTTCCGAAACTTTGAAGTCATTTTTCTCCAAATGACGTTTTTGGGGCATAACGCGCAGGATACCTCAAAAACTTCTGAATATTTTTTCATGGAATTTTCAAAACATATATTTCACGTTAGTCTGTATAAACTGAACCTAAAATTTCCTTTTTATTGTCCAAAAAATTATATTTTTAGGTGATTTTACTGTTGAAATTTTCAAAATTTTGTATTAGCTAAATGCAGCATTGCATTAAAAATATAAAAATTTTTTAAGTACAAATTGATTTAAGTTCAGGGAAAATGTTACAATCTGAAGTATGAGTAAGCACCAAAATTTTCACTCCAGGTGCAATATTTATTCTGTAATGCTGCGCGTAAACTGTTATGCCAATTTTTTGTTCGACAAATGTCTAATAGTTTCGAGCACACTATAAATACTAATTCTGCATCTTGCAATTTTTTAAATGCATGAAATGAAAGAACATACTTATATCTTTCATCCCAATTAAAATTGTGTTTTAAAATCATATACATTTTAAGACATTAAATGTTGAAAATGGTCTTTTTTTCCTTATTTCCAATTTTTAGAGTCCTTATTTGTTAGATTTGAACTGTCCACGTTCCATAGTTAACGAGTAAAATGGCTGTGGCAGACAGACAGACAGACACAGGAGTAATCTTATAATGGTTCCGTTTTTACTTTTTAAGTACGGAACCCTAAAAATATAAGGAAACAGTAAAATAATTTTCATCAATTAATTCTTAAAGAATTTATTGACGTGCTTTTTGTACCTTATCTTACTGTGACCTTGTCTAGAAGTTTCGTGGGAATTATTTTCGTTAGTATAATATTTTTCGCTTCATAATATTCTTTGAATAACTCATTAAAAATAAATCGCTCTGCGTTTTACATATTTAATCTACAGCTGCAGCCATTGTTTAGACAGAAGAAAAAATAGCTTTACTTATGGCGTCTTAAAATAACTTGTATTTTCCGGGCCGAAAAACAGAACATGAAAATTTGTTTAATCATAAATAAAAATAAATGACGTAAAAATGGGCTTTATTTGTCATTTTTCTTAGGGCACAACTAAAAAATGCATGAAACGATAGAATACTTCTGAAGATCTATAGAAGCACCTAAATTACTAAAAAATATTAAAAGTATGTAGATATAATAATAGTACAAAGTAATAAATTTGCTGTAAATCATTAAACTTTTATACTTCCGATTAAATAATAATTTAAGTAAATCATTAGCAGCAAAAATAAACACTTCTTTTCCGTTTTAATAGTCGGGATCTTTAAGCTAAAGCATTTAAAGGAGAAATATGAGAAAAAGTAATTGGATTCATACCTGTAATTCAATTTATAATGGGTTAACTTAGGTCACAATTGCTGTTATCTGTATTAGCCTGAAATCTGACATAAGATGATAAAAGAAAAAATTTCAGAAAGAAACAAAGTGCTACCAAAGTACTTCTATGCGACAAAAATAAAACACGTTACGAAAACTCTGAAACGTGTAAAAGTTACCCGTTATGAAAATATTTAAGAAATTACTTATTGTAAGAGAATGACTTTCAACTTTAATATTTCAAAATGAAGATAGTAATTTATTTTATCATGAATTCGGTTCGAAAAATTGCTCTTCTACTTTGCAAGTTCAGATTGTGGCATACAAAAAACTGTAAAGATAAGATCTACATTCAAGGGGTGTTTTATGAAGGGCAAAAACGTTAAATGATAATAACTAATCATCATTTCGGGACGTTTATTTCATGTTAACTTCCTTTTAACACTTTCCAACAAAGTGGGGAAGTGTTTCTGTATTTGGTTTGACTGTCCATCTGTCTACGCTCAAACTCCAGCAGATATACTTGGATTTTCATACAACTGATAAACGTTATTTAGGGCCACCAAAAGGCATGTTTGGTATTGTGTATGAAGTTTGTGGGATTAATAGTTCATTGACAGGGTCACTCAAAAGAATTCCATTACATTAAGGTATATGAGTTAAAAATCGTTTGCAGAGTATTTTAATGCCATTACGCTAATTCAAATGTATTGAAACTGATAGAAATCACTGAATTTCACAGCAAGATGATGACGATAGAATAGGGCGTTCGTAGCATTTGTCGTTCATTGACAGGGGCACACAAAAGAAATCGGTTACAGTGCTGTCTTTGAGTCATAATTGCTGGAAGTGCATTTTAAAATTCGGTATGCGCTTTTAAATTTAACTCATTATTTGCATGTCACTCGTTGTAAATAAATTCTTTACCTCAATTCACGTACCATTCTCCTTATTAGATGAAGTTGCTGAAGCAGAATTTTCAACTGTGGTATATGTATTTCGTAACTAAACTAAATTTTGTCATGTATGTAGTTAATCGGTACAAATCTATTTATCCTATACAGAGCTGCTCAAAGTATTCGGATTATTTTCCGATTGTAGATGGGAACAGTTGAAATTGGGTTTCCAAATGTGTTATTCATTTCCATATGGTTGAATTAGATATAATATTTTAACTTATTAAACGAAGCATTTTTTTAATTATTCTAAATGTGTTGGAAAGTGTTTCATAATCTATGCTTGACGCATGATTTTTTCTTTCTTGTTTAGTATTAATCTTTGGTGCAACTGAAAGGCGGGGAACACCAAAGATCCAAAGACGTAGGAGCTTTCTAACCAATGAAAGCAAAATGTAAAAAGAAATGAAAAATGAATATTGTAACTGAAACATTAACACCATTAGAAACTACACTGATGAAACTCGCCAAAAACATTGAGATGGCTAATATCTCGGCGAGGATTGCAAATGGGCAAAATCGGCTTAATGGGGTGGAAATGGGAAGGGTTAAAAATCTTGAATACAGCCTTAACATGATTCTGATAGCCAGATCTTACATGCCAGCTCTTACAGAATAATGGCAGGAAAAATTAAACATTTTTTGTTATAGCAGCTGCCAACAATTAAAAAACCACAATAAAATTCTTACCACAACAATTACTTTTCTATTGCAAGATTTCCATGTGCAAAATGAAAATGAAATAAGTAGTTCGATGAATAAAAAAAAATTAATATTATGTCATAGCTTTTTTATAGAAAGACTAGCCGCCTTCGCCCGCTACGCTGGTCGGTTTTTCTAAAGAAATCTTGAATGAAACAAAATATATCTGTGAATTTGATAATGCGTTTTAAAGCAATATGGACATTTACCTGGCTTATCCAATCGAATTGCTGAAAGCAATATGAATGTCGTTACGCTATTATATCTTTTATTGAGTCATACAAAATTTAGACTGTTAAGAACCAATTTCTTTAGTTGAGCTGTTAGTGTAGGATTCGGTAAAAAACAATAGACCAATATGTAATATACTAAAAGCGTTCATGAAAAATTATCAATGCAAGTCTCATCAGAATCTGTTAATTGGACCTATTGAAAAGGCTGATCGTTTATAATATTTGGGTTCGCCTGATTCTAGAACTTTCATTTATAGTTCTACAATCAAGCAACCTAACAACCAAGCAACAGAAAATTATATGTTCTTTATACTAAAACATTCATTGAAAAATTAACTAACCGATCAAGTTGCATCGAAATCCACTTAGCAGAATCTTTTAAACTGGAAAATATACCGAAACCTTCCCTAAAAATAATCTAATTAACAGTTTAAATCCCATAAAAATTGATTCAGTGAAACCTTTAAAAAAAACAAATCTTTCAAAATTGGGTTCATCTGATTTAGAACTTTCCCCATAATTATTTAGCTAAGCAACGTAGAACGTTATGTTTTATACTAACATCTTTTCTGAAAAATTATCTAACTAACAATGTAAGCCCCGTCAAAATCTATTCAGCAGAACTCAAGATATAAGCGGCCGGAATGAAATTTCTCTTTGCATTATATATATATTGAGATAGTTTAATATAACTTTCATAATTGCGTTAACCTGATTATAGAACTCTCTGGGAGGTAGGGGTAGGTATATACTGCATCACTTCTGAATTTTTTAAGGAACTCAGCTCAACTTCCATAACTATAGCATATACACTCTCTAGTCTACCCTATCTCTGTAGCGTATATCTTCCTATTTTCTTTACTGTACCACTGAGAACTTTTTCCGCATAGCTCCGTAACTAAACAACACAGAATGATATGATAAATATTGAAAAAATCCCTGAAATATTATCTAACTTACTGTGCGTTTAATTAGTTGACTTGAAATATTTCATAATCGAGTTCACCTAATTTTAGAACCCCAGTAGCAACTTAGAATGATGGTTTTTATTTTAACCATTTATAAACCAAATTTACTATTTAACAATTCTACAAAATTCTATTCAGTAGAATTTGAGTTATAGTCATATTTACAACATTTATTGTTCATTAAACCTTTTTTTTTACATTTGAAATAAAATCAGTAACTGTTTTGGTATTTCCCTGTTATGCCAACACCATTGTCACCAAGCGTAATAGTTGGCACAAAAATGAAATGATGCATTTGAAAATATATATATATAATTTTGTTCATAAAAAAATGAGCATTTAAAAAATATAACTTTTGAAAATTACAGACTTTGACCTACCATCTTTTTAAATCAATAAAAATAATGGTACTACTTGGCTATCCCGTCACCAAAAATCTATTGCCAAACTATAAGATTAAATGCCAATAATGGTTGATCGTAAATGTCACATTCACTTGACTTTAAGTAAGTTACACGTATTTACGTCATCAGGTGATTTTTATTTTGACGTTTTAAATTTATTTTTATTAATGTTATACTAATTTATTTGTTCTTTCGTTATTTAACCCTCTGAGCGGTTGAGTACTTTGTAAAATAACGCATTAAGAAAGCTTGAAAAGGAACAGATAACTTGTTTCAAAAGCTAAAATGTTTTAAGAGAATTTGTCTCACAAAAGTGCTAAAAGGATTACTTCTTTCCCCTGCTAAGTGTCATACGGTGATCGAGCACGCTGTCCGGTTATCAATGGGGGCGTGAATGGGTGTTGAAAAATAGCTTTGGAAAACGTTTCTCTGCTACAGGCTGTATGCCGGCTAATATCTGAAGTAATATCTGCAGAAAAGAGAAGTCTTTACGAATAGTTTTGGTTCTTATGATCAAATAACATTTGCTTCGGATCTTGTAATTTAGCTGCCAGATAACTAGTAATTTGTATTTTAATTAATTAATTTTTTACTGATAAATGCAGAATATTTTTAAAAACATGTATTGATAAATCAAAAGTTCAGTAAAAACAAATCTGCTAAGATGGATTAGTAAATGAGCATTTACCGCGTGTACAGATTTCTTTCTTATCAAGTTTATGATTTTTTATACTACTTATATCGTGTTTGGAGATGGTAATATCTTATATTACCATATTAATTTAATATTACACTTTTAAAGGGCTACTTCACTCACGCGAAAACGCCTGTGCGCTAATGTTAATCCCATGGAAGAATTTTTTTAAGACATCTCGTTTGCATTTCAATATTTTTAAACGATTTTTTTCTTATTGTTAGATGAAATTGACCTGTACAAAGGCCGTTTTTTACTTTTTCGATTTTGTTTCAAATTTTTATCTTTATAAGGATACATTTCGTTTTAGAACTGGTTTCGATAGTGGAAGTACTCTCATTAAAAAAAAAAAAAAAAAAAAAAAAAAAAAGCAAAAAACGACATGTACAGATAGACCATAGCTACTCAATTGAAAAAAAAATATATATATTGAAATGCAAGCGTAATACTGTCTTTTAAAATGTCTTCCATAGGATTAACATTATCGAACGGGTGTTTTCGCGTGAATGAAATTGCCCCTTAATTAATCAGTAAACTAGATGATACTACAGTTTTACAAGAAAACCGGTCAAAACGAAATTACATAATACCAAAAGAAGTTCCGCTTTAGACATGTTTTCGTGTTTCAAGGTATATTATGTGACATTTCATATGTGGGGTAGATTAATATTTCCGTTTAAAACAGGATCCCGTTATACATAGGTTCAATTTTACTTGCTTTACTTTAATGAATAAGTGATCGTAGTACCGCAACAGTAGTGAATTATAGGTTCAATTCTTATGTATGGTATTACTGATTAATTGCAGGTTTTAATGTTAAACCGTCTAAGACGGAATAGGAAGTATCCGTATAAAAATGTCGATTTAAAAGTTTTCGTCCAACTTTGGATTTTTTTTACTTTTAAACCAAGATTCCCTATAATACAGGTATCGTTTTAAGAGGTTTTACAATATATGAATAGGTAAATGAAGTTTCAGAAAATTTCCGTTATAATAGATAAAATAAATGAACTTTTTTAGTGTCAAAATACTAAAAGTGCCTTTTTTCTGGGTGCTACCTAGAAGAAGTAATTACTGTATAGGTGTTTTGTAAATCAGTAAAAAAAAGCATATAAAAAACTTGAAATAATGGAGGGCAATAATTTGTAAGCTATATGAGGAAAAAAATACATTTTTTTGTTTCCTTTCCGTTATTTCTATTTTTTTATGATAAAAATTAAATTAATAATGTAGCGTATATTAACCAAATATGATGGGATTTAGTTTAGTTAGAATACGTTAAAGATCGGTTAACCGAATAGTCTATATTATTTAATATGTTTTATATATAACGTATGAGTTAACCTGTCACGCCAAGAAGTCACAACATTAATTTATTTTTAATTTTAGCGAGACATCCCCAATTCAGTTAATTCTCGGTCACTATGCTCATTCAGCTCAATAAATATCGCTTATTCTAAAACAGTTATATATAGTCTCTGTATTTAAAAACTAACTATATTTGCAACTATATTTTGTATTATTATAGAGGTGTTAGAGGACAATTACGTAAATGGAATGAGCTCGACATAATTAAGAATATTTACTTAAATTGAAATTTTTTTTTAAAATATTTCTTTAAAAATTACAATAATTTAAATGTGATTATATTTCATTTAATAATGCAGTGAGTTATGTTAGTGAAAAGTTATATAAAATAACTTTATTTGATTCATTATTAATGAAATAGTTTATAATGTATTTTTTAATAGTTAAAATTATTACATTTTAAGGTGAAAGAAGGTGATTACTTAAAATATAATATAACCTTGCGTAAAAAAAACATGCCTCATATGATATTTCTCTTAAAATTACGCTATTATTTCTTTTTTATCTATGATTTATAAGAACTTATGGTATTAGCTACGTTATTTGAGTTACTAAGCATGAGGATTTAAGTTAAAAGGAAATTTCTAAAAAAATATAGTGCAAATCTAAAATATCTTGATAATTAATTAGTTTTCGAAATCATTATTTTTTATTAAAATTTATTATTAATATTATTATTATTATTAGAATGCATTAATAGCTTAGTAAAAAAAACTGAATGTTTAATCAAAGTTCTTCGTAAATTATCAAAACAGTTTAGTATTAATTAAATATATAACTTCTATTAAAAATTTGCTCGTTAAGTTAGAAAATTTCATTATAAATTGTCGATGTAAATGCTGATAATTTTATTAATCAAGTTAAAATAAAAAGTTACTTTTTCAAATCGATATATTTACTCACATCCCAAGTTTTCGACAGCGTGTTATTTTAGTTGTGTTTCAGTTAATAAATAATATTATAAACAGTGGTTAATAATTAATTATAAACATCAAAGATAATTAAGAAATAGTTCACATAATTTAAATGTAATCAATGTCAGTTAGTACAACACAGAAGCGGCTTAGGTAGAAGTATTAAAAGCTTATAAAATATTATTAACATTCTGTTGCAGACTATGTTGTAACATTCTGTAACCTTCTGTTGCAGACTATAAAAAATATCTGTAATGTTATTTAGTAATAATTTCATGATTAGCATCATTCACATTAATAAGGAAATTCAAATTTAATTTTTCAAAATCAGAGTAATAATTTCATTGATTTATAATAGGAGCAAAATTGTTGATTTCAGGTTTTTTTTTTCAACAACAACAAGATATGTAATGTATTTATAATGAAAAAAAAAACAAAAAAAAACTGATACGTTTGTGTACAGCTGAACAGTTGGACTGATGATAAAGAAATAATTTTTCATCTAACATACTACATGTAAAATTTTTGTGCACATAGAAAGACTCGTCAATATATTTTATCAGATTATGAAAATATTTTTAATATTTATTTATCTGCGTATACAGGGCTCCACACAAATTCCCATGCAAAGGTAGGGGGCGGAATAATAAATAATTTTTTTGCAGGAAATAATCCTTTTATTTACCCCAAAATACAAGATGTCTTAATTCAATCCGAACGCAATTGTTTGTACAAAAGATTAATAAATTTAATGTATTTTATTGAAATTTTCAACAGATATACTTCATTTTGTGTAAAAAGCAATTATATTACAAAAATTGCTGGCATAACACAGTAATTCTGTCGGTGACCAATACTTTGATATCAACTGATTTTCGAACCATTGCGCAACTCGTTCAGAACTGTTTGGATAGCATTCTGTTTTAAAGAAAATGTGTTTTAGGTAGCTTTCTTTACAAAAAAGCTACCTATTGCAGCCGTTCGGAGGAAAGCGATTTCAAAAAATTTTGGTATATTTTCATCGATCATGACCCCCAGACCCCGAAACCACCCTCCGTTCAAAATTGATATATATATATATATATATATATATATATATCTGACCTATGTCACACTGTAACTCCCGTAATTATTAACCGATTTCGATGTAATTCGGTGTGTACATAGTACATACCAATGTCTCGACCGAGTTCGTTGGCCAGCTTCATTCGCCGTTTTGTTTCAAAATGGCGGCCATTTAAAATTTAAAAAAAAATTAAAACTTGAAATGTGGTACCAAAAAATTAAAAATGGAAAAATATTTTTTTCTTATGTATTTGACCTTTATAGAAAGATTCCGGAGCAGTTTTTGTTTTGTCTATATCTTAAAAAATGGCTGAGTTATAGCATTTTGAGTTTCTAGCGTGGCTGACATTTTGAAACGTCCTGAAATTTGTCACGCGATAAAAGGCGTATTTATGAACCGATTTGGATGTAACTTCGTTTATACATAGCACACACCAATGTCTCAACAGGGTTCGTTGGCCAGCTTCACCCGCCATCTTGTTTAAAAATGGCGGCCATTTAAATTTTTAAGAAAAATTTAAATTTGAAATGTGGTACCAAAAATTGAAAATTGAAAACATATTTTCTTTTTATGTGTTTGACCTTGATAAAAAGATTCGGGAGCAGTTTTTGTTTCGTCTATATCTTAAGAAATGGCTGAGTTATAGCATTTTGAATTTCTAGCGTGGCTGACATTTTGAAACGTCCTGATTTTTCTCACGTAATAACAGGCGTATTTATGAACCGACTTGGATGTACCTTGGTGTGTACATAGTACATAAAAATATCTCGACCGAGTTCGTTGGCCAGCTTCATCCGCCATCTTGTTTCAAAATGGCGGCCATTTAAAAAAATTAAAAAATAAAAAAAATTAAATGAGATACCAAAAAATTGGAAAATGAAAAAGACTTTTTTTGTATGTGTTTGACCTTAATACAAAGATTCCGGAACAGTTTTTCTTTCGTCTATATCTAAAAAAAAAAATGGCTGAGTAATAGCATTTTGAATTTCTCTTGTGGCTGACATTTTTAAACGACCTGATTTTTGTCACGCGATAACAGGCGTATTTATGAACCTATTTGGTTGTAACTTGGTCTGTACATAGTACATACCAATGTCTCGACCGAGTTCGTTGGCCAGCTTCATTCGCATCTTGTTTCAAAAGGGTTGCCATTTAAAAAAAAATTAAATTTAAAATTCAAAATGAGGTATTAAAAAATTGGAAAATGAAAAAGATTTTTTTTATGTGTTTGGCCTTGATACAAAGATTCCGGAGCAGTTTTTGTTTCTGAAAATTTGTTCTTTTGTTGATATCTTAAAAAATGGTTGATTTATAGCACTTTGAATTTCTAGCATGGCTAACATTTTGAAACAATCTTGTATTTGTCACGCGATAACACACGTATTCGCCTATTTCGATGTAAGAAGGCATGTGGATAGTATACATCAACACCTCGACCAAGTTCGCTGGCCAGATTCATCAGCCATCTTGTTTCAAAATGGCGGCCATTAAATTAAAAAATATATATATATTTAAAGTGAGGTGCAAAAAAATTAGAAATTGAAAAAGGTTTCTTTCTTAAGTATTTATCTTGATATAAGGATTCAGGAGCTTTTTTTGTTTGTCTTTACCTTAAAGAATGGCTCAGATATAGCAGTTTCAATTTCTATTGTGAGTGACATTTTGAAAAATCTGATTTTTTGCATGCGACAGCACTCCTATATATTAACCGATTCCGATGTGAGTGAGCATGTGCACAGCAATTACTAAGGTCTCGACCAAGTTCACTGCTCAGCCTCATCCACCATGTTGTCTTAAAATGACAGGCACTTTAAGAAATTGCCGAATTTGGCAGCCAAATATAAGTTACTTTAAAGAAAAGCAGCTTGGATAAAGCTGATTAATTTCGCGAAATTCTCATTCATTATATTGATAAAAATTAGTATTGGATCTCCTATATTCGGTTTCCACTAAATTGAGCTTCGTGTGTTTGCATGATATAAGTTGGCTTTTTTTAAATAAAGATTATTAAAGCTACCTCTTCCTCCCGGCACTGACCGGAAGGACTTTTTAAAAATTATGTTCTTCTTTCTAACTGGAATCAGCACCCGATCAAGCCAAAGAGAGGACCAGAAGTTCGAATTTATTCAATGCCTCCCTTCTTACAACGTTATAAAAAATTAATTATTTCCTGAGCTTTAGAATAGATATATAAATATATAAATACATATTTAAGTAAATATATTTTTGTTTTTAATTTTGTCCTATTCTAAAAGTATATGCATTTTAAATTAACCAGATTCAGGTATATATTCACGTTATTGAAATGTAATATCGATTATATCCAATACAATATATGTATACTCTGCCCTATAGTGTAACATATTATATTAGTATCAGCTAAAGGTGGTTCCACATAATTTGTTGCCAGAGTTATTATGCGAGTTTTAAAAATCTAATTTCTTTTAATAGCTCTGTTACTTTTTTAATTATGTAAAAAATAGGGTTTTTCTTTAAAACCTGTAGCAAATCATAGCAAAAAAAAAAAAAAAAAAAAAAAAAAAAAAAAAAAATTGTCATATTTTTACTTCGAAACACTTAGAAAATTCCTTATTAATTAATTAATTTATTTATTTTTTTACAAAGATTCTGTTTCAAGGAGAAATTTTCTCAGAAATACATTTACCAAGTTTCCAAAAATAATTATCCTCGGTTGTAAATATGTACATATCAAATTTTCTCTAAATTGTGTAATGCAAGAAAAAAAAAAAATAGCATTTTGAATAGTTTTTAAAAAACCTCCTTTCTAAAACAATGAAATTTTAGAAATAAATAAATCATTTCGTGTGTTTTCCCCTCATTAAGTTCATTGCTATTCAGATAACCTGCATTTAAATGAAAATATATGGATATTCAGGAACTAATGTCATAATTTAAATTGTATTTGATTAGTATTTTTAAATACTTCTAAAATCTCATGTTAAATTCATAGTAGCAGGGCTACCAGATCTGGAACAATATCGGCTTTAAGAACGCGCGTGTGTTATTCTAAAGCTTAGCGAAATTGACAGCATAATTACAAAAAAAAATGCAAATTAAGATAGTCATTTAAATGACTTTTAAATATACATTTGTTACAAAATTATTATATTCAGGCTATTTGTTTTTATGTTTTTAAATTAAAAATACACTAAATAAAAATGTTAATATTACATTAAATTCGTAACCTTACATATTATATTAGCAATCTATTTTCTATTGTATTGAAATATAATAACCGCTAATCAAATTGTTAATACTTATAGTTTATCTATCATTAGCTATTAGCATGTTTAAAATTTCCCAGTTCCCTTAAGTAACAAGTAAGGGTAACACAGTAACCCTTAAGTATGACTTAATTCTTAAAAAAATTAAACTATATTAAACTTTAAATTACTACCACAACTTAAGTAATCAACTTTATAGGATATCGAGTAACAATGATCGATTAAGTTAAACTTTGACACGATTTCAACAAATTCACTGACGCAGAAAAAAGGAAATTTAAGGATTAAAACTCTACCATAATAGCAAAATACATAAAATGCAAAAACCGTTGTCCAGTGTGATTTGTAGCAACATAAATCAAAGGGCAAAAACCTCAACACATCTAATTTTTCTTTCAAAAACCTTCCATGCTTTAAAAAAAAATAATCCCCAAAACAGTTTCAAAGGGCCATCTTTATATAATATTTAAAAAAGAAGGATCTCCCAAGGTTTTGACACTTTGGGTGGCTAGCAACATGAAACAAAATCACAAAATAGCACACTTAAATGCATAGGAGCTTTGAGCAGATTAGAAAATTTGATGACTCTTGGCGGGCAATCCATGCCATTTTTTGAGCTAGTTAGACATTTTCCATGCTATTCTATAAAAATGACATTTGTGACAAGATAAGTTAAAATGAGTAAAAGAACATAATACTACTAAAGTTTGTTTGAATACAAAACTTTTTCAAGTTCAAAATCTTTATGTCTAAATAATAAGAAAACTAGAATAAGATATGTGTCTGTATGTGACTTTTGTGTGTTAGTAAAAAAATACAAAAGTAACTTTTATTATCACTGAAATTGGTCTGTAAAAATATTTATGTCGTGTCAGGTGCTGTCTTTTAGGGGCCACCCCCTACCCTTTTTTGAAAGAATGTATTTATGTTGCTATTAAAGAGCCTAATAGGCCCAAGTCATTTCTTTAATCCAGTATGAGGTCGTCAGTAATCCCAAACCCTTTTCCCTTTATCCTGACTATTCTACTGGGAGGTCTTAGTTTTTTTTCTTGTTTATTGTTTACTTCATTGTGACAATAAAAATACATGTTTCATTTACTGTATTTTTCTTCTTAGCAATTCTCCTTTTACCTACACAAATGAGATATATTTCAATGTATACGAATAATCTGTATATTTTAAGATAAATCTATTTATATTATAAAACAAAGACATGTGTGTGAATAATACTGACATCATATCGATAATGATAATAGCCTGTCAAGTTTCTATCGCAAAATTATTATTTTTTAAACATCGTACAATTCCAGATTTTACACCATTGAAAAAAAAAAAACTTATAGATGAAATTGGTTTGAAAATTGTATTTCAATCTACATTGAAAAAAATATATACTACATAATTTTTAAAGTAATTTTCAAGCATGATTTTGAAGCATACACCCAATTAAATTAACCCGATTATAGAAAATTAACAAGATTGCACTTAAAACAATGTAAATAGTGCAGCATTTGTTTCCGCTTAATATTCCATAAGAAAATTAAAACATTGCCATAATAAATAAATATATAAAACACCGCCAGATTTATTAGATTAATTTTAGAAATATATGGATATATCTTTGATTATCTCTTTACATTTTAAACTATATAGGGGCTGTGCGTATTTAACGTTATCACTTTAGGGGGAGGAGGGGATTTGGTTCATGATATCGTAAGATATCACTAGAAGGAGGCGAGGGGCAATTTCTTTTTTGATATCGTTATCATAGTTGATCTAACAAAAAATCTCTATTTTTATTTGTAATGTGTTCTTTACTTCAAAATATTCTTTTATCTATTTTTATGAAAATACGAAGTTATTAAAATCTATAAATGATTATAAAATTATTTGATTCGAAAATATGGAATGCCACAACATTTGGTATTCCTATTCTTCTGTTATATGCGTATGTATATATAATCCGCTATTCGAGAAACCAGGTACAAAGTAAATTTGAAATTATACTTGTTGTGAGTTTACCTGTAAAGAAAAGAGAAAGAATGTTGTCCACCTCTTTAAAAAGTTCTGCCCCCCACCCGTTTGAGGGCAAGTGCAAGAAGATGTTATTACTGTTGAATGCATTATGTAACAATAATCTATTATAAACTGCTTTAAAATAGTAACTGTTTATTTTAAGTATTATTTGTTTTAAAAATATTTCACCATATACAATAAGTGATAGATTATTGAATTCACTTCATTTAATTCAAAAAGTATGCAAATAATAAATATATGATATCTATGTATCACTGT